>JAWMRA010000078.1:26189142-26216249 GCA_035584735.1 Pseudotriccus pelzelni | reverse complement strand
GCAGCAATTTCCCAGGTAGCCAGTCCTGCAGGGGCTGCCAGCATCTCTCCAGAGAGAGATGTCCTTGTCTCCAACACCAGGAATTGTTCAAGGCCAGGTTGGATGGAGCTCTGAGCAACTTGGTCTAGTGGAAGGTGTCCCTAACCATGACAGAGGGATTGGAACCACATTATCTTTAAGGTCCCTTCCAGAGCAAATCATTCTATGATTCTAGAAAATTACTGGGTGTTGGACACAGGCAAAGCTTCTCTGGAGCACTACAGCAAAGTCAGCATTAATCATTCTGAGAATAATGTTTTAAAGAATGTTTATACCAGAATTTATTTTTATTTAATGCATCCCGAATAAATAAATTGTGACTTCAGTGGAAAGTTTAGCCACCTCCCCTCTTAAATGCCTGTGACTTGAGTAACTTTCATAGAGAATATGACATTTGTTGTCCTTATCTATCCGTAAATATGATACTATTATTTGTTCCTGCTGTTGATGGAGGCAGACAGCCTTCCAGTTAAACTCAGATGTGTAAAAAAGTAATTTTTATTTGTGTTATTGGTGATGATAGTTATTTTCAGTTGTTTTGCAGAATGGGTAAGGAAAGGAAAAGAGAAAAAAAATCAACCAGTATTACACAACTCTAAAGTTTCCATACAATAACTATGGAAATATTAGCATACTTCTAGAAAGGAAGAAAGAATACACAAAGAACTGGATGACATTTTAAATGATATGCATAAGAAGAAACTTATAATTTGATCTCTAGTAGGATTTATAACCCTATTACAAGTGAATACAGTCAGCTGCTTTAAAGATCTATCAAATGATGATCTAATTAAACTGTGAAGGAAAAGAAAATAAAGACTTGTCTCATGTCTAGCTTGATTTATTAATGGGGAAGGTAACAGATATTGTTTCAGGAGTGGCTCAGTTACAGGAAAGGAAACTAATGAGGGTGCTGTATGAAAGGAAGAATTCCAATATAAAATAGAGGACAGGAAGAAACTTTCACCATGGTTCGTAAACTGCTTGTGCTGTAGCTTGCTTGGAAAACATTTTAATAACACACATGACTGACCTGTGATTATTCAAGGGCTTTTCTTTAAATTCCAGTGGAGGGTAAGTTCTCTGTAAGGTCAAATTGTATGGACACAAATAGCCTACAGGCTGCTACAAGCAACTCGGAAGCACAGTGGTGGCACAGTCAATCACACAGACTTCCAGCTGCCCTTAGAAGCTAGAAGATAAAACTATTGTTACCTGCCTGGGTAGCCTAAAGCCATATTGGTTTAAATCTTCAGTCTTTGAAAGACTATAGGATTCTCATGCTGTGTGCTAAAAGAGATGAAGTCTGTTCTTTCACTAAGGCTTCTCCATTTAAAGGTAGGGCATTACTTGATTTGGAAACTGTTTTATAGTTGTGGTTATCTAGACAGTGACAAAATGAAGTGGAATATTTTGCATTATTGCATGATTTGAAGCAAAATATATTTGTAATCAGTGACACAATTATACCATGCAAAATATTCAACAGATACAGACAAACCCAGGACCGAAAAGTGAAGATCAGAGCATTCCCATTCAAAATACAACATTAGAGAGCTTTGCTTACAGCTGCATTTTAAAATTCATTAGCAGCATAGTGAAAGCAAGAATTAAGAACCACTGTGTTATTCAGTATAACCTGAAATTCTGTTCACAGCATTAGTTGGTATCCATTTTTAAAAAGCAAGGTAAATAGATAGGTATACTTCAAGTGCAATTTAATTACAAACATTCTTCTACTTTGTTTTCCTCTACTTTCTCTTCCCAAGCACATTCCTGAGAAAGAATGGCTGTTCAGTATGTTGCATGGAAATATACCATTAGTCAGAACTTCTGTTGTCACTGTCTTTGACAGGAGTCAACTCAGCGGTCAGATCAGACTCAGAAATTCTGACATTCTGCTTTGTTTCTGAATAAGCCTGCATTTAAAAAAAACCTATCATAAAGATTTCTTTGGATTCTGATCCTTCATTTTACCTATCAGAAAATTTGAGATATTTTTTGAGGCCATGAGGTCACTTAGATGTCCAAAAATAAGTTTTTGCGTTGTATTTACTTTATTATAATGTAACATGTCAGTTGTGCAAATTGACTTAAAATGTGTAACCAAGTGTCTACCCATGTTCATACACACTTTTGCTATAATCTACATGTACACATACAAACTGTATGCAGCTATCCAACTATCTCTCATTCATTTGAGGGAATTCTTAATTTCACACATTGGAATCCTGTAAAATGGCAGTCCATTTACAACAGACCTTTGGATAATCCTTACTTCTCGTCAGGTAAGTTTTTGATCTTCTAATATATCTGACACCCCGTCTGTATTCAGGTTTTTAAGTTTAATAAACATCAGTGGAACCAGAAAGTCAAAATCTAGATAGACTGTATAAACATATTCCTTCCCTCTCTTTTTACATCTAGGGTAAATGGTTATTAATTTGCCTGTATTGTCCACAAAAAAAGAAGGGAAGTTATCACATGATATCACTACTGAATTTCAGAGAGCTAACATGCGAATTTGTTGTTACTAAGACTTCATATGTTTTTTTGTAAAATTAGTTTCAATCATATTGTGATATATCCTTTTTTTCACTTAAAAATACTTAACATGGTTTTAAAAATACTTGTTAGGCAATCTGTCTTGATACTTAAAATACTCTTGTTTCACAGTTCTTGAGTGCTCTCCTGCTGGACATCAGATCCTGCAGAGTCCTTACCGAAGTGTTGATTTTGATTCATCCCATCTCCAGCAATCAGCTATTCAGGATTTGATCTGTGACCATTCCCTAACACCAGGATGGTATCGCTTTATGATTTTTGATAAGCCTGCTGAGATGCCAACCAAGTGTGTGGAGGTATTGTTATAAATCATTTGACTCTGAGAAGTAACTCTTTTTGCTGAAGAATTTTTCAGTGGGATAATTATATAAAAAAAAAGAACATGGTTATGGAGACTCATGTGGAAAAATACAAAGTACCTATCTTTCCTAAATACTTGATTATAATAAAATGTATTGCCTTGAAAATTAAGTCTTAAGCATTGAAAATTTTACACTGAATGGACAGTAGCAGAGGATGATAAATTAAATCCCTTCCAGAGCACTCAAAAGCTGTAATTTGTAGTCAACGCTAAAGTAGATTTTCTCAGTGGCAGCACTGCAGGGATATCATGTTGTAAAGCTGCAACTATGTGATGGTCAGTCCGTTAGCAAAGCCATGTGAAAGCAGAATAAAGACTTGAAGCCACGTGAATCCAGTAATTGTGGAGCTTTTAAAGTGACCATGCCAGAGAGAAGGGATAACTCCTAAAGTGACTTGAACTAACAGGGCTAACTGAGGATGAGTTGCCTTGTCATCTGCAAGCCCCCAAAGACTCAAGAACTACTTAAAATATTTAATACTTTAGATGTGTAATTCTTCATTTTGCAGCATACAAAAAACTCTGTTATATTCTAAGAAGATTTGTCTTTGTAGTTTGCTATTTTAAAACATTTCCTTGTTTAAAAACCTAAGAATGTCATTAGAATATTTTACCCTTGATTTTTCTAAAGAATTGAAGTTTCCTGGTCACAGTCTCTTAAAAAATTAAAATAAAATCCCATCAATTAAGTGCTTCTAAGGGAATACAAGATAGTTAAAATATACTAATGAATTAAATTTTTATAGCAGCCTGTCTTATTTTTATTTATTTATTAAAACTTTGCAGCTCTATAAAGCCACCGAAGTACCTTTAATGTGCAGCTGACTCAAAGACTAAGAGGGATGTGCTGCAGAGGCTACTTGTTACTCAGATTTTATACTGAAAACAAAAAAAATCAAAAAGTATGATTACTGAAGGATTTTCAGTTATATTTAATACAAGAAAGGGAAAAAGTTAATTAACTGGTTGTATTTTCTCAAAAATTGATTCTTTTATGCAAAGAGTCAGCATGATAAACCAGGCGAAAAAACAATGCGTTTTTCAGAACAGAGATTAGACAAAATACCTACTCATTTCATCTAGATACGTTCTAGAAATTTGAGTAAAGTTCTCTTCTTAGTAAATATTGTTAAAAGTAGGCTGCCATCCTAACACAGAGGAGCTCAGATAATTGCAGTTGGAAAGAGATTGATTCAAAACTTATTCAGCAAATTAAATTTATGCTTGACATCTGCTTTTTTGCATCTGTTGACAAAAACATGACATTTATTTTGAATCTCAGAGTCAAAGCATTAAAACCAAACTAAAATGGATATCTTGTTGAGGAAGTTTCCTCCTTTGTTTTCTTTTAGGGGAACTTCTATTATTGCATTTAATCTTTGTCAAAGATTCAGACTTAAACAATCCATCCATTTCTGAGTACTTGTTATTAATTTTATCTTTCTGATGGATTGATGGTGGACTCAGAGATACTAGATTAAGAAAGAAAAGGGTAATTTAGAGGTAAGTAATTGCTCAGTGAGTCTGCAGTAGACTTTATACCAAGAGATATGAAGATAAGTTGATCTTGTTGCACTGTCAGGTCAAAGAAAGGAATACTTGAGACAAAGACTGAAGAAGAGGTTCTCAAAATCTCACAGTTTCAGATGTATAGTTTTCATGTAAATGATTTTCAAATGCTGGCTTTAACATGCCATGTCCCTGTAGTTGTTTCTCTTCAGTTTGCTTCCAGAAGCACATGAAAGCCAGGAGCTGATCTTTTAACTCATTCTGGTAACCCACAAACCAGGTTCCTTCTTTGTCTCCTCAGGATTCATTTTTCCATATTCCACTGGTAAACTCTTGTGACTGTTAAATCAGACTTTGTTTGCCATTGGTGGTACTGCTGTGAAGTTGTGACTTTCAGGGCAGCTTCCTTCTCCTGAAGACCTGATGGGTGAGGGAGAGTTTTCCACTGCAGACTTCTTAGTCCATGAAGCACTGAACAAGGCTTTTGCGTGCAAGAGAAGGAGCGACAATCTGCTAAAATGACCTGTTGAATCAGCATCTGAACTACAGACCATGGTCCACTGCTTTGCAAACACCAAAGGATTTAGGGTTGCTACAAAGTCAGTGTGATTGTTATGACGTTGCACAAGCATATTTGTATCTAAAGATGAGAAATCGAAAGACAGATGGGGCTTTTCAGTTGTCTTGCATTTTCAGCTCAGGCTGTATGTCAGTAACCTTGCTATTAGTTGGCTACATCTTTTAGAGGAAATCCAGGAGGTTATCAGAGTCTTCAATTCGTGGCAAAGGGTGTTACGTTCAGTGTGGTTGATATTCAGTGTGTATGTGTTCTGCCTTGTATTTGCTGTGCTCTGATAGCGTTCACACAGTCAGTTACTGCAGATTAATGGATGCAGAGTAGCTCACTGAGCCATAACACAACTGTGGCCTTTTTTGGTCTGTTAAGTTCTTCAGGCAGTAAATTATAGGCTGCCCTTAAAAAACCAAATTCATTATACTCGAGGAAGGACTTAAGTCTCTTTTGTGTACATTTGTATTCAACCTTGAGGAGGAAAGTCAGAAAGCCCTCTGTTACACTGTCTAAACTTTGCTAAAAGCTCATGCAGGTAATTAATTAATATGTACCTCTCATTAAAGCACAGCAACAGTTTGATTTAGCATTTACCATTTTCTTATCTTTTTTCTGATGGTGAAGATGAATCACTGTGGGACTCAAGCCCCTATCTGGCTGTCTCTGAGGGAGTCAGAATCCATGCCTCGACCTGGTGAGATCAAACAGTTAACAGCTTGTGCTACATGGCAGTTCTTCAGCACTTCAAAAGACTGCTGTCTTTTCCGAATCCCTGTCAGGGTGAGGAACTGTGGAGATTTCTTTGTTTACTTACTGCAGCCCACCCAAGGATGCATGGGTTATTGTGCAGAAGGTGAGAAAATGCATGCTCTAATTCAGCTAAATGTGTGTTTCTGTGATACTTGGCTTAGTGGAAATGTCAGAAAATAGTTATGCTAAAATTTCTTGTAGTTCTTACTTTTACTATTGATACAATAGAAGAATGATTTGAAATGGTAAGGTGGGTTCAAGTCAACCCACTTGAACTTATACGTAGCACTCAACTATTGTTCGAAGCTCAAAAACTTAAGAATTGAAATTTTCCATATAATGAAGTGGGGTTATAAGACACATCTGGAAATAACAATTCACCTTGCTACAGTGGCACTCATACTCTGCAAATACCCGTTACTGAGCATGCATAGAATTACGTATCAGAGTGAACTTTGTCTAAGAACTTGACTAAACTGTGTTTATATCTATTGTTTAGCATTGTTGGGAATGCTTTTGTTACTGTAACTATTTTATCATCTTTCTGGAGAGCTTACGCTTTGTTCCTAGAAGAAAATCCAGCACAGAAATGCTTTACTGATGCACATTTTATCAGTAGTATAAGGAAGAAATGTCTCATGTTGTCTTGGACCCTTGTGCTGCAGAAATGTGTTGGTGTTCACAGCTCAAAACTTCAGTATTTCATTATTCATGCCAGATTTTTCACATAAGTAAGGCATGGTTAAATCCTTACAGTTATACTGTGAAATACTGTGAAATAGGGACAAACTAACACAGTAGGAAATTCTTACTAGTTCGTGTAACGTACCGTAGTGAAAATGCTGGTGATATTTTTATGCATCATATACTGTAGTTCTCTGAGTCATAATCTCTATTATTGACTGCTTTGAGAAGCTTAATAGCAAATCTGCCAGTGGGCTTTCTGGTGCCTTAGTGGCCTAGGCCATTATTACGGCATTATATGACATTATATCTTTAGGTCCAATTGTTAAAGCATTCTCCAAGGTTTCAGCATGCATGTGACTGAAACAGTGAAGAATTCCTACACAGTAGGACTTGCTTTTACTTTGGCTCAGGGCTTGTGAAGAGGAAGGAAGATATAAAACCAGAGAGGCAATAAGCCAGCAAATTTTTACTGTCTCAAAACAAAGGAGGCAAAAAGCATAACTCTTATTTGGCCCTGCTGAATGCTGTAAATCTGAAACACATTTTGAGTTTACAAGCAGTCATTTAAGATGATGTTTTTGCATGAAGTGCACTGTATTGATGTGCTACTTTTTGTACCTAGGTTACCATGTGTACTGCGTTTTCTCTTTCGCGCTTGATAGCTGTAAAAACTTGATGCAAGTTTTCAAACAGACTGTCCTTTACACGCGAAGGAATTCAAACGTTTAATTGTGAAGTGTGGAACAGCGAAGTCTTCTCTTCATTCTTTTTGGTTTTCAGTGTTGTTGCTGACCCTCTTATGTAGTTCGAGTAGAGTCGCTAACCTCTTTCTGTTGCTATTACAAATGCAAAGTTCCACTTATTTTTTATAGCATTCAAAATACAAAACAATAGGCTCCTGTAGGAAAGGGGATTTTTTTCAAAGAAGGTCTGCACTGAATTTGGCTGTCCAGGGTTGCAGTTAATGAATAAGTGTTCAGATGTGGATTTGGACAGGCAAACTATGTATTCAAGAGAATAGTTTAATTCCTTTTTATTCAGTAACAAAATCTATAAGTATTGGCTGAGTCATCATCATCATCATGGCTAGGCTTCGCGAACGAAGATTTGAGAAGGGCTTTATTGTACTGTCTACTCTTCTGTATGGGTCCGAATCATGGGTCATTTACTGCCACCACCTATGACTCTTAGAATGCTTCCATCAACGTTGCCTCTGTACAATCCTAAACATCCACTGGACTGACTATGTGACCAACACGTCTGTCCTTGAACAGGCAGCACTCCCGAGTATTGAGGCCATGCTGCTGAGAGCACAGCTGCGTTGGGCAGGGCACGTCTCCAGGATTGGCTGAGTATATCAGTAGTAAAAGATGCAGAGGTGGTAGAATGTTCTGTACCCTCCCTCCGAGATAATTTCCAACACAAGCCTTTGTACTGACTGCTGCCATAGTTATATATGGATCAGATTACAAGATTGCCTTTGTTCTGCAAATTGGCACTTCAGTTAGTGTTTTGTGAAATTTGGTGTATTTTTAATATAGGGCAACACTTTAAGAGCCCTGGAGCACATACACTCTATGTGTGTGAATATAAAATGTAAGAACAGTTTATGGTTATTTCAGATGCAAAGCCACAGACGTGTGATCCTGAGGGATTGGAAGTTCAAGGTGCCTGCAGCAGTGAGTATTTTGTTCTGGTTTTCAAGCTTTTCTGTGCATCTGTGACCCAGTAATGTCAACATTTAGTCATACCCTGTCTTCAATAAAAACATGCTCATGTTATCAACAAGTATTGCTTGACTTGTTCAAAATGAGCAGTTTGAGGATAATTTCAGAAAAATCTGGATTACAAAAGTACTGTGTCAGAATAGTGTTTTGAGTAAGTACCAAAATGTTAAAAAGTAATTTTGATAATGCTGATTTACAGACTACTTCGATTCTTTGGAAGTAAAATATAAGAGGAATCTGCAAATCTACAGTTGCTTATTCTGTTCATTTCTAAATATCCCTTTTCTTTTTCCTTTATTCTTTTTTTCCCCCACTTTCTTCATAAGTAGTGAAGCTATTCTACTGTAAGACAAATTCTTTTGCATGTTGCTCTCTCCTATCTGATAAAATCATTAATTGCATTTTGTTCCCTTGTTTATGTTTTTGGTTTGTCTTTTTTTAATTCCCCCCCCTTTATCACCTCCCTATTGGCTAGAATATAATCAAACTCTTCATAAGGAGTTTTTCTCCATTTAACAATTCATAAAAGGAAGATACACATTTTTTTTGATTCTCTTATGAAATTATGTAATATTTCCACATATGAAAAGAGTAAATATTACTAGTCTGTTAACTGGCAAAAGGTATGTCAGTGTCGTTTCAGTCAGTACTGATTTTGCACAGAATGAAAAGCACAAACCACACTTCTGTTTGAACAGGTAACCTGGCTGCTACATCAGCTCCGTCTGTGTCACCACCACTACCATCCATTCCTGAAGTTATAGCAGAGATGATCAAAGGCAGCATTTACTTAAGGTGTACCTTTGGTGTTCCTTCTGCAAACAGTTCTGTTGGATTCATTATAACTTGGTCAAGACTTTCTCCTGAGGGTATCAAAGAAGAACTTACACGTGAAACAGCAGCTTATACCTTCTCACTTCTAGAACTAGATGGGATAAACGTCAGACTTGGAGACAGAGTATGTTAAAACTTAATTATAATTTCTTTGTATCCTTGTAAATATGGCCCAGTAGACACTGAAAGTTGTCAGAGGGAGGTCCAGCACTGTGCTGTATAATTTTTCCTGGCAGAATCCTACTGCCTCTACTTGTTTTCACTGACAGTGCCCATAGGAATGTGTAAATACCGCAGAATATATCAGCAATTACCACTGCCTTTAAGGTTTTGAGACTGTCTCAATACAGAGTAGTGTGCATCCAGGAGGTTAATTTTTACTCACATTGCATCTTCTTGAGCCTGTACTGTGATTTCTTTGATACTGTAAATTAGGAGGATTTTTGGATGCAACTGCATCTCAATGAGAGGCTGTAAGAGCCAGAGGTTGCGAGAAGCTGTGTAGTTGATTCATTAGATAGATTTTTTTTTTTTCTCTGAATCAATAATGAACTGCTGCTTAATGATTTTGTCTCTAGGATTGGATTTAAATAGTTTAATTTCAGAAATTAGGCAGCGTGAGAACATGCATTACCTTCCATGGTAGCAGAATCAAGACATACGCTCTCATAGTAACTTTGAGAAGTTTAAGCATTGGAAAAATCAATAGATATATATACAAAAGACAGGTTATTTTTCCTAGCCAAAATAAAAACAAAAAACATGGTTGGTGTGCATGTGTGTGTTCAAGCCAAAGACAGGCTGCTTGGATGGTTTATGCACAACAATAGCAATTGTTAATCCTCAGAAATCATTCAGGGACTTCAGTGACAGTCAAAAGGAAAGGCACAGTCATAAGTTACCTGCTGCTGCTATGAATCTGTGTTTTTTTTTCAGGATTGGAAATATTGCATGTGTGGTCAACATGTCTCAAAATGGATACAACAAAGTTAAAAAAAAAAACAAACGAAAAAGCCAAACACAAAACCAAAGCAAAACCACAGTGTCTAGTAGGAGGGAACTGGTTCAGTGGAGGGAAATCACAGTGAATTCATCATCTTGGAAAAGATTATCCAGTCTTGTAATATCTGAAAAGCATAATCTGAGACCTAATGGGCACTAAACAAAACTAAAGGGCAAGAAATGTGAAATGGAAAAAAAGAAGTAAATAACATGTAATCGAGTGTAGACTGCATTTTTGTAAAATGTCATGGGTTGCAGAAATGCTCCAGAAAATTTTTTTAAATCTGGGGAGACTTAAGTATTTGTTAAATAGGAGGATTTATATGCAGCTTTTAGTTCAAGAAGTCTCTGCAGCACTAGTAGTGTATGCCAGGAAAAGGTCTTAGGTAGCTTGATCTGTTTCTACTTTTTTCCTATGCTGTATTTACCAATTACCTCTGGCAACTGGTAACTTCTGGTGCAACCAGAAGACTGGCTGTGATAATCCATTGAACTGACCCATGGTGGCTGAGTTTTGTCTTTATCTCTCCACTTCATATCAAAAATGGTTTTTATCATGCTGGTTTTGCCCTACAGGTTTACTGCAGCAGTTCTGCTTTTTTCATGGAGAAGCCAGATATACAAAGCTCTTCAGTTGAGAGCAAGGAATTTTTTGCTGGAATTAAGGTAATTTTTAAAAAACATAATGTTTTACTTTATCATAGTAGGAATATTTGGGTATTACTACAGCAGTTATTCCTCTGACTAGAAGGCACTTAAAATGTACTAATTGTGAATTAATAGAGCATGTTGTCAGCTGAGTTGAACTTAAATTTGTCAAAAAACATAAGATCCAGAATTGTTTCTGTGCACTTCATGTACTCGAAGTGCAGGAAGGCTGAATTGGCACCTTACACACACAGTGCAAGCCTGGATTCCAGCAGCTAGAGCCAACTCTGGCACTGTGTTTATAAATGTGGAGGACCATGGCTCAGGCCTGAGCCCAGGGACACTGTTGTCTATCAGTTTAATGCCTCTGCCATTTCTGGCATGAGTTCAGAATTTTATTCAGTGTACCAAGCTCAGCTGTAGGCCCCTGTTACTGATCTCTATCTGCATTTTCGATTATACATCTTTAGCGACCTGTATTGTAAGCTTATGGAGGAGAATCCCAGGAGAAATATGGTGCTTCAAGACTCTCTTGGGAATTGTTGCCTGTAGGTAACTTTTCCTCCCCACTCCCCCAAGGCAGTACACCAAACTGTATCTTAGCTTCCAGGGGTTACATGGAGAATACATTTTTGTGGGGTTAATGTGGTTTGTTCGTTTTTTACCATTCTATCTAGCCTTTACTCTTGACTTTTCCTTATCCTTATCCTTTTCCCACCTCTTCAAGACTCTGGCTGTAGTGTCCACATCTTTTCTCCAATGTGCTGCTGCTCCTCAGCCCATGTAAACAAGCACTCCTAGCTGGTTAGTAAGCAGTGCTGCAGTTTACTCACAAAAGACGCATTTTAAGTAGAGTTTCTTCTGTGTTAGATACACCCAGAAACACATGATATATCAGAAGATGGGAAGGAATACAGACTGACAATAGAAAGCAGCATTCCTATTCCTTGCCCTGAGCTTAGTGAGCTTGAAAGCGACTGCAAAATCTCACTAAGGTTAAATAGTGTTGATGAACGTAAGTATTAACTGATTTTGTTGCATTTTGTATGTTTAATATATTTTTCTTAATATTCTTGCTGGTATCTTTCTTTGGAAACGCTATTACAGTGTAAAATACTTTCTAAAATGTTAAAGTATTCACAGGCTATATATGATGCTGCTGAAAGTATGGAAGAGTGTGTCCATATTACTTGTTGAAGTTAGGTGGTTTTTGACAGCTGTTGATATCAGAGCCACATTCTTTAACTTGAACAGACAGAATATTTTAATACTTTCAAAGTTTAATTCAGTTAATTTTGTCTACCTGTTGTTTTCCAAGTACTAGATATGCAGTAGCAAAGTCCCCATTTTTCACTGTTATTGCCTTTTTCTCTAGTACTTTTTCAAGCACAAGTCCTGTGAACAGGAGGAGCCTTGCCTTTGCGGACAACCATTTTTATGTCACATTAGCAAGCCTATCATGATTTCCATTAATCTATCAAACAGGGAAATTCGAAAACAATTTCTTGGGTGTGTGTATGAAGGTGTAGAGAGGAGGTTTTGCATGACCAAATGCAAGAAAAATGCGTAATTATTTTAGTTTATGAAAGACTGTGTAAATAAGTGATTATCTATATTGAAAGTAGTATAAAACTAGTGACTTATTTAGAGGAAAAATTCACTATGTATTTTCTTTAAAACAGGTAAAGAGCAGTTAGGTTTAAACTTGGCTCTTTCTTCTTGTCATGTGGATCTTCTCCAGAAACCCTGCAGTAATGGAATCTGTAGTCAAGCTGTAATTTATTTCACTGCTGTGACAGACTTCATGCAGGATGGAGACCGAATTACCAGAATTGCAGTCAAACCTATATCCAGTGAAAATTTCTTGTGGAATGGCTATGTTCCAGAAAGCATACAGGTTAAAAATCTTCATGTTAAGCTCTGTTAACTGGCCAGAAGTATGGCTGATGTTAATGAAGTTTCTATTTCAGTCATGACTTCCCGACTTGCACAAAGTTTTCTAAGTAGTTAATTTTAATTGTTTTATTTTCATTTAAATTCTGTGTTTTCATTTGAATTATTTTTTTTTACATTTTAGTATTGATATAACTACTCAGTTTGATTAAAAGCATAATATAATATATGTATTAGAATGTAAACTAGTATCCTAAGATAAATAATGTACATGAGTCTGTTTATTTCCAAATCTGACATGGCTTACTATTTGCTACTTTATTCTGAAGATTACAGTTAAGGATCTACCCACTGCCTACTGCTACTCATTTACTGATCCTCATATAATTACATTTGATGGAAGGTAATTACTGAATTAATGCTCTTAACTTAAAGCATGTGGGGATTTTTTGTGGTGGTTTTGGTGGGCTCATTTATTTAAGTATTTATACATTTATTTTAAATCTCTGTTGATGATACAAGTCAGATGTAGTGTTCTGTAACAGCACTGAGTTTACGTTTGTTGGGTTTTTTTGACAATAAGGATAAATATGCTTCAGTTTTTAAAAGAAGCTTGCCAGTCATGATGAGGTTTGTAATATTTGCATCTCTAAAGGCAGGTTTTGGGGTTGTGGCGAGAGAATTAAGCAAATAGACTATTTTACTTTCTAGAGCCATATGACAAGAGAAGAAAGGATGCTGTGCAGTCTGTTGACTATGAAAGATAGGAATGCTCATACATGAGCCATGATAAAATGATTGATTAGACAAAACTTTTAATGCAAAGGTGTTTCCAATCAACAGCATAGTTTCCCTGTTTCTGTGTGTCAGTATCTGAATCCTTGTAAGGATCACGTTCCTAGAAGCTATCTACTGTTTTTGTAGCATTTTGCTGAGTTTATTAGTGGCATTGAAAGCAATAGCAGCATTGACAGCACTTATTCAGTACTGCCACTTGCACGTCGCTGGTCTTCTTTTTGAAGTGAAGACAGCTTCCTTGGGCACAGCTGTTGTGGTTTTGCTATGCTTCTTTCTTTCAAAGTGTTTCTAATTCCCAAAAGATGTCTGAGCAAACACATGCTCCAAGCCTGAGACTTTTATATTCTCTGTTCAGTAGAAGCACATTTCTTCAAATGGCAGGGTGAGAAGAACAGGATATATTGCCTCCAAATAAAAATGTTCAGACCACAACTCCACTCCTGCGAACTTGATAACAGAAGGAAAAATGAAGGTTGTGATTGATTCTCTGACAGAACTGTGATTGACTAGTAGTAATAATAAGGTCAATGGAGCTATCCTGATCTTGCAGTTTCTCCTTCAGGAGAAGTTTTAGAGATGTCTTCACTGAGCAATTTAACTGTGGATGCATTGTGATCAAGCTTCCGTGTGAAGCAGTGTTTTACTGTGATGTGGTCTGTCGGGAAGTATGATGCTGCAGGGAAAGAACTTTCTTTTCAAGGATAAATTATGTTACTACTTTATTTTACAAATTGAGGAAACAAATAGAAAAGGAACTGTCTGCACTGAGTCACGGACAATCTTATGCAGTCCCAGTAGGGCAGCCATCTGCAGTTTGTCTGCTGGCCCATTATACACAAAGCGAATTGCCAGTCTACAATTGACTGTCAAATGCCATTTATAGCCAAGAGGCTGTTAAACTCACAGCAAAAGTTTGGGGGTTGTCTTTGCATTTTTTCTTCTTCTTCTTTCTTGCTGCTGAATCATTAAATTGGCTATTTTAACCTTGCTTCAGGGGACAGATGGCAACCCTAAGGAAAAAAATCAAGTTGCTATTTATGGTTTTCATTTTAAATAATCTTTGGGAATAAGCACTCCCCATCTCCATCTTAATAAAGCAGACCTTTTTAAAAAAGATGTGACTTTCAAAATCCTGTTGTCAAGGGTACTTGTGCAGTTTTCAGCAGCTGCCCCCACATGCACACTGCTGTGCATCTTATTGCTCTTTCTGCATAGGTGTACTGTTGTAGAAACAGAAAGGTTGAGAAGTACCCTCCAGTTCCCTGTCATATGCAGTGTTAAAAAAATAATCAAAGAATGTCAACGGCTTCACGGTTATGTTTCCATTCACAGCCATTGTCTACATATCCTCCACTCATGATACTTCTTTTATTCTTTATTTTTGTGGTGTAAAAATAGGTTTAATTTTTTTCTTTTTTTTGGTTTAGATCTGCACAGAGGAAGATATGATGGTGTTTGTTCAGGATAAGTTGTGTGTTGGTCTGTGGGCTTTACTGTTTGGGGTTTTTTGACTCAGGAAAATGAATTGCATTATCAAAGTTCACCAAATATTAGAAATCTGTTTGAAGATAAAGTTGCTGACATGTGGTGATTATAAACCAAAATGATATCACATGCTATTCTTTTGATTCCAGAGTCTATGACAATTTTAAAACAGGAACATTTGTGCTCTATAAGAGTACATCTCGAGATTTTGAAGTTCAGGTTCGCCAGTGGGACTGTGGAAGTCTTCACTACCCAGCATCCTGCAACTGTGGCTTTGTTGCCAAGGAAGGAAGTGATATAATTTCATTTGACATGTGCAGTGGTCAGCTGCATGAATCACAGCCACACTTATCTGTAATAAACAGAGACACAACAGGAAGCAATGTCAGAGTCACTGAATCCTACCTAGGAAGAAAAGTAACAGTAAGTGGTAAATAATTGCTTGCAGAATAGGTAAAATTAAAAATCATGTTTCTCACTGTGATATCTTCAATCTCTTTTTAGGTTTTGTTTTCTTCTGGAGCTTTCATTCGTGCTGATGTGAGCGAATGGGGAATAAGCATAACGCTTAGGGCCCCCAGTTCAGATTACAGACATACAGTGGGACTCTGTGGCACCTTTGATGGAATTGCAGAGAACGATTATCACACTGCAAGTGGGGTGGAAATCCCAAATCATGCTAATGTTCCTTTTTCTTTTATTAAGGAGTGGAGGTAACAATTGTTCTGTTTAAATCAAGTGTCATAATTTTTGGTTCTACCTTTCCTTCACACTCTTAAAAACTTGTCAAAATACAAAAAAAAACCCTCAAGTTTTTAAGATAATGTTAGAATGTATCAATGCGTTCCATAATTAATCTAAGAGAAACTTGAAACTGAAATGCCAAAGAAGTATTTAAGTACTATGACGTACTATTAGTTTGATTAGGTTTTGAACAAAGTATCAAGGTATACAGAAAATATCTACTCACCTCAATTCTTTTATTATAAGTTATTCTCAAGTTTTTGTGTTTTAACTGGTCTTTAAATTTAGCTGTGTGCTGCAGATTCAGTGACATGCTGTAAAAGTATGAAACAACAAAGAACAGAAGTTTAATACTTTAGTAACACAATGAAGATAGTTCAGATGGTACAGTTTCATCTTTTTCTTCTTGTCTAGAATTTTACCAGGAGATAGCTTGTTTGACAAAACACCTGCTTCTTTAACGTCTTCGAGAAAAGTAGTCTTCTGTGACTGTGCACTTGAAGATGATGGATTATATCCATCAGTGAACAAACTAGAGACCGTTGCTCAGTCAGAACTTCCACTGTCTTGTAAAGAAAGTGAAAATGGTAGATTTCTTTCTTTAATACCAGGGCTGGATGTCACTGCTGAGTATCTTGGTCCTGTTGATCTTGTCAGAGGCTTAAAGAAACGTTCATCTGCACATGAAATGGATTCATCTATACTTCTGCAGAGGGATGATAATCAAACCAAACTTCACAAAACATCATTAGTAAACTCACATTTCTCAGCAACCTCAGTGAGAAATACTGGTATAGAAAGAGAAGGAAGTTCAAGGTCAGGCATTAGAAAGAATTCTCAGCGTCACAGTAGTCATCTTCTCAAAAGTCTGTCAGTTACAAGTAGAGGGAAGCGTCAGAATTATTACGAATACCATCCAGTATTCCTATTCCAAAGTCTCAGCCAAACAGACTTAGAGGAATATAGTTATTTTTTCCCAGAGGACCATGCCACTGACACAGAACAAAAGTTCCTTCCTTCTTGGCCCACACCTTCAGGCCTCACCGAGTCTAGTGCTTTGCTCCTCTGCCAGCAGGCAATAGCTAATTCCAGTATAGGAAGGTCTTGTGGTGCCCTTCTTGGCCGGCGAACAGAGGATGCAATCGATATGTGTGTTAAAGATTTGCTGCTGAAAGATGACCTCAGTTGGGCAGAAGCTTCCTTGCCTCTTTTGGAGAATGAATGCGAGAGAAGAATTTTAGAAGAAATAAATTACAACCCACAGGAACTTGAAGGCTCAGTTGAGAGCCTGCTTACTGCACTGAAGTGTCCCAGTCTCTGCAGTGGTAATGGGGAGTGTACAGAATGGGGCTGTGCATGCTTTCAAGGCTACAGCTCGTATGACTGCAGCATATTGTCTGGTAAGTGGGGGGAAAAAAAGACATTTACTTAAATAATGTTCTCAGTGTTCTTGCAACATACATGCATTTTTCTCTCCTGCTTTTGTACATGGACGAGGGTTCCCAACAGTGGCCTTGTTCATTACCCAGTAATTTACTTGCACTTAACTACAGCTATAATTATTTTCCATTCGGCCTTCTTGTTTCCAAAGGACAAAACATGGGTTTACTTTCTTGTGTGATTTAAGAAGTTTACCACTTGGTCAGTTTGCAATCCAGAGTATTGCCCCAAGAGATTGGCAATGTTTCCACACATTGTCTTCTTCAGAGATCTTCCTTCCCCAACTTCTTATAGTCTATGTGATCCTTTTTGTTAACTATTAGATGTGATTGGATTAGAATCGATGGTGAAGAAAAAAAAAAGATACAGTAAATACAGCTGGGGAAGGATTTTTTAAATTTTCAATAAATAAGACAGTCACTAAAAATTCAATTAAGTAGGTACACTGGAAAAATATGAACACTACTACAAAACTCAAAACTCTTTCAAAATAAAACCTGCTAATACTTTCTTTTGCAGTGGCATTTTTGTTTTAGTGACCTACTTAAAAGCAAATAGAGAAAGAGGTATTCTTTCTATAAAAAGAAATATTTTATTCCTCTTGAAATCAAATAAGATGGTTTTGCTTCATAAAAACTATTTTTGAGTGTTCTAATTTGTCAGATTATTTCCTGAAATAACTTCCACCTGAGATATTTTTTAGTCTTCAATTAAAAAAAGTCCCATTATAAGTTAATACATAACCATCACCTTTCCAGTTCCTATTACTAGAACCTGAGTTTTATTTTGATTTTATTCTGCCAATGTGATGTAAAGAATCGTAGTTGAGATAGCAAAACACATATTCACATTTACTGTCTGATCTCTACTTCCAAGACCAGGTTCCAGAAATTACAGAGCTGGAGAATGCTGGGCTGTGTGATATTCGACAATATGACTGCACATCAGTGAGAGTTTTTGGACATGGCTTCAGGGAGTCATTGAATCTGAAATGTGAAATCACCAAATTGCGAGTAGGTCTCCCTGAATAGCGACAATTATGTTTTAAACTTCTTGCAGAATGAGAGACAAAATGTCTAACATATTATTCATTGATGTGGGTACAGCCCAGTGCATCAGTCAAAGCTAAAAGCAAAGGCTCTCAGCACTTTGCAGCAGACACTGAATTCTTTGCAAGATTGCCATTTCCTCCATGATATAAGAAATACAGAACATAATGGGAATGTTCAGCAGCTGGGAGGGAGATAACAGTATAGGCCAGCTATCCATCAGAAAAGGGCAAGGGCAACCCTGTTAGTAACAATGAGTACATCGTTGTTCAGTTTTTTAAAGTGCTTATGGAGAGGAATTCAAGTACCACTTCTTTGAAAAAGCACAGCAAGGTTAAAGACATTACTAGATTTCTGCCTCAATTCTAATGCTTGAATGAGCCCTTTATAAACATAATAAATCTGTTAGGAAAAGAGAAAGGCATTTTTGATGTGCTGTCCCTTTCCCTGAGGTAGAATACCATGGCTATTTAATGGTGTACATCAGCTCTATATTTGAACAGGAAATTTAAAAAAATTGCATGGTAAATGCGAATTGTGTGGTAAACTAAGGGGAATCTGTATAGAGAGATCCTTGCTATTCAGACCTAAAATTTGCTCAAGGCAAATTGATAAGCAGTTTACAAGTTTTAGCCAGGAATAAGTAATCAGCAATTACAAGTTTCTGTGTTGTGTTAGGCACGAGAACAAAAAAAGCTTCAAAGTAAAACTCTGTTTCATTGATGTGATGATGGAGGGGGTTGGAGTTGGCAAAAGGGGAACCATTCAATGGCAAATTTTGTTCTTGAGACAAAAGGTTTTCTTAGCTAGTTCCAGCAGATGCTAAAATTATTTTGACAGAATAAGCAATGCTGGCTATAGATTTTTCTTAAACTCAACATGTATCCACTCAAGTTGGCTTGAAATGACAGTCGAGAGTAAGTTTACACTCCATTAGGTTAGAAGACTTTTAGACCATGCTCACAGTAAGTCAGTTACTGGGAATTCACTTATCACAGTTTGAAATGTCTCAGTTTTAACTTGTGGCGAGGTATTCTGAAATGTCTCTTTTAGGTGGTGTATTTGGCTCAATCACTTTTAGTGGTGATCTTTTCACTGACAAGAGCCAATTGACTGCTGTTCGCTGCAGTTGAGGGGAGGGCTGTGCATTTTTTTCTCAAGAATACAAAAGAAAGGAAGTGTGGGGTTTTTTGTGGGGGTTTTTCTGTTTAGTTTTTCAGGCTGGAGAAATATTGAATTTATGGAAATGTCAATGGACTTGCAAGAGAACTCCCCATATTTTGAGATTGAACTTAAATGATTAAAATTTCATGGGTGAGGCATTTTGACAGAATTTAGAATTTCTTAGTTTCATTATTTTCACTTTTGAAATGTTAGATCAAATCTGTTGTCTATGGGCTGTCTTATCCAGTTTATGCTAGGAGCTTGATAGAGGTTTGGATCTGACATGGCCAGCAAGCTGTAACTACAGAGATACTGAATTGAGACATGAGAGTGTGTTTAACCTCTGCAAAATTGGAAATATTTTCTTCCTGCTGTTTTACATTGAACCTCAGAAGTTTTTCTATGAACCTAATAAGCCAGAATGCTAGTAGATCTGAAGGCTTTTTCATTGGTTTTTGAAAGGTTAGTCTTTGTCTGAAAAAAATTATCTGAACTTGCCTCCTGGTAATAACAAAAAATTTATGGAGAAATAGACTGTATCATTTTTCAAAGGTTACAGTACTAAATGCACTCAAAATTATATATTTAGAAATATTTAGCATTTATACTTTTACTTACCCTTGCTATGAATTCTTTAACTGAATACAGGGTGAAAGAAAACCAAAATGTTTTATTGGAACAGAAATAGCTCCTATGTCTTTTTAGCAAAAGTGTTTAATTTTCTGTCTTTAAAAATAAATTAAAAAAAAAAAACAAACTCAAAGGCCTATACAGCAGATGACACTTATGTGAGGACTGGGATTGAATAAATGTCTCGATTGGCTTCAGTAATTAGATGTGCCAGCTCAGTAAAACCTAGTCAAGCTCAAAATTATTTTTACTTTCTGTTCTCTCGATTCTTAGTCTGTCTGGATTCTTACTTCCATCTAACTTTACTTATTTTTCATATGCTTATTCCTGCTTCCACATCAATACTTCAGTCAAACAGTATTATCATCCTTATTCTGTTACCTTGCACTCTCAAGATGGATTCTTGGATGACTTGTCTTCAGTGCAGTTTAGAAGAAAAGTCTAATGGTGTCTTGGGTCAATGGTGTCTTGTTCTATTAAAAATCTACTGGCTTGTACAAGGGCTAAAAGGCTCAGTGCCAGTATTCCCCCAGCACCCAGAATGATACCTGAGCTCTGCCAAAAACCTCATCAGTTCCTTCGACTAAAGCCTGTCCTCAGGTGGGAACAGAGATGGAGTGTGACAGAGGCACTTGCGCGTCAGATCGGTGCCATTGCAGGACCACCCTCTGTTTAACCCTCCAATTACTCTCCAGTTGGAAGAACTCTTTGTCCTTGGCAATGAAGTGCCAAAGGGCTGTGCGTCAGCAAAGGCTTCCCTGTCTTTCTTCCACAGTGGTAGGCTTAGCTAAAAATCTATGTGTGCAAATAATGTCAGTTAATAATTGCCACCACATTCTAATCCAGACATATTAGACTTGTTCAGAAACTGTACAATACCTGTGTTTTTTCTCTCTGATAAAAATACTTTCATGATGTGTTTCACCAAAAAACAGATTTTCTGTCTTAACGTTTAGTATAGTAGTAGACAGTGGATTCCTGGAGAACTTCTGCCTATGCCAGCTGTCTTCCAAAATGCCAGGACTGTCGACTGCCAATTACCAAATGATGGCCAGCAGTCTGATGTCATGGATGTGGTTGATGATAAACCCATTGCCATGTGGCAAATAAAGGTACTTACAGAAATTTCAAATACTCACTTACGAGTAAAATGAAAATATATCACATAGATGTTATTCTTTTTTCAGTGGTACTAAAGGTGGAACTCAGCTTGCCTAACTTGGGGGTCTCAGTTTTATCACCTGAGTTGAAGTGTTAAGTGTCATTTGAGAGTGTTCTCCTTCAGGGGGACTGTAGATATGACCTAGGTCCTACAGAGACACTTGTTCTTCAAGAGTAGAAGTTACCCTAGAGCATTTCAAATAACATTGGATACATTTATGGTAGAATTGAATTGAGCCCAGCCTGTATGTACTAACCCCTGTGTGAGGCAGAGATCTGAGCTCTCATACAGATTGAGTCAGTAAGGTCAAGAGAGTGTACACACTATTCAACTTACCCTAAAATAGACACCCACATGTGGTTGATCAGATATCTTCATAGACTTACGGGCAGGTTTGGTTAGATTTCTGATGGCTGTTGTAAGAGTTTAAATGCCTATGTAACCGTGCCTGTTAGTAAGTTGAAGCATACGTCAGCAGCCCACATTGGTGATCTATTGATACCTGTATTGGTTAATCCATTTTTGCTGTACACCTTGCAGGTTTCTAATGATGGATTCATTTATAGCAACTCTAAACCAATGATATTATATGATGGAGCCTGTCAGACATGTGAATCACAAGAATCTGGGTTATGTACATTAAAGGTATGTCTTTCAGTACTCTCCATTATTAATAAAATACATTCTTTTCAGGCAGAAAAAAAATGTAGAAAAATCAGCAGAACTTGTACTCCTGTTCTTCTTTCCAACATGGATTTTCTATGCACAGAAATGATATGCACAGAAAGATAAGCTGAGATAAGGCAATTTTAAATGTAAAGAATCAAACCAAAAGTACTTCATATAATTACCAAATAAAACCAAACTTACTGTCAGTTGATTAGATTTAAAACCAAGCTTAGTTGTTTAATGGAAGTGCAGAATTACTAGGTTTTATTTTATGCTATACAAATTCATAACCAAGTTGATAACAAAAAATATTAATGAATCACATTTTTATTTCTCTAAAAGGAGAAAACATGCAACATAGATGGACTCTGTTATGGTGAAGGAGACACAAATCCAACCAGCCCTTGCTTACTCTGCAGACCTGACATATCAAAGTTAACTTGGTCAGTTGTTGAAAGTAAGTTCTAAATAGTTCTTCTGTAATACCAAGAAGATTACTAAGCTTTTATATTTATGGAAATAGTGATGGTTTAGCTTTAACTATTTACAAATAACTAATGAAAATTAACAACTTTCAGTTTAATTGGCACTTTGAAGTTTTTTGGTATTTAGCAAGTGACATACACATATGTTTGTCTTCAACATATAGATATAAAAAGTAGTTTTAAAAAAATTATTCTGTTACCAAACAGGGGAAGATCACAAACTGAATTAAATGACATGTCATATTTATTAGCCCCTTAATATTTGGACATCGTCTACATCAATAGCATAGAAACATGGCCTAAATACTTGAAAGTATATTCAGGGTTTTCATATTTCAGTCCATTTAGAAACCACACTATGAAAAGAAGACCAAAGATTTTCCTTTTCCATAGTATAAAGTTATAATTTTAGTTGTTTTTGTCCAGATTTTGTATTTTCTGTTGGTGTTTATGTGTATGAATGTGCTTTGCTTAAAAGATGGGAACATCTCCTTTGTTACAGATAACCAGCCTCCAGTCCTTGAAACTTCTCAGGTTATGCTACAGACTTTTTATGGAGAATACCTTGTATATCAGTTTTTGGCTTCAGATCCAGAGGGCTCTGCTATTCATTTCACATTGGATTCTGGTCCAGAAGGTGCCAGTCTTTCCCCATCAGGCCTCCTTTTGTGGAAAGCTGTGTCAACGAATCTCCATAAATTAACATTTTCTTTGACAGATGACTGCAATGCAACAACTAAGGTAGAAATAGAGGTAATGAATATTACAGTAGAATGACACCTACTAGTAAGATGTTTAAGATATCTAATTACAGAACTCATCGCTAGTTCATGAAAAAAATAGAAAACTGTCTTATTGGGCATGTCTTGTAGGTCAGTGTAAAATCATGTGATTGCCTAAATAATGGCTCATGTGTGACAAACATTAATTTCCCACCTGGAAGTGGAAGATATCTTTGTGTGTGTGTGGCTGGATTTGAAGGTGATCTCTGTGAAGGGAATACTGATGACTGTAGACTTAACCAGTGTGGTATTGGCAGATGTGTGGATGGAATAAACAGCTATTACTGTGAATGTCCACCTGAACTTCAAGGTAAATTGCTACTTTATTTACACACATTTATCACATTTAGTGATAAATAGGAGTTTCTGATTTTATGTCTGCAATTTTATTTTTTGATTTTTGACTGTAAATAGGTTACTGTTAGATTATGAAGAAATGTTATGATCTGGTGATAAAGATATATGGTATACTTCAAGTTTTTTCTTTCATGAATACAATGGTTGTTTATTTTAGTTTACTATGAAAGCAAATTTCCATTGTTTTTCTCCACAAAGATAAACTCAGCAATGATGAGAAACATAGGAATGATGAGTTTGGTTACAGTGTGATTTCTCCTGCAGATAAACATGTAGTTCCCACAGCCCATCTTCTCCATATTCTGCAGTAAGGAAGATACTTAATATAAGATGAAAAAATGTGAATTGCAAACCTAGTTAGCTGTTCTTATTAGATGTACTGAAATGATAGATGCTTTTTTCTCTATTTCAGCACTTGCTTACGTTGTACTTTTATAAATATGTCATCCAAGTCTAGTGACACAATACTATAGAAAAAATTAAATCTGTATTTTAATGCAGGTAAACATTGTCAAGAGGATGTAGATGAATGTGCATCCAGTCCTTGCTTCCCTGGAGTATTTTGCTTCAATACTTTTGGTTCTTACTATTGTGGTCCATGCCCAAATAATCTGCAAGGAGATGGGAAGTCATGTTATGGTAAAATTACTTGTTTTTCAGAAGAGTAGTATTATCTTACTGTCATTCAGACAAAATATATTTGATTATGCTTCATGTTTCTAACAGTAACTTAGAACTCTTTCCAGTACTCAGCAAAACAGGACTGTCTCTGGTGATGACAACATCAGGCTGTACTGGGTGTCATAGCTGTAAGAAACTTTTTCTAGTGAAAAGAAAAAAAACAGAACAAAACATCCCAATTCTTTTTTATCAAAGTAGTTACAATGAAATTTTGGGGTTTTTTCCTTCATTATTTTCATAATATCAGAAATTATTGACAAAATACTTTTCTATTAGGTCGATTAGCATAGAACTATTTACCCAAACCAAGGCATTCACGAAATAAGGTGCCCAAACATTTATTTACAGTGCAATTACTGAATAACTTGTATATTTAAAATACTCCATTAAAAACTTTTAAGACACATTTTTTACTTTTTATCTGCTTTCTGAATTTTGAGCTGTTTTTGTCTATTAGAACTTTAACTGATTTAATTTATTTAAAGTTGAAACAAATGTAGCTACTTCTGTGCACACTACTAATGTGCCTTCACATATTTTTTTTAGAAAGCTTTGAAGACACTGGTGTTGAAAGGAAGGATTCCACAGGAGAAATTGGAGTGAATAAAGGTGATTTTTTTCATAAAGAGAATTGAATTTCTGATTCACATACTGATAAGAATAGAGTTGTCAAACAAAGGTCCTAGTCAGTTTTATGTTAGTTAGTTTAATTTTTCAGTTTGACAAAATTTAATTCATTACTGGGGTTGTATTCTGATGTGAAAAATGAGACTGAAATGTCAATATCAACAAATCCCTTAGGTCAGTCAAGTCATTTTATCAAGAGTGTGATGTATGACACTTTTACAGTTGCCTTTTGTTTTAGTGACTAACCACTGACATAGAATAGGTAACATGGGGATAGGAACATCTGTTATATGAGATAAGCAAAAGTTTATGGCATTATGTTGAATGCCATTTTCCTGCTTTAACTCAAAGGAAGGTGAAAGATGTGGCAAGTGACTGTCTTTATTCCAAAACTCTAAATGCTGTTGTTGGCATTTCCAGGTCTGTGCCTGCTGGGGCTTTATTTGCTGGAAATTCTCATGTGTCTTTTCCCTTTATCTCTGAATTGTTGTTGAGGGAGAAGGAAGATACTCTCTCGCTCCAATGCCAGTGCTGGATAACTCTTCATCAGCTCCAAAATGGTTTGCCTTTCAGCAATGGGAGACTGCACTGTAATACAATTCAGTAAAGTTTAACCTTTTGTGGACCATTTTCTAGAACTGTTATAATTGGGTTGGGGTTTCATTCTTTCTCTGCCCCACAGTGCTAAAAGACCACATATGGCATTCTACCAGTCTTGGATTACAATGCCTTACTCCTTTTGACAGACTTCCAACTTTTCCTGGGCAGAATATGAAGAACTTTTCATTCATTTTGCACTCCTTTTAATGAGGAGGCTGAGTCAGTCTCTGTTGTTTAGAAAACACAGGCAAAACGCACTAATAAAACCCATGCAGAAACTTTAAGGAAGTTGCTTAAAAAGTTTGAAGAGTAAAAGATGGTAATACTTTTGCAACAAGATGGTGGATTATTCACCAAGAATACTGTCCATGGTGCATCAGTAAGTAAAATCATCTGTATACTTGTGATTAAATCTTTGCTTCTGGACTCTCAGCTTACTACTAGCATGTAGACACACCGATGAACCATATACAGAATCTTTTCTTTAAATTCTTTCAGTTACCTGGCTGGAAGCCATATATGAAGCTGATAATCTGCTCTGATAGTAAATCTGTTTATTGACGTGGTATGGGAAAATCTCTTGCTGTCTGACTCATATATGGTGATTTCTCCTTACCTTCCAGCCAAGAAAAGGCCAGGGTGAGGGTGGGAAAGGATGCAAACAGAATACCTTGATCTTCTCTAATTCTACCATGCTTACTTTCTGATGTAGCACATGGAGGGACTTCCTGAATCACAGAATGAATGGGTCGTATGTTTATCAGTTCAGAAAGCATTCCCCACCCTCAGAAGGAAAAGAGTCTGTTAGTGCTCACGTACTTTTCCCCCTCTTTCTTTCTAACATGCTGCAGGGTTTCAACAATCATCCTTTGAGAAGGTTTTAAGCATCTCAAGCTGTAATCCCAGTTCTACAGATGTCCCAAAGAGATTTATTTCTACAGAAATGGTCAGTAGTAGCACACCACCAGCCTCCACAGTAAAAACAATCACTGCCTGGAAGTCACTTGATTCTCAGAGAAGTGCTTCTTTACAACCTGCTGTTACTGGAAATATTGCTCATGCTCTCATCAGTGGTCACCTTGCTGACATGGAAGTGAGTTCTTCAGTACATGGTGTGATGACTGCATCTTCAGGGAGCCATGCTGTATCATCGGAGAAGAAAACAAGGGAACGAGTTGAATCCTACAGCTATGTTGAGACTAGCAGGAAGACTTCTGGCAGCAGAGCAAATATAAGCAAAGGACTTTCTTTGCCAAGCAAAGCATTCAAAGGTGGCAGTGCTCAGAGAGTTCTGCACCTGTTAGCCAAGCATAAAGCAAGTAATTTACCTCTTGCCCTTGTCAAAGTCACTGTCCCACCAAAAATGCTTCCTGAAGAATTGAGTGAAGCAGTGATTCCTAAAGCAATAACCTGTACTGATTTACCCTGTTTTCCTGGTGTACACTGTGAGCCAAATCAGGATGGAAGCATCAAGTGTGGTCGTTGTCCTTACGGTTATTATGGAGATGGCTTCACTTGCAGAGGTATTACAAATAACTGAACTTAAATGCCTTGAAGAAAAGAATCTTGAGATGTCTTTGTAACTTGAAATTACATTGTTACTGTATAATCAGTGAAAAGCACAGTGTATTGAATTTTCTCACTTCCGTTATTAATACTAGCATAGCCTACAGGCTTTTCATTTTATGGATGCACTTATAAATATTTTTCTGATGTTATTAGACTACCATTTATAGGCAACCCCTGGTGGCCTAGTGGTTAGATTGCGGCACCTTCACCGCCAAGGCCAAGGGTTCAATTCCCAGCCAGGGACACTCCCCGGGCAGGTGGAGCTCGTTAGCCCTGTAA
>JAWMRA010000078.1:26161129-26184382 GCA_035584735.1 Pseudotriccus pelzelni | reverse complement strand
AATGCGCAGGCTGGAAGGTGTAAAGACCTTCCCCGGTTCTTCGTTCGCGAAGACTGGCCATTATTATTATTATTTAAAAGACTTTTGTTACAGTATGAAAAATACTCCAGACATATAAGCTCAGATCTTTATGTGCCATGGGAATTTATTAGTTGGACAGCTGTAATACAGCACAACCTGCTCTCAGTAGTAGTCACTCGTAAGAAAACAATAAGCCTAGAAACAGGGATACGAAATCCCAGAGGGTGCTTGTGCAGTGGTGACACACAACAACCTAATAAAACGTCAGTATCCCATTAGCCAACTAGATTTACTGGGGTGGGAGATAATGTTAGGAGGTGTATTATACAGCTAAGCTCTTTCCTAGACCTGTGCACTCTGTGCAGTTCCAAGCTCTGGCACGGTCATCGCTGCACTGTTACAGCTGGGCTGGGTGCTGTACTTCAGTCCAGGTAAATAATGTGTCATTCAGAGCTGATGCTTTGTTTATCAGCGTAACATCACAGGTAGCAACCACATTTATAAGTACTTTTCAGCATAATTTGGTCTTCATTCTACCATGTGTAGGTGAGCCATCAGGTAATGGTACAGTTAAGTAGCATCGATCACTGCTGTGTCTTAATTCAAGTCCACGTCAAGGCTGTCAGATAAAAGGGACTTATAACCAACATCAGTCTTCTTTGTTGACAGCTGGAATACTGATTTGTCTTCCAGTGGAATTTGGCTATGGTGGCATTTGAATGAAAGTCTGCTAAAAGAAGGGAAATGATATATGGGTTTATTTTCAAACATGCCCACGTGTGAATTAGGTGAGCAGAAACATTATACAATGTTTCTGTGTACAAATATTCATCCACAACTGCCATGCACATCTCTTGTTAATGTCCAAAATTAAGGGCCTCTATGGATTGCAGGTACAAATTGTCCCCATTAGTGCACCTAGCCCTTATTCCATAATATGAAACCCTAGTTTAATTTATATGAAACATATATTAATCAAAAGGATGACAGCCCTGTATGCAACTTCAAAACCATTATTCTAATCAGTAATTTTCCTCACATAACAGCGAACTCTTAATACATATCTTTAGTCAACAAGACTGATGTGCACTGAAGTTCCTGTTCACAGATTTATCTTGCTTACTAGATAGAAACATGAAAATGGTATGTGTTAGTGACATATTTCGGAATTAACACTTTAGTCATTGCAATTAGTTGTAAATCTCTCAGATTGTCACCTTAAATAGGCATTTGCAATTAGAGCGCAGAATAAATCTGTGCCTGGGGACTCTGGGTATCCCAAAGCAATACAAGAGTATTGTCAAACGACTAGCCAGGCTCACTAGGAACCAGTTTAGTTCTGTTTGAAGCTTTGTTTTATGCAAGTCAAGGTCACCCAGTAACTATTCCCTGGATGCAAACTGCCTGACAGGAAAAGAAATAACATTTCTTTCGCCCATTAAAAGATTACTGAGCAAAAAGATCAAGGCCAGTCTTACTGGCTGACAAACAGCTCAGCTTCCAGTTGTAACCTTAGTTCCTTGTTGGATCTGATTCTACCTTTCAGGAAAGCTGGGTGATGTTCAAGCTAAGGAACCCTCCATTTCTACAGAGATGGTAGGCCAGTGACCCTTTCTCTGATTTTACAAGCATAAAGCTTCAATGTTATTTTATAAAATGAGGTCCTAATATTCCACTGTAGATCACCTTCACTGGTCTCTACAACCAGGAGAGACCAATTGTCTGCAAAAATATCACATCCAATTTAATTTTGAAAGAGGAGGCCAGTCTCACCTTAACTAAGGAATTTTCTGCTCGTGCTATAGGTGTTCAGATCAGCCCCATGCTATCGATACACCATCTGAGAGATGCTAAGCAGATACCTGTCAGCAGAACCAAAATCTGGGATCCACATGCAAAAGTGACCAGGAAGGATCAAAGTCCAGATAAAGCAAGACTGTGAGACACTTTTTAGTATCACATCCAACTTCCTCTAGTGCCACCTGGAACATCCTTGTTTTCTTCTGCACTGTGGTATCAGGCCGTACATCCTGGCAAATAAAGGGCAGGAAATTGCAAGGCTACCTTATATTTTTATTTGGCCTGAAGTTTAGAGGACTCAAACCCATCAAAATCAAAGTGAAATAGTCCTCCCATCCACTTTTCTATCTGCACTGTACTTTGCTGAGTTGCCAAAGGGTGCTTGCAAGAAAAGGAAAATAATTTGATTTTCTCACCAACTGTGAGCTCTCAACCATGTTTTTCATAAATAAATAAAGTCTTTTTGGTCACTGAATCTTATATTTTGCCCTCAAAGAAATTTGGCGTAGTATCTAATGAAAACAATAATTGAATAGCACTTGGTAAACTACTGACTATAGCTTCAATACCACAGCACTGCACACAGTATAAATACCAGGGGCCTAATGCTCTGTAAATTAGTTGAAGTGGAAAGTTCATATTCACTATTCATCCTCATGAACTTGAGGAAAAAACCCAAGAGGATAAATAGTAATTCTAAGATAGGGGGTTTTTACTGTTGAGTAGCGAATTTTATATTGTTCCTGTATTTAAATTTCTGCCTCACAGGATTCAGCTTTATGCCCATCAACTTCCTGCAGCATCAAATATTATTAACCATTTGATATTTATATAGTTTTTACTGTGTCATAATCCTCATACACACTTACACTGCTGGTGTAACAACGCCACTGAAGCTGTCTGAGTAAAACCACTGTGAGCGGAAGCATTCAGAGAATCATCATTGAGACAAAGATATCACTTTGTCTGCCACAAAAATGTTGCCAATATTAGGGTGAATGTGGCTACTGTTCAGAAAGGCACTGCAACATTATCCAGCAATGTGGAACAGGAAATGAATTAAAAAAAAAAAAAAAGACCACATCCAATTGATATTTAGATATGGTAGGATGTAATTACTCATGCTGGAATTCTTTCAAAGCATCAGCACTCTGAATGCTCCCTTATTTAAAAAAAAATAAATTACAATCAGTTCTTTACTCTCGACCAACAGAGAAGACTTAGATTTGGCAGTTGATTGTTAAAAATTGGTTCAATGCATATTTCTATGTTTTTCATGTCATTGTTATGTTTGTTAAGCCATATTGCCTCAAGTCTACATCTGAATGAAGAAAGTGGTAGCTCAAATAAATAGTACTCAGAAGTTTAGTCTTTACAAGTTTAGCCTTTACTTAGTTTACCTTTACAAGTTTAAAATTCATTGTAAATGTTTCCTGCCTGTGTTCATTTTCACAGCACTCCTGAGGGAAAATAAAACAGCAGAACCACTTTACAGAAAGTTTTTAGGCAACTCACATTTGGACCTAATAGCAAAGCTGAAGTATAAGTGGTATTATTTGGTCCATGTTTCAAATCATGACAGCAGATCTAATGCAAACATGTCTATATGTGACCTTGGCACATCTGGCCAGGAAATTAATATGTGAAAAGAAGGAAGTCAGATAATAGCTTATTTCTAAAGAACTCTGTCGTTCGTTTGAAAACCACCAGTGGGCCTCATCTTTTCTAACAGCATAGGTATGATCATGTCAAGGGATCACATCTCTAATTTCAACACAGCTGGAGTCTGAGCCCTAGAAACCTAAAAAGTGAGAGCTTCTAAACCTAAATCCTTAATGTCAACTGAGCAAAGAGGCTGATTTTGAATTAAAATTCATGTTAGCCAACAGACAAAAAAAGTAAAAATTATCACTAGTATCAATGAAAATCTACCTCAAATCTACCTCTGAGTTGTGTGTGTGGATAACAGGTAGAGGAAATAAATATAACCAGAAAATTTTAACATTTGTAGAAAAAAACCCCATCTTCATCATTGTCTCTCTTTAAATATCACACATTACATAGGTGATCTCTAGTTACTTGGCTCAGTTCTCTCTGCCATTTATTCACTGTGCTCCATTTAGATTCAACCCGTGATGGACACTAACTCTGAGGGATGCTTTAATTTGCACTGGTTGAATTTTAAAACTTGTGGCAAAGAGTTAAGAATGTAATCCTAGAAAACTCACACAGATTAACTTCTTAATTGTACCAAATTCTTAAAAATAAGACACTAGTATTTTTATTTATTTATGTGTGTGTGGCTACATTTTGATCTCCTACAGTAGGTAATACTGTCCTTAATTTCGGTTTCTATAAATGCAAAATGGCACCTTTGCACAAACAGGCACACCTGGGAACACACGTTCATGAAAACTGATCCCAAGGTGGCCTGACGTTCTAGAACATCCCAAGTCCAAAAATCTTGAAAATCAGACTTCCAAAACATAAGATTCTCCGTTTGCTAATTTAGGCATTACATCTACAAGCATTCACAATGCAATTCCTTGCATAACCTTAGGTGATTTTGACATATGACATTTTCTTAAACCAATTTCTTAGGCTGTATCTCTTCTGGGAAGCTTCCTTCTCCTTGTTACAGAGTTACAATTACAAGTTATATGTGAATCTCAAGTTGGGAGAGAGGACATTCACAATTTCTCACTTTATCACCTGATCCTTCTCAACTGGTTTAAATCCAGCACTGCCAAAGGTGGCAGGTACCAAAATCTGGGGTTCTGACCCCCACAATTAGTAATTCTATGTAAATATAAGAAATATATATCTGCATCTAATTGCCAACCATTGGGAGAGCTGAAACTCCACAGTCCTTGGGTGAAATGTGCCCCAGTGGCACAAAGTTATCACATCACCTTGTATACACTGCTCCTACCTGTAGCTGCGTAATGGGTGTTGTACCACACATATAGAACTTAGATGCTGAACAGAGGAGTGAAGAGCTGCTGCAAACAGTTTTGGCTTGAAACATAGCCAAATGTTCCAGACAATTGAAAACAAACCACTGACTGTACAAATTTATCTGATATACTTGATGAAGATGAGACTAATAAAAGCCCAGCTGCTTAGCATTTCAGACTTTTAGCACACACTGCTTGTATGTAAGACCATTTTCGCTCCAAATTGAGTGTTGCTGGCTGGAGATTAATAGGTAGACTGAACATACACTCTTTGTCTTGTTTTAGGAGAAAAGAATAACCAAAGTTAAAAACAATGAAATCTGAAAACCAAGCCAAATAATGCAAACAGATTGTAAGACAGCCTCTTTCTCTCTGAAATGATTAATATTAATGTCAAAATGTTTATTTTTGCCTATTTGAGTAATGAAAAAGTCCAGTTCTGCATTACTTAACTCTCCTGTGCCTCAAACAAGACAAGCAGACAATACCAAAACAGACATTCCCTTTTTTATTATAGTTTTTTGGACATACTTTCATTAAGGGTTTTAGCAATTTTTCTAAGGCAAAACAGAATGAAACGGCCTAAATACAATCTAGTTAATATGGTCAGATTATAATATCTCCATTCCCTCTTTAGAATTATGTCCAGTTGGCAGCAGTTCTCATTTCCAAAAATAATTTCTAACCCAAAGTTTTATTTTGCCACTATAAAAACTAGTGGCAAACATGCCACCAATAATGCTTACCATCAAAACCTCTCAAAAAGTATCATATCTGTATAAAAAATTGTGTGGCATCTCATACATATTTGCTTATTTTTATAGACATTTTATAGACATTTATAGTTCTGTTTTAAGACCCTATATTGGTGACTTCAGAGGTTGGCAAAAATACTACAGTAAAGGATATCAAAAGTTGCTCTGAAAAGTTATTTTAAGGGCCTGTTAATGTCAATTGCAGAGTTATAGAAACCTGTTTTAAGACAAATCATTGTTAGAAGGTCTTGACTTAATTTTTAGAGGTGCTTATTTCCATGCCTTATACTATATTAGTTTATGGACTAAAACAGAACACATAGCTGATGAAGTAGAGGATGACACTTTTGTTTTCTTCCTAAAGTTGGTGTCACTTGATTTGAGAAATTTGGTGTCCTGCTGCCATTATACCTTAAAATAAGATGGCCCTGCGTGTGCAAAACAATATGTATTTGCGAAGAAGAAAGTGACAAAACAGCCGTGCTCTTTTCTATAAATCATATATCCTCCATTTCACTTCCTTTTTGATGGCACTCAGAAGAGCAGATGGGCTGCAAGTCACAAATACAGGCCCATCATTTCTCTCCTCAGCCAGCTCAAGGGTGGCATTCAAACGTTCCAGGCACAATTCATACTGCCCTTTACACTTGGTAATCAATATGAAAATATCAGTAATGTTTGACTCACTGTTAGAAGTGTTTTGCTACACTGATGAAAGAAGATGAGGCTGATGGGAATCTGTGCCATCCCTATGGCTCCAAGGACACCTGGTCCCCACATCTCTCCTTAGCCCCCTGAGTCATCCAGCACCAACACCCTGCAAACTAATATTCCCAGTGCTTAATATCAGGCTCTAGGGAAAACTGTGTGGGTCCTCAGAAGGAAGCCAAAAGATAGGAAAGACGTTGCCAAAGGTTTATTTCCTTCAATTTGTATGGAATTTTCTTATTGAAAACTTAGATAAGCCAAATAACCCTAAGAAGAAAATATTTCCCACCATGAAAAAATACCCCAGCAGTGGCTCCCTGCCAGCTCAGTCTGTCAGAAGTAAAGGACACCAGCTCCTCTTGAGTACCACAGTCCAAGACAGATAGCATTGGTTCTGCCTGCACAAAAATCATCCCACTGGAGTGTACCCAGTGCAAAACCAGCATTGTGGTCTGCTCAACAGCAGGCCAATGCTACTGTTCCTAGGCATACTTATGGATATTATTTTTGTGAGTTACTGTCAGTGCTGCAAAGGCAATGAGGCTAATCACACAAGCAAAATAAGCAGTATATAGCTGAAGCCAAGCAAGACTAATTTTCAGGTAGTACTAGACAAGGGAAGTTGCAAAAACTACAATTGTAAAAGCTTGGGTTATATTTCTATTTAGCAAAAAGAATAAAAATAGTGATATGCAAAAAGAAAGTTTCATTTCCTATTTTCAGTGCTAAGAACATCTACATGGGATACCATCATATTCATAGCTATTTGTCCTCTACAGCTATTATCTGCAAGCTGTCATGCAAGTCAATACACAATACAGCCTAGTGCAGTGAATGAAGGTATTATGAGACTGTAAGAATTTGTGTCTCCTTTGCAATCCTTGCATTCAGTACTGGCCATTATGGATTTGTAATAGAAGGAGATTACCCAGCAATCTGCACAGCCCATATAGTGTGTCATATTGTCTCACTGGGACTTGGTGAGTTGCTCACAGTTTATGGATACAACAAAGCTAAAATGGAGTGTAAAAACCTTAATGTCTTCCCTGCAGATGTCATTCCTGAACATTAGCTGTCCATCTGTAGAATATTGTCGAGCTGCTACAAATACGTCTATTCAAATGTGTCTTAATTTTTAGCTGACTGTGGCTTTTTGACATGTCCCATCAAATAGCCAATAATGATGTATTTTTGGCATTCATAAAACTGCTTCCCATGTCTCTCGATTCCTTGCCCCCAGCCAAATGGCTGCAGTTATTAGCTTGTGCTTCACTATGTCATTTGTGTCATTCTAGTTCCATGTGAAGTATGACTTCCTGCCATTTATTTGCTGATGGCAACTAGCTGCCTTTCCCCCCCGCCCCGAGGTTTTGTTTCCCCTCTAGATTTTTTTTTCTGGCCAGAAACATAGTTATTTTTCATCGTCAGTACATGGTTCAGTTTCATTAAGTTCTGTTCACATCCAGCAATATAGGTACTAGAGTTACTTAGCAACAATTACACTTCTGAAGTATAGTTAAGAGGTATTTTTAAAGTACCAAATCAAAACAGCATATAATATACTATCTGTTGTGAACAAAAAAATACAACCATAGAAAAATGCCTTGAGACTTACAATTATGATTTTTTGTTGCTGTTGATCATCTTAGATTGTAGTCTTTAATTCCAAAATACAATTCCATATGCACAGTAAAGATGAAAATTACCTTGGCAGAGTTTTTTAATTCTGCTTTGTGAAGAAAAATGAGTGTTTAATTTAATATGCTTGCAATCAGCAAAACTAAAGCCCACTGAAATTCATTCCTCTCTGTGTTATTTCCATTTGTCAGAAGAAAATAACAATTTTGTAGTTTTGTTTATTCAACCTCCATTAAATACTGGTTACCAAAAAAGTCCTTTGTGTACTTCTGGGTACTTTCTGATGAAACTGGGACTATAAACCTGTTACAAGGAATGAAAAACAAAAAAATCCAATGGAACAGTGAAAAAAAAATTAAACCAAGAAACAAATAGATGAAATCAGGATAGAAAGCAGTCAAAGCATGAAGGCAACAGAAGAGTGTCTGTCCTATATAGTCCCATTTTCTGACCTAGTTCATTATTTCCCTTACTGTTTTCTGTACACTGTATTTCCAAACTATGCAATTAGAGGATGCTATAGCACTGTTTGCTGCCTATCTATATTACAAGTGGTACTTCAGTATCCTAGTATTTCCTGGTCTGTTTAAATGACAAAGTATGCCCAGACTTCTTGGTGTTCAACTTGGGATCCCCTCTGACCAGTCCTCTCCATAGCCTATTTGGAAAACTGGCATCTTTAATCCTTCAAATCATAAATGGGTTGGACAAGATGGATTTGGGATGTGCTGAACTAAATCTACAGCTGAACAGAAGAACCAATATGAAACCAGCACAAAGATCACGCTAAACATGTAGTTCTGCATTAAACAGTGCCAAGGACTATGACTGGGAAAATGGTAAATTCTTCGTATGTAAACTGTTCACATGATCTGCTTGGCTCTTGGCCATATGAGCCAGCATTCTCCCAGGCCACCCTGAGGAGAAGAGAGTTTGAGAACAGAGTTTGAACTCCTCAAGGACCATTCCCAGCCTATAAAACAGTGTGTCCAGTCACACTGTTTTATAGGTTAAGACTGTTTATATGGGCAGGGTATATTATGCCTGTTAGTCTCTTTACCAGCAAATAGACCTTGATGCTTTTAATATCCTAATCTAGACATTATTTTACAGCCTATTTTACATCTCCTAATGCACCATAGGGGATCTGCCCTATGACCTACACCAAGCAGATTCACTATTATTTGGTGTCATCATACTAGGATTTGAAAATAGGAAAAAACCAATTGTGATACACCTCTGCCCAAAAGTGCCTTTTCAATCAGTGGAATAGCAGCCAGCAGTTTAATTATATGCCATATGCTATTATATGTGTATATATTGGGTTAGATATGTAAAGTACTAACTTCACATCATGTTGTCAAGGAAGAATTGCTCAGCATTCAGGTATTTTACAAAATATTAAAGTCAAAAGGTTAGTGATGAGAACTGTGAGAGAAAGTACTACAAACAGATTAATAGAGAACTGTTTAGAATAACTCAGGTACACAGTGTGACTCTTGGGGATGGTACTGTGCAGGGCCAGAAGTTGGACTCGATGATCCTTGTGGTTCCCTTCCAACTCAGCATATTCTGTGATCCTGTGAATTTTTATTAACTGTGTCATACATATGGATATTTGTTTATTTGCTACTATTGCAGGCAATATTCTCCCCTCACATTTTTTTTTAGGCAAAATATTTTACTTCTATCTGCTCTGTCTGTTTCAGATTAAGCCGTAGGAAAAATGTTCAAAGTACATTTTCTTTATTACAATGACAATTTGAGAGGGACTCCATGGCTTGACATGATTTAGGAAAAAGAAAGTATTCACAAGAAAGCTTGTGGAAGAAGGAGGAATGTGTGATTTACCAGCTATTAACTTGATAACAGAGGCAGAAGGAAAGTACCATTGGACTGTCTATTACAGCTTTTTAATTTCCAGTCTATTTTCACAGTAACACATATTCCACTTATGCTTTATTCCTAAAATCAGGCTTACAGTCTGCACCCTAACATGTAAGCAACACAGAAATACCTGCAAGGTTTACAAAATAACACAAATTACGACTCACAACATTAATCAATTGTCCTACATTTTACTAGGGAAAGTCATCAGCAAGGACAATAATCATTAAAAAAAAGAAAACAAATCTCTCCATCAGGTTCAACATTGCTAAAAAGCACAGAAATGAGAAAACAAAACCAAACATTGTGACAACTGTTTATAACTCAGATAGCTGGGAAAAACAAGCAATTTGAATATATTATGGAGGCAGCAAATGTCCTTCTAAATTGCCTGCATCTGAGGGTTCATATGTATATGCAATTCACATGGAAATAAATGCAAAGCTCTAACTATACTTTCTATTGCTCCGCAACTCAGAGAACCTCAGCATGAGTTTCACAGAAAACAATGACAGGCTGGTACTTTTACCTAGAATATGTAATTTAACATAGACTGTAAAGAAAACGGATATATTTTAAAATGTTTTCTTACTTGTTCTGACAACATCTGAAGAGGAAGTGTTGTAGACGTCATTTTGATTTCAGTCCTGCTTAGTGTCAAGAAACAAATCCTGGTGTCACCTCAGACACAGCATAAAACAAGGATCATCAACAGGAAACCTCACACCAGCACCTCTTACCTTACTTGTTCCAGGATAAGGTCATATATATCCTCTGAAGCAAACATAGCAAAAATTGTCTTCATTTTTAGCACATATGACAAGTACATGCTGTAGAACACAATTCACCCTCCTTATCTGTAAGTGGGTGGTTTGGTCCCACTTATACCCAGAGCAAGCATTTCCCTGTAATGGCACTGAGGGAGTAGTTTTTGATCAGCACTTTTGAACAAGCTCCTCTGACTGAAGCCTGCGGAGGTAATTGCAAGCCATATTAAATTAAGAGGATCAGATGGTAAAGTGGGGAAAGGTTAAATAATTTTAAAGCTATAATGGTAAGTTTGCCCACTTCATAAAAAGTTTCTGTCTATAATGCTCTAAGGGATGGAAAAATCTGCTATTCTCCTGGCAAATTATTTCAGATGTCAATTAACGTAATGAAAAATTTTGCAGCTTACCTTTACTGTGAAATTTTTTAAGTCTTTAATGTCTCTCTGTGGGAAGACTCTTTTGGAGTCCTTTTCGCAGCTAAAGACAAACAAAATCTGATTTTATATTGGCATAGGACTTGAAAAAAAGACTTCCTAGGAAAAGCCTCTACTTCATTACACAGGTGGTATATATATATCCTTTAAAGTCAGGGTATCTCCCTGCAAGGATTACTCCTGTTTCTGAAAGGTATTCTTAATTAAGCAATAATAGCTCTGGCATAGCTCTGTTGCAAACAGCCTTCACTACAGTGAAGTTTCAGCCACAAAATGTACATGTTTTGGTACATGGTACCGATGGCGAGAGGGATAGGTAATAGGAAGGAGGCTGAGAACTGCCCCTGACTGATGAGTAAAGCACTTCTCTGCTTTCTAGGAGGCCAGCAAAAATTGAGATGGCAACCCTGAATATCAGCAGCACCTGTGAAATGGCTACAGCTCCTCACCTGTGCAGGGGAGGCCTCTTGTATCCCAATACATAATAGAATGCAATTGGCAAGCCAGTGTAGTCCACAATGCACACCTTGTCCTTGTCAATGCTCTTCGGCCATGATATAATGGAAGGGCCATGAAAACATGAAAGCAAGATTAAGAAATGAGTTTCCCAGTGTTGACTGCAAAAGAACAGGATTTATATTTCCTGCCACCAGCAGTTAAATTTCCCACTCCTGAAGCTTTGTTAAGGCTTTGACATGGTTACTTGTGATGTTCTCTGTGGGAGGTGAGAGAAACTTGCTGGGGAAGTTGGAGTTGTTACTGGATGAGAACAAAACTGGTGAGAAACACCCCAAGCCTTTTCCAAGAGCTCTTTGGCAGAGTGGGAGGATGTTTTTCAGAGGGTTCATCAGCATCATAGCTTATAGGTCTGCCCCTTAGTCTAACCCAGGTAAGAGCTGCCTTGGCCTGAGGGGACTGAGCTATCTTGAAAGATGTGCAAGAAAATGATACACATGTAAATCAGTGAAACAGGGGGATTTTGTGTGTCTGGTTGAGTTTAAAACAAATAAATGAATAATGGGGGGGGGGGGGCATTGTGTTGCATCCTTTGGCTGAGGTAGTTTATGGCTACCAGCAGCTCCTGACACTGCTGAAACAGTCCTTATAATTCTATAGCAGTATACAAGTGACAGCAGGTGACAGTAAGAAGAGTGTCTTTCAGACAGTGGGTTATGCTCTACTCAGGACTGCTGATTGCTTCATCCCCTAGCCCAGTACAGATCTGGAAAAGCATGGCTATGCCTTAAGGCCACCTTAGCCCACATTTCTTTCAATCTCACCCACGCATTCCAAGGAACCTAGTTAGTGCTTCCCCTCTTAATACTAAAATTAGAATGAGACCTGATTAACCTGCTCCTGGTGAATATTCTCCCTCATTTCAATAATTCAAAACAGGCCCAGGAGCTGTAACATGCACAGTGAGAAGGAGGCAGGCAGTATCTTTCATGTTTAAGGGAGACTGTACGTTTGTTTATCTGAAGCAGGTATTTCTGAACTTAAAAATAAAACATGATGCCATGAAAAATGTGTAGGTCCCACATTACTTGATAGCTTTTCCATCACTCTATGAATACAGGACACACTGTCAGCCCATTTACACATTTGTGGCTCATTAATGAAAGTCTTTTGTGAAGTAAAAAGAAAGAAAAGCCTAGAAGAGTTAAGCCTAGAAGCTAGCCATTACTCTTTTTGTCAGTGGCTGTATCTCAGTGAACTTTATAAGTCATGATATTCCTTTTTGCTTTTCTTACTCCACAACATAGTGGCACCGTCTACTGAGACTGTGATTCCTTGTTGGGCTTCACAAAGAGTCAATGGTTGACCAAGAAGGAACAAAGGAGTCTTGTGAATCTGTCAGACTGAGGGGCTATTAGATTTTTGGTTAAATTTGAGAGGAGAAAAACGTCATCTAGAAACAAAAGGAGCATACTCAATCCATATGTCAAAGCCTAACAAATCCTGTCTTTGATTTGGGGATTGTGAATGGATCAATTAAACGGATGTTACATTCTTGAATGAACCCTTGTAGTTTTCATCCGTCTGTGGCACGAAAGCACTTTCCTGAGTGGGTACCAGGGGTTCAGGAAACAAAGGACTCTTGAACCCACTTTCAGTTCCTTTTCACAAAGGGCTTAAATCTTCAGATTAAACGAGGAATTAGGACTCCCACACTAAAGCACACTAATAAATGAAGCATCTCCATAACAGCTGCACTTCTGGCTAAATGATAAAATATGCAGATAAAAGCTTTTCATTGGGAGCATTTCATTAGAGTATTTCTGAGAGGTAACAGCACTTCAGAAGTTGAGGACTATTTGTCTCCTCCTTCTCAATTCTTCCATAGAATATGGAAAAGTGGCAAGGGACATCATTTTCCTTCCCACTCTGGGGAAGGTGATAACCTCAGAGCCACTGAAACAGCTGAAGCCAAATGCTGACAAGGTGCCTGCAGCATCAATTCACCTTTACAAAGTTACACCATAAACTACAAAGGCCAGAGCAGATAAGCATGCCAGGACCAGCATGACTTCTACTTTTCATGGTCAAGATGGAAGAGGTGGCTTCAACCACTGCAACATTGCCTAGAGGTGATATATATTTAATTTAAGCAACTGAGAAAAAGAAAGAAAAAGCAGAGGGCATCGCAACAAGGGTCTGTGGAGACACTCAGTGCCATGAGCCAGGGGGCTGGGTGTTCTGCCCCAGCAGCTTCTCTGCCTCAGTGGGTGATCACAGCAGGTTAGGGACCTGCACTTTTCTGAAAACAACTGGGAGTGCAACAATCCCCCCAAAAACATGTTGTCAAGAACAGCAACCATGCTCCTGGCACCATCATAGTTTCTTCCTTCTCTTCACAACTGATAACAGGTATCAAAGGCAGAGATTTCAGTTCCTGTTGGTTTTTGACCTTGTGACTTACATCCTTCTGCCCCCAGACTGGCCAAAAAACAGCCACCTCCTCCTTATCTCAGAGATAAAGTTGGTACAGCATGTGGATATTTGCTCACTGCAACGACGAACAAAAAAGTTAACTTTAATTTTGCTTGTCTATGTGAATACATGCTTGCCTTTGTGATGCCATTAATGATGTCTGGGATCTGTAGCTCCAAAATATCACCAAGAGAAAGAAAGTTTCTGCACTTCCTATAAGAGATAGGCTGATCAGGACATTGGAGAAGAACAGGTAGTAGTACACTGCTTTTACATAAGGCTCATCCCAAGTGTCCAGGCACCAGAAAAGGTGATTTCAGCTTCACTTCTCCCTTTTGCAGGTGTGGGAAGACTGTAATAGAGAGCAAATTACTTTGGTGAGGTCAGTCTTGAGTCACCTGTGGAGCAGGACACGGATCCCTGGTGCTAGGGCTTATTCATACCATCCCCTGCCACCAACACACAGTGACTAAGCAGTGAAGCCAGCCTCAGAAACCAGCTCCAAATCCAGTTCATCAGACTCACACTGACTAATGAAAGGTGCCTGAATAAGCTTGTTCATGCTCCCTTCATGACCACGTCCCCCACCTGCAGGGCACAGTGCAGAGAGATTTTCAGGTTTCACACATTCACCTGGCACTCAGTTATTTGACTCCTGCATAATGCAGAGTCCCATTTACAAAGGAGCTTTGCAAGGCATATCCAAATCAAAATCAGATTAATCAAATCCATGAGTGAAGTAGCTAAGTACAGTCTTAGTGGAATAGGGACTACGGGATTTTAGCTTGGTCTAGAGAAACAAATAAGCATACACACAGTCTATCTGCCTAACTCCAGCTCACCTATTGCCTTTGAACACACTAAACATGACCAAACAAACACAGAAATGAAGTCAGCTGAGACATGAGGTCCTTGCTGCAAAAATTGATGGTTGTGTAAAAGAGAAATGTCAAAAGTACTTGTGCTGTAGGAAAGAATCCAAATAGAAATGGACCCACTGCAAAATATCTAAAATATTTACCGATTTATCTAACAGAGTAATTACGGCTAAAAAAAAAAAATGGAATAGAGAAAGTTCCTGACAGTGCAATAGAAGTTTTAAAGGAAGAGAAATAAGGGGTGCCTAAATTTCCAGAACCAGCATCCTTCTAAGAAATAAATCCTAAATTAGTCAGTGCCATAAATAATCCCCTAAGAGCCTATGCTTCTGAGATTGTGGGCTCAATTATTTTTGTCATGAGAGTTAGAAGAGATTAAGCAGATAAGGCCAGAGCACGCTGATTAAGGAAAAAGTGGTTTGCTCAGCAGATGTCTTGTCAAAACCACATCCTTTAATCTCAAGTACAAACACTAAGACTAGCATTGCAATGATCTGTTTTAGTCATTAGAGTAGAGTATTCTGGGGCACAGCAGCAGGGAATATGAAGGAAGTACAGTCATTAGGGTGCAGAGGAAGTGTAAGGTAAATGTCTTTCTGTGAAAGGATAAACACGGTTGTCTAGACAGTTTCCCATCAGGAGGAACTCAGGAGATGGGCACAGCCCTCCCAAGTTGTTAATACTCAAGTGGGGTGTGTGGTCCTCTGAGGATGCCCCAGGGATGGGCTCATCTCTCTGTTGACCTTTTATAGGGAAAAGATGCCCTGTGCAGAGCCCGCGGGCCAAGCAGCAGGCTGCCAGCAGGACCAGTGGGGTGACTCCAGCAGAAACCGCCCCAACGCCTGGGAAGCTGGAAATGGAACAAACCCATCTCTCTCCAGAGAGCATGGACAACAGCAAAAGTTTAACTTGGGTGTTGAGCTCAACTCCATGGCTGAGAGTTGGTGGTCTGAAGAAATCTATAGTCTGAGAGGCTGAAGATGAGGCTAAAAAAGCAGAAATCTTAGGTTCTGTCAATGTGATCACTCACATGACATGTAAACTTGTTTGCATGAGAAAATATTCACCTTTCATTTTTGTCACCTGTCAGCTGTATTAGAGTGCTTTAAAGTGGTTTTTCACAAAATTAAAAATAGTAATTTTTTTTCCCCAAATGTTGGATAGATTCAAAATGTCCTTCCAGAGTTCAACAGCTCAAAGGACACTTTTTGCAAACAGAACCTGTACAAGAACCAGAGACTATAGACAGTCTTTTGCAATGTTAACTCACAGTTCAATCATGGAGTTAAAAGCATAACAGCAAGTAAAGTGACTTTTCCAGCAAGAGACCTGGGATAAAAAGCCCATTGACAAACAACTCCAGGACTTCTCTCAAGCTGGCTGCAGTCGGCACATTCCATCAATCTAGCCCAAGGAGGGGTAGAAATCACACCTCTCTGCAGACTCTTAGCCTAAGAAATGCCTTTGTTTCTTCCACCTAACGTAATTAAATTCTGTTAATAGTTTGTCAGAATTTGCTTGAAGGCTTGAATTTATGATGGGACACCAACTCATCCAACTCATGTTGTTTAACAATGTAAAACAGAGTGGAACTGTATCTGCAGTATGAGCCCCCATAGCCTTTTCATTTGTCATTTATAAAAACATAGATACATGGCAAAGATTATGTTCTTTAAAGTATTTTATCCATCATATCTAACATTATAGAAACCTAATTCATCTGAATCTTTAAAAAATAACCCCATTTATGATAGCTGCCTTTTTTTTTTTATTATTTAATCTGTTCAATTTCCTGAACATTAGCTTGTTGGAAACCTTAATAGGGAGTTGGATTAAATATTAACATTGTATTATACATACATGTATTTTTCCAGCTAAACGTACAATGACCCAACAATGCAAGACTATGACTGTGCATATATGAGCGAGTAAACACATGCACAAAGTCACTGCCTTGAATTGCAGGCATGGAATTAAGATTAAATAAACTAATATGTCTAAATAAACTAATTAAGATTAAATAAACTAAACTGTCTATGGACACAAAATCCCCAAAATTATGGGGTCTGACAAGTGGGGTTTGTCACACTGAGTATAGAGGTCTTCCAAGGAAAAGCTCGAGGGACTTTGCTGCAGGATGTGCACAAGGCATGTAAGAGAGCACATCCCTCCTGCCACTTCACATCCCTGGAGCATCTGCAGGCACATGCAGAGCATCTGCTGGCAAAAGACAGAAGTGTGTGAAAAGCCATGGAGACTCAGGGAGAAGGCATGAAGCAGTGCAAGATGCATCAGAACACATGCCTCAAGGTTGCTGTCCACACCTGAAATTGCATGGACACTCTGAAATCCCGGCATTGCTCCCCTGTCCTTCAGTCCCAGCGCTTCCAATGGTGAATATGACTGACAAGTTCACCAGATGAGCAGCTTGAAGGTACATCAAACAACCACAAAGCTAAGGGCTATTTTCCAGTTGTCCAGCAGGACTGTCACATCCAGTGCACGAGCAAATGGAATGGGTCAGAGTGTCCAGACAGTACTTCACATTACATTACAACCCCTGGATATTATTTGGATCAAGAGGCATCTCCTGTTTACTCCTCCCCAGTTCCAGCTCTGTGCTGCTTCTGAGAAGAAAGCAAATGTTATCATAGCTCTAGAGATCCCAGATTTTCCAGATCACATTAAAATCCTTGGCAGAATGATGATTGCCCAACCCAAACATTTAAACAAGCATATATCTAATCTACAACATTCATTTTGGCTTTAAAAGAAAAAAGCAACTCCTCATCTTAATTCAATTATATTAAAAACTTCCAGTAACGTTTTATATAATGTTTGACCAAAGGTCTCAAAAAAGTTCATAAACTTGACAAAACTCTTAGTTTAATAAAAGTTATCATTAAAAATGTAACAAAATACAGGAACAAAATTTTAACCAAAAAATAATCTCCTTGATTTAGGTAAATTCTGCTTCAAAATCTGAGTTCATTGAGTCTTCTGCTGTCTATATTGGGGCTTACATGTAGTCCATAGCTAGTTTCTAGTAGAGCAATAAACATTTTGTTCTGCACTGTTTAACTTGGTATTTGTAGAATGCAACACGAAAGGATGTTTCTGACTGAATGTTGTAGATTTGCCAGAGGTGTAAGAATAAGTTTAGTTAACAATTTTTTAATGAATATTATTGACCTCATACTGTTATTTGTGTTTCTTGCTGCAGATCTCTCTACAATCTGATGTATAAGTCGTGTATTCTGAATATGTGCACAGGTATATGTACTCATTTTTTTGTTGGAAATGACAAAAATTTCATGTGAGAAAGTTAATCATGAGGTGGCTCTGTTGGAAAACACCCTGGCACAGAAACAAATTGGTAGGTTAGAAACCTGTAAGAAAGAACATCTGTTTTTTATTCTAATTTATTTTCTTTAAGTGTGTGAATGTGTTTTGTGGATATCAAGTATTTAATTCCTAGAATATAGAAGGTTTTAACATTTATTCTTTCCTCCTTCACAGTCCCAATCCAGCTACCTGCCTGGGCAGCCATTGCAGATCATCTGAAACTATCAGGTTCTTCATCTTTGTGAGTAAGGCACAAAAAGTCTACCTAGGACAGAGTAAGGACTGCAAGGCTATAAGACTGATTTCATACATGGAACGTTTTGTCTGTATTTCTCAGAAAAATACACGGGTTATTTACTTAAACATTAGCTTTACTATTCACTTCCAATGCATCTCAAACGACAGTTAAACTAGAAGCTGTATTTACAGCATCATCCACCTGACATGTCCAGGGTTATGGCTTCTAGGCACTACTGTGGTTTTGCTCAGTATTCTTTCAGACACAGTCTACAGGGTGGACACTGCCATCACACATGTTATGAACGGATGCTGCATCATTTGTAGCCAGAAAGTAGGTCAGAGGAAAGTGGGAAAGGCCACTGAATAAACTATGTCGGGAAATGATTTGGATAACAACACACTGAAGAGAGGTGATGTATATCAATATCCTTTAGCTTGAAATACTGTCATATGAAACCTTCAGTCTGCATGTCAATTCAGTTTGGGCCATTAGCCATTTTTCCTCAGTCAGCCTGTTCTGGAGGGAACGTCCCTCTAGAGACAACACTGGATGATACAGTCATTATTTATCATTGTGACACCCCTCCTGGGACTGTTAACAAATTTCTCCTGAAAATCTGTCAAGACCATCAGTATATTACAAAGACAGCAGAGATAGTCATTATATAGTAATTCTTCTGCAAAAATGTAGTTTAACAGTGCAATATTAAAGCCAAATAGCCTATTCATCAGCAAAAACCAGAATAAACCTTAGATTTAATGATTCCATCAATGTTTATGTCTCCTATCACGGACCTTCAGATCTTAGTATCTCAAATGTGTATTCATATATGTGTATATGTACACATATACACACTTTTTCATGCACCGGAGGTCAAAAGTTATGGTGGCACTTTTTTTTGCACTGAAGAGAAATAAATTTGATGGGTGAAAGTTGTCAGAACAGCAGTAGTCCTGATTATTCTTCTGATTAAAAGTAATTTTTTTTCCCATGAATACCAAATTTCGGCTAGCACCATTAGTTTAATGCTAAGACTTAGACATCAGTGATCTCAAAACACCTATAGAAGGAAAATAAATCAGCCTGTAAAAGAAAGATCAAGATATTACAAGGACAAAAGTCAAATATGACTCTGGAAAATTGCTTTGGACTTGTAGTGTTGTACTGCACTAATAAAACAGCACTTAATGCAGAACAACTCAATTTAAAAAAAAAAAGTCTAACAGTTTTCATATAACATTGTAACACTTTGGGAGTGCTTTATGCTTTGAACTACCCAAAATGCATTTTCAAGACACATGACACTACTTCCTTCCCAATTATTTTATATTATTTTAAAATAATAAATAAATAATAAACCCACTTTAACTCCATCAGAAAAGAGTTGTGTATCTTTCTATCCAGCTAGAAATTCTACTAAAATTATCTTAATTACACTTCTTGCTGCATTTGAATGACTACTTTTTTAATATTTCTTTAGAAGGACCTTTAATTTTTCAAAATTAGTTAATGTGGTTTGTATTTCTAATTTAATGATTAGGTTGACAAAGGAAAACCCCAAGGTATTTGTAACAAACGACAAAAAAAACCTACTATATGATTATTCTTTCTATGAAAAAATAAGAAATAAATTGAAGAGATTATTTTCAATCTGAGAAAACAAACACTAAACAATGCTGTAAAGTTGATTTTTGTATGTACTTTAGGACTTCTCCCTTTGATACCTATGGGCTGGTAGTATTGTTATGCAGGAGCTCATTTTAGTTTGGAGGATTTCTTTTTAATTAGCTCATTGGCAGTGATTCTTTGCACAATTTATTTTCTCCGTGTTCTGCTGTTTCCTATCACTGCCTGCCAAATGGAGAAGTACAGAATTTAAATCTGTTAAATAAGAAGTAATATTCTTACCCAAGAATAAAGCACAGAAGTTACCTCAGATGTGTATTCATTCATATTTTAAATGAATGGCTTAATTTCAGAAAGTACGGCACAGATGCAAATCTTACTAGTTTTCCAGGGGGAAGCTGCACCCACTTTATCAATGTACCAAATACAGGTTCAGCATTTCAGTGTAAACTACTAGCAGAAGTAACACGTGTATATTTGTGTGTGTGTATTATATATTATATATTATTTTATATACTTATATATTTATATTTTATTTTATATACTATATATAAATTTATTACCATGCGTTTTCAGCACAGAATTCAAAACATGAGGGGAAAGCTGCAAATGTGATGGATCAGTAGACCCAATGGGAAAGTGAATATGTACACAGGCACATACATACATGCACAGGCTGAGTCACCAATCATCTCACACAACTCCATAACAAAGTAATTGCTCTTCTTGACACTTGAGATGAGATTTGGATCAGATTCTGTGCAGACTCCAGCTTAGGTTTCCTGATAGTTACTTGGAGACTTCTGTGCTTTGCACACCCACCGCTATCCATCAGCCATCCTAGTGAGTGACCACTGCCACTGCAAGGCAACAGAGCCATTTGCAGCATCCTCTCCCACGGGAACTCAAGCCCCGGGGAACCTGGGCACATTTGTTTGTAAATTTCTTCAGTAATTAGTTCAAATGATCAGGCTTGGGAAAAAAAAAAACCCACAACAAAAAAACCCTACACTGCTGCACTGTATCAGTTCATCAGAGGTCATGGCCACAGCACCTGGCAAAATGACCACATGTCCTACAGCCTCACAATAGAAGCTGCGAGCCTAGATCCAAAATTTCCCGAAGACATAATGGCAAAGAATTGGATTCCAGATTGCTGGAAGTAGTCAATCATATGTGCTTGGACTTTAGGTTTTGAACAATTATCCAGAAGTAATAATGCATGAGATTCCATCCACTCACAGTTAAGTATCACATCATCAGTACCATGAAAAGGCTGTCGGGATAACTTTCCCAAAATAAACCAGGTAAATTATATCCAGAAATTTATTTAGTGGAGCCAATCATGAGTGCATTGCATTATCAGATCAAGGCTCCACTGATTACCCTGTAAGGTAATACTGCTAGTATCTATTATTCAAATAGCTAAGGAGACTGAAAAAAGAAACAAAATTAGGCAAAGCACCATCCTCATCAACCCAAAATCCCAGACTAGTTTGTCTGTTGCATGGTCAATGCAATAGCAGCAGAGGTGTTTTTCAGTGCCTAATAGATGTAAAAATGATGGAGCTGCGTGTGACACACTAACAAACTGGAGCACTGCATTTGTTGTTATGCTAAACTTTTACACCCTTCCAATGAATTTTCCCTACTTCAACACTTAAGAGGTAATTCAGTCATCCCAGGCTACTTTTATTGACAAGATATCCAATTCCTACAAAATTAAGTGTCTACAGAAAATAGAGGCCACTCCACATAGACTGGTACAACTCTCAAATATACTCTCATTCATACAATATGAAAATTGCTTTTCATAATCTGATTTGCATTAATAATGATGATTAACATACATATCTTGAAGATACTATATCCTAATCAGTTTCTCTGTACTGAAGGGGTAAGAATATCTACTTTTTTACAATAAGGCAGTTTGCTCTTTAAAGGTCATAATTTGAGAGCATGGGAATGAATTCAGGAATTTCTTAGTTTTGAACGCTGGGTCCAAGCCATTAAGCAATATACCTGACTTTAAATAAATTACTAGATACAAAATTCAAGTCTACTGTGTTAGGGTGCTTAAAATGACACAGGGATGCATGTCTGAGAAATAAGACTTTCCCAGGCATATGTTAGAGACTGAATTTGGGATAGGTTTCTCAACGTACTGTTAACAACTCACTATCTAAGGAGGATCATATTGTAAAACTGAAAATCCGAGCAGGTATATTCTATATTTCCTTCCCTAAGTAGCAACAAAAAGTACATTTTGATGTTAAATATTAATTTTATGTACTTCAAAATACTGATGAAGACATCTAGTGAAGAACAGAGCCAGACATTTATACCAAGACGGCACATTTTCACAATGTAAAAAAGATTTTTTACCTATTACTACTCTATAACACAATACGTGTTTAAAGTTTAAATCACTCTAACACATTAAGGGAAACACGCAGAGTGGCAAGGTCATGAAGCTGCCTCAGTAATAGTGTACTTACCCCTTGGACAGAGTCCACAGCTATAGTTTTTAACCACGATCATTTCTCCACCATGTTTTCCTAGACCAGAGTATCTCACGGAGTACATCTCTGTCCAGCACACATTTATCCAATTCTACCTACGTTCATGTTAATACAATGGTAGTGGCATTAATTGCTGTGCAGGTACCACCCCCTCCCACAGATTTATAATGACCTTGCACAGGTCTAGATTTAGGAACAAGTCAAACCCACTAAGTTCAGAGGCAGCCAAGGATCATGGTTTCAGCAGGATATAAAGTAATGTTGACTTACAGGGAACTAAAATATTACAATTGTTCTCTTCTAGCGTAATTCTGAAATTCATAATTGTGTAATTCAAACATTTTTCCTCTGCTTGGGGCCTTTAACCCACCATTTGATTCCGGGCGTGCTCAGCCCCTCACCACCGTTCCAGAGGTATGGACTCACCCTCTGCAATTCTGCATGTCCTATCACAGGGGCCAGGACCAGTCTATCAATATGTGGGTATAACCAAAACTCTGTATTCCACACTCTCTATGTAATTTCTGATGGACTGTTAATAAATTAATCGTTTGCAGCAGCTGCCCAGGGCACACCTGACACCTCAGTCTACAAGATGGGTGTTGAAAAAACCTCCTAGGCAGAAGAGTGTTCCTTTGTCTTCACACCAATGACTCAACTGTGATAACTCCCCTCCAGAAAGGTATTAACACCTTCACATCCAGCCTGAGGGGTCATCTCTGCTAATGGGCCATACTGGA
>JAWMRA010000078.1:26132262-26159658 GCA_035584735.1 Pseudotriccus pelzelni | reverse complement strand
CCTTTGATGGTCTAGGTCGTAGCAGCTGCTTATTATGCCAGTCCAGTATGGCCCATTAGCAGAGATGACCCCTCAGGCTGGATGTGAAGGTGTTAATACCTTTCTGGAGGGGAGTTATGATTTCATACATTCGGAATGAAAGTCATAAACTGGATTTATTAGATTAAAACTCCATTTAATCTGAACAGTTCAACTGGGACAGCCTTGTTCTTTTTTTGGAAGGTTTTTTTTGCTTTTTGTTGTACTTAAGCACCGGGGTGGGGTGGGCAGTGAATAGCTGGGAAGCAGATGCACTTTTAACCCCATTCCCTTCCTCAGGGAGCACTCTCCAGCTCCTCAAGCATCACCTGAGCTACAACCATCTCACTAAGGAGGCTGCTGCCCCTGGCACGTGCCACAGGCTCCTGGCATCACTGATGGAGGGAAGGCAGCAGCACTTGCCCACCTCTGTACATTAGTGTTTCATATACAAGAAAAGATTAAATAGCACTAAAATAAAAACTAGGATGCCTCAGACTGCAACGTAAGTAATGATTAGTTCTGTGTACAAATAAATTGTCAATAATAGTGGTGTGGTGATTTTATTTACTTGGTTGGGGTTTTTTTAGGAGGTGTTTTAGGGGCCAGGGAGCTGCTTTGTTTTCTAAATAAAGGACCCTGCATACACCTTCCCCTGGGTTTAGCTGGTTTCATCAAGGTTACTAAGTAACCTTGAGTTGTATTCAGCATTTCTACTGCTCTTTTGAGAAGGAAATTGAATCCCTCTCATGTTTGAGAAGCCCAGCTTTCAGTTTAAATAGGATTTTTCAAGTATTAGCATATCAAAGACCATACTTGACAGCATGCAACATAAGATTAGCACATTTTACTTTTTTCTAAGTCTCAGCTTCCTTCTGTCATCCTATTTTGCATTTTTAGTGAGAGGAAACCAAAGGCAACCTTGGTAGCCATCTGCAGGAGAAAGACAGCAGGTGTATTTACACAACAGCTTAGTTTGCTTCCAGAAATCAAAGAGTAACTTTAATCTGTTGGGTCCCTCCATGAACACTGCTGGCCCTCCGAAAGTCTACAAGGCAAAAACACTTCAGTCCTGACCCCTGAAAATATTTACCAATACTGAAGAGCTGCATCCTGCCATGCCACACAAGATGTTAAAAGATGTTGAAGCCAGGATCCTCTCCTGATGATAAACTGTTCAGAGGGCAGTCAGTCACATCAGGTCTTATGGTATGTTAAAAGGGGCAAGAGTGGAAATAGCAATTCTGCCCCATCTCTGGATTGGCAGCAAGCAAAAGGGGTTGCAGACAGTATGAATTTTAGAATCTATATTCCACAGCTGTATTTTGGCCTCTAAGGCTTATTTTAACACTTTTTTGCATATTTGATGAAAAATTCACAAATTTAGTTTCAGCACGCAAAGTGAAATAGTTACGTTGGTTGTACCAACATGTTTAAACACACTGAATCTAAAATTTGGTCTTAAATTTATTGTGGGAATGGATCTCAATGCAGACAGCCACTAACACTCCACAAACCTGAATTATTTAAGACAGACTTCTCATTTAAGAAATAATATATAAGCGTCCAAAAGTCTTGAAAAACACAGTAGGTGTTTACCTGTTGTTTTTCTAGATAGTACCATGTACTCAGATAACCCTTATATCACTCCTCTGACTAGTTCTAGAACAACAGTCTTGTGGTACAATTGTCACAAGGAAAGTCAGTTAAAAGCAAATTACAGTAATTTTTCAACTATATTGCTAGAGCTGTTAGAAGCATTACTTCCTAAAAACCTCTCAAGTATGACATACATCATTACCTTTCAGGTATCTGTAGCTGCAGTCAGTGAAACGCTACATTACAGGGATGCCGAAGCTCCTTAATCAAGTTCTAGTTTTCCTGCATTAGATGATTCACTGGTTCATGAAAAAGTAGCTCTGTTATGGAGCAAGGTCAGCTCCACAGTGCCCATGACAGCTCATTAAACTGTGTGGCACCTGCTACCCACACAGAGGAAACGTGAATGAGGCATCTCAGCTATGAGGCTTAAGCAGCAAGGATTCCTGGAGGAGAAAAGGGCAAAAAAATCTCAACAAAAATGTAACATGATCTTTACCTCATGTGACACCAAGAGATTTCTTGCAAAATTAAATGTGTGATTCCTCAAGTTGCCAGATAGACATGATCTTCATACTGGAAGGCAATTGGTGTCATTCATCACTAGGTGAATGGCACCTAGTCAGGTGAAGGCATTAGCACAAAAACACACACAACCCAAGTAGGCACACAGTTACAGAGTTATATTAAAATCTGCATGAAATTTTGAGAAGTGGAAGGAAAGCAATGTACAGCCAGCCAGGGAAACTTTGAAATCTTTCAGAAGTTTTTGTCAGTCAAGTCGTTGAAATTAGTCTTTTTTAAGATGTCAGATCTTTCAGTAGTTAGATCTCAAAATCATCTACATTGGGTGTTTTAGAATAACAACTTCTCTGTCTTTATATTTGTCCAAATTCACATTTGGTTATCTATTCTTATTTGCCAGTGTATTTCTCCCTTTTAGCACTCCTTATACTCTCCAGACAGACAAGGTGGTGGTTGAAATCTGCCAGGTAGGATTTCACTTTTGTACTCCCCTACTTACTCTGAATGGGGAAAAAAAACATACAAGAGAAATACAAATCATGTAGTCTGAAGTATTTGGATCAAATAAAACTGTTCACTGCTAAAGATATAATTCTGCCTACCCATCTCCAGATAGGCAGAAGACGACAGAAGCAGTTCTTCACATCTCTTCAAGCATTTATCTATACATAGCAAAGTACTGCTTAGAAGTTACTGTTCCCCAATTTTATAACAGTCAACACAGGTCTTGGACAGTCATAACAATGATTATGACAACTCTGGGAAGGAAAAAGGACTGTGTGAAAAAGAAAATAGCAAACATGACTGTAATTATTTTCCCACATAAACTTAGTTTTTAGAAGATTAGTCTGTGAAGAGATCCTCTAGTTGAAACAAAACCAAAATCCCTCTACATACTAAGACTCTCATTAGTTATCCAGAGCAGAAATCCGAGGTAGCAATCATGAAAATACAACAGGTTTCTCCAGGAGAAACCTTAAAAATAACCTCCAAGGTGTTCCAAAATATCTGTGTAGGACTACCTGTAACATTTGAATACTATGAGCATTCCAAAGCCATGTTCTTTGTTGCCTAGTTTTGAAAGATTAAAACTTCTACGTGACAATCAATGCTTTAAATAACTTTGCAAATAGCTGTAACTGGGTCTGGCTGTGATGGAGTTAATTCTCTGCACAGCTCTGTGCTTTGGATTTGTGGCTAAAACAGTGCTGATAACATACCTGTGTTTTGGCTAATGCTGAATGGTGCTCACATAGCACAGAGGTTTCATTTTCCATTGCCTCCTCTTCCTCCCCGCCCTTCATTCTGCCCAAACTTTCAGGGACTAGGCTGGGGATGGTCAAGAAACTGTGAGGGAACAGAGCCAGGACAGATGCCCCTAACCAATCCATATGGAATCATGCTCAACCATAAAAGCTCAGGGTAAAGAGAAAGAAAGGCCATTTAGGGTTATGGTGTTTGTCTTCCTGTTGTAAACACCTGCCTGCTAGTATGAAACAAACTCCTTTTTTTGCTTTGCCTTGGCACATAGCTTTGCTTCTCCTATCAAACTGTCTTTATCCTGACCTAAGAGTTTTCTCGCTTTTGTCCTGTTTCTCTCCACCACTGGGGGGAAGAGTGTATGAGCAATGAGGTGGGGGCTCACCTGCTGGCAGGGGTCAACCCACCACAACAGCCCAGGTTTGAACTCAGCCACTTCAGTGGCTCAGTCTGACAACACTAATTCATTCACATATGATGTTCAGCTTTCAGATACTTCAGTTTATTACAGGCTTAACACAATAAAACATAGTATCAAAAAAAAGTAGATTGCAAAGTTTTCACATCATGGAATGGCAATAGTTACAAAAATTGAAGTCATACCATTGAAAATACATGAAAACTAGTGAGAAAATATGGTCAGATGGGGGAAACTTGTGGGAGACAGGGAGGAGGAGAAAAAAAAATTAAGTCAGTTAAAAAAAGGGAGAGATACGTGATCCAAGCTTTTTAAATAGAAAATTTAATATCATTCTTTGAGTCAAACAATCCTGTCTAAACACATATACTCATAATGAAGTTAACTCCAGAATTTGAACCTCTAAATAACAAGATTCCTTGTCCCAGTTAACTTACATTAAGACAGCTTGTGTCCTACAAGTCATTCCAAAATACCCTTTTACTTCTAGAGTGTTTATCATGCTTAAGTGGATAGATTGTTTGCTACACAGTTACAAGAACATCTTAAGTTACAAAAATAGTTATCACTCATTAGTATTTCTATACATATCTTAAGCTATTATATGCACACTCTGTACAGTGGATGTTAACAGTAGTTAAATTTGCTTCCTTAAACAAAAGAACTAAATCACTGACAGATCCAAAATATTCAGGCACCATAATACACTTACATGTCTGGTACTAAACAACCCTGCCCATGCAAAGCAAAAGCAGTTTCAGTTCCCAGGAGACATACGCATCCAGGCTGTAGGACCCTTGTGATGGCTGGTGGAAGAGGACGGTCTGAGGATCAGGACAGTCTCACTAAGCTTTCAGATTCCATGCAGATTCCTGGACAACAGGCCTCCCTACCGGTGGAGAAGCAGGCTTTGATGGCAGGAGCTAAAGGGCCGCATAACTACCCTTCTGGTAATGACCAGAACTCCCCAGCTAAAGATAAAATAGGAAGGTGACTTCTCAAGTGGAACAAACACTGGGTGTTTCCCATAGCCAAATTATTGTTTCCAACGTATTTTGGTTAAGTTCTATTCCTCCCTCCAATGCGTGATCAGGGCCATCACAAACAAATATTGTGATGGTTGCAAGTAGTCCATTACTGAAGTATGTTGGTTGCACTTGTATTACTTATCCTTCCCTTTCAGAAGTAATAGTAAGCCTGGAAGCATTGCTAGGGTTTTGGCTTTTTGTTAGACAGGCAAGTGAAAAAAATAGTTCTTACAGGTACCACCACTTGTCTTAATAATCTCTTAACACTTAAAGTCCAGTTCAACTGACATTCCACTTTATGCAGCTGCCCAGCCCTGAAACAGGTCACCCATTTCAGAAGGTGCCGTCTAGGAACTTACAGATGTTCCGTTACAAATTTGGGGGGTGGGGAGGGGATGGGAAGGAAACCAAAACCACAACTATAACCCCTGAAAAAAAAAAGAAAAAACCAAAAAGCCTTAAGTGCTGAATAAGAAATAACACTATTTCTCTTTTACCTTTTTCTGAATCTAGAAGCTTCTCTCATACTACTCCAAGCACCATGCTTTCCATCATGAGGGCACAACACATCAGTCAGAAGGTTAAAGACCCTAATGGTTCAATCCAAGCACTTAAGAGATCTGGTGCTTAAATGGTTCCCTTTATACACCACACGCTAAAAAGCCCAGGCATGTTTGCAATGTACTACAATGAAAAAATATATTCACTTGCAGAACTTCAAGGACAATTTGAAGCAACGTCAACTAAGGCATGTACTTAAGTCTGCCAACATCAGACTGCAAAATATAAACACTACAATGTTAAAATCAAGGTCATGCACACATCAGAAGTGCATTAAGAATTTCAAAGCTATATCACACAGGAAAAAAGATACTTACGCTTGTCTTCATGAAAGATTAAGAACTAAGAAACTATCCCCTAAATATCAAGATGATCAAAGAAATGATGAATAAGCTTCTACAGCCTTTCCCCACACCAGGAATTCAAAAGTGAGTGTCAGGTATTACATCTTTTAGTAACAGCACTTTTCTTTAAATCTCTCCAAATAGATATTTGATTGTTGGATCTTTGATGGCTTTGGTAGCTTCATCAATTAATTTCTTTATTTTTAAAGCAACATATTTAAAATGTACAATAATTTTGCTCTCCAGTGTCAAATTGCCAACATTTTTTTGCATTTAGGTGTTCCATACGTAAGTTGTGATTTTGAAATTTTACAGTTATTTTATACAGAATACATTAAGCTGATTTTCAATAGTGCCATTACAGTGCAACATCTGGACCACTGTTATAAGGCATAACTAACAGAGCTTCCATTTTAAAGTGCAACAGGTTTTGATATAGGAATTGCTACAAAGAATTCAAGTGAAAAGAACTTTACTAGAAATAAACACACTATGATGCCAGTATAAAGGTATTTTATAGTATTAGAAGGTTATGGGGAAGTTACAAGTGAAATATGAATCACTTCAGAAGAAATCCTTCAGAAACTATCTATCTTACACATATGAAGACAAGCCAGGAAAAAAATATAATTCTTCAAGCTCACTTTCTGGAATTTGTACTTATTGATTTACAGTGAACTGAAAGGCTTGCCTTTTTTTATTTTAAAATCAAGATAAAATAAATGTGAAAAATGACAAGTCTGTCACTTGGATCTATTCTGATACCTTGTTTAAAAAGTTACAGAAGTTAATGAGTTCCCTTGCTCCCTTAGCATGTTTCCAAGCTCAGCCACATAAATCTAGTCTAAGTATTCACACAGATGTTTACCTGCTTATCTGATGAGATGTTATATTAAAATTAGTAGATAAACTAGAATACTTGCCTTGTTTGGTTAGTAACATGCTGACAGTTGTGCAAGGCGATACTAATACTAGAACTTTAAGCCGGTTACCGTTACAATTACTTCTCCCATACTGATCTAATTTGCGAATTCAACAGGACCTCTAACCCACACTTTATTTTTCAAGGTGAGAACTCTTCATCATGCAGTAAGTCTATCTCAAATTGATGGTGTTGAAGTTTTTATTCATTAGATATCCTAGAAGACAAAAATTGAGTTGTACCTTCCCCCTTTCCCATGCACGGAAAGAGTAACTCCACTCAGTTCTTTAATTTGAATTAACCAATACCAAGCACTTCATGAAAGGTTAAGATCTACAGATTTAAGTATGTATTTTGCTCAACATGTCTGCCAAAATTTCAGAAGTCAGTTTGAGTCTCAGCACTGCATAAAGTGTTACCTCCTCTTGCCATGCTTGTTCAAAAGCAGTGTTCGCTACTGTCACCAAATAATTTTGTCACTGTGCCATTCCAGTTATTTTAGACTACCTTTAACCCTTGGAAGAAAAAAAATATTTTAAATCAATGTAAATATCTGCCTAGAGCTGCTTTCTTCTTTTCTCTTTCAAAAAAACTCAACCAAATAACAACCTCCAAACAAACAAAACCAACACTCTAGATCTAAATACTTAGGCCTAGAAGGAAAAGCCTGTGGTCACTTGCTGGCTGACTTCAGATCTTACATGATTTAAATCAGAATTCTCTCCCTACTCTCCAACATAAGCAAATCTTCCTACAACAGGTAAGATTGAAAAGTTAACCTTTCTGCTTTTAGCGAGCTCCCCACTGTCCTGGTTTTTAGTTATCACCTTTCAGACAAGCTTATGCATGCATTTTGGCAGCCCCAGGGCTGACCCGCATCTCCACTCTAGAAAGACTAGTCAGTTGTGAACTAGTTTCCCTTATGATTGCAAGCTGTAATAAAGAATGTTTACTTTTAGAGGCCAAAATTCAAGAATAGTTTTCAGAATATAACTATAGCAAGTCATCCAAACTGTCTACTCTAATTCCAGAAATTCTCTAAAGCCAAAACCTGACATCATCATCTTATCAAAAACTCTGTGAAACTGACAGTTCAGGCTCCAAAAGTTTTCAGAGACTGCCAGAGTAAGTGCACATAACATTTCAAATAAAGAAGGGGGTTTTTTGTATGGTTAAGTAATGCCTTCTAAGTAAGTTTTACATAATTGATAATCTTGTCCCCACCCACCCCCTTAGGCCTATCTAAGAGAGGCCAGTAAAGAAAAGAGTAATGTAGAAATCTATCTTGACTGAAGTACTGGAGCATCAGAGATTGTTAGGGGCAAGATGTTACCCAGCAGCCTTTTTCAATAGTGTTTATTGCTAATTCATTTTGTGTAACTTACTTCCAGCAGACGGGCAGCATAAAAACCACAACATCTATTAAAAAAAAAAATCATGCATTAAAATGCAACAGTCTCAACAGTACCTTCTTATAGCTGCACCTTATCTAATTTAGAAATAAACCAATCCTGACCTAGTTGATTAAAACATTTTGCACCTAACCCTTAGAACAGTCAGTCCTAAGGAGTCATGCAACTTTGGACCCAACATTTATAATCACCATAATTGATAAGAACCCTGGAAATTCTCACTGTGCAAACTATGCTACAGAAGCTATTTACTGCTGTGAGTCAGTCTCGCAATTACATCAGCATTTACCCTTACAGAAAGGATTGCTGTGTTTTCCCTTGCTTAACTTTGATGTGAACTGTGAGTGCTCTGAAGATACAGTAACTACTGCATTTGCTTACTGAGCCTGTGCAAGAAATAGGCAAACCAAACATATTAACATTTAGAAATAGCTTAAATACACAGTATATTAAAACAATAAAAATTATGAAAATTGACATGAAGCTCTCCAAACCTGTGCTCAACATTTCCCATCTAGTTCCAACTGCACAATATTGATTTTCATAGCTATTCTCAAAAGCTTACTACAAAACAGACCGGCAAAGCCTTTATTTATTAATTTTCTACAGTCTTGAATTTCTCTTCTGTCAGTAATTGTTCTGGGGGTTGTTTTTTGTTTAGTTTTAAATCAACTTTAAATTTAACAATGTACATTCTCCTTATAACATCTCAGAGGTAGCAGGGGAGAATATGAATGAAAAGATGCCAGATTCTAGAAGTTGCACATTCAAGTGTAGTGTCATCCAAGAGAGCTTTCCTGGCTTTCACAGATGGCATGTCACCTCTAATCATGTACAGGAAACAAAACACAGAATCCCAAAATAAAGGACTATTGTCACTGGGTTACTAAGAGAAGTTTCACACCCAGATACCTCAAAGTAATTTTGTTATTTAAGAAGTAATACTGCCTTTTTCAACAGTCAAATATCAAGAACTGAAGTACAGACTTAAAATTTATGAGTAATTTGTTTTTTAAAAATGCTCATTAGTGACAATTTCACCTAAACACAGACATACACACAGTTACTCTAAGCTGATGTACCACACTGTAAGGAAAGGTCCCAGTTCTGTTCAAGAATCCAATATTCCCCCTCTCCCTCCCACCACACAACTCCACAGAGGTGCTTACAGTAACAGAAAGCAAACAGAAGGGAAAAACACAACACTTAACAAGTGCACCTATATACATTTTGCACCTCTTCCCTCCCTGTATCTAAAGTGAACAGGTCACCATGTTTGCTATGCTGTACATTGCTCGTACTCTCCCCTTCATGTAGTACCAGTCCTATCCAAAGGATCTCTGCAAGCACCAACAGCAGTCATTCCAAACCAACCAGCAGATGCTTTTACTGTGGAGGCTGAAGTACATTTAAATATTCTGACTGGCCCAGCTGATAGGTCGTGTTTCCTCCACAGTCCACATACTGGTATCTCTCCTGGGATATTTGCTCAGAGTGGCCAAAGTACGAGGTTGTCACTGTCACTCTTAAAAAGACAAAACAGAAGAGATTTTGAGTTTCCTATTCGAAAAACGTGCTGTTATACTACTAGGGTTTTTAAGGAAAAAGTTTTGGAACAAATTATGTTATAAATAAATTTAAAAACATTAGTAATTTACCACTATAGATTTTCTCCATACAAGACATCTGGTTCCCTGAGTACACCCTTTTTTTCTAAAGATGCTAAAGCTGAGATTTGCTCATAATATCTTGCTTAGTGATGAGAAAGCAAATGATTAGACGTCATCATATGTCTAGCCTAAACACAGACTCCCACACTCCACCAACAAAAGACCCCACCATGCTAAAATTTATGCAATGCCACAAAAAGCAGTCTCTGACAGAGCACTAAAGCCTGTAACTCCTTCAAGATCACAAAGTTCTCAGCAAGTTCTGAACAGTGGCTGATACACAAAGTCACTTTAAAGTCTTTGAGACATTAATAGCTCCACAGGTACAGCCCAAATGCAGAGCAGATACAGTAACAACAGTTCTGTTTATTTGAGCATCTTTACACCACCAGAACCTGTCAAAAGGCCCAGTTCAGTTTGAAGAACTGTGAAGCTACTAAACTAAAAAGCACGTTGATTTAATTTTACCTATGATGCAAAGATTCCAAGATTAAATATTTCTGAGTAATATTTCAACAACTATTACACAGCTTCTAAAATTTTTTCCAACAAATAGGCAGTTTGCCATACTTACTGCATCATCACTACTATGTTATGTACTTTGATAGACGCTAAAGTACAGAAGTCACTGTAAAAAAAGAAAAACAGTTATCAGATTTGCATCAAACCTTTCCAAGTAATTATCTAAAAAGCAAGACTTGTGGCTTCAAATGGAAATTCTGATAGAGACTACAGAGTTGGCAGCAATGGCAACAAAACTAAGTCACCAGCAGTATGCTCACCCAGATCTTCTTTTATATACATAGTCTTGCCTTCACAGGAACAATCAAGACACGTGTTTGCTTATATATAATGCCTGCCAATAGAAGTGTCCTAAGAAACTGTTCACTCCATCTTTCAGAAGCTAAAAAGTTAACCTGAACCACTACATTAAAGCCTGTTGATATCACCTGGCCACTGACAAAGACTTTCAGTATGAAGGGATACAGAAATAATTTGCTGCAACTCCACTTCATGTGGAATCTACATATAGGAAGGAAATTTTACAAGAAAAGATCAATGTTATGCCAACTTTGGTATTTTTTCATGTAAAACTATCAGTTTCTATTAAAAAAAACCCTCAAACAGCCTGAAGGCACTGCTATTCTTGCTCAACACGTACCAACAACTTAGGAAAGTCCCTTTTATTTTTTGCACTCATCCACCTCTATATTATGCAAAGTAACCTTTAACCAATATACAGAGATTCTGAAGTCAAGGTTATTGTTCTCTTGCAAGATAACCTTTTCAGGGTGATGTTTTCTGACATGCACGTATGTACCAGTTATACAAAGCACCATGTAAGTGCATACTTTCAACCCCCACTTCTTAAATCATTTGCTCTTGGCCACAAATTTGTCAGGTCTAGAATGAAAAGCATGTGATCAGTGCACTAAGACTGCATGGCAGCCACCACAATATTTGCGTGGTCAATGCCGTGGTCGTTCTTTCCCCTTGTACCAACAAACCTACATATAGTATTAAACAGTGAATGAACACACGTGATCCAAACTGTAAGAAAATACAAATCAAACTGTCTGGTATTAAAAGCTGTTTTATATCTGTAAAACACTACACAGCACAAAATTGTAGCTAGGAAGCTACACTGAAGGTGAACTCCACATTGAGCCAGCTCTCTAAAATAAACATGGAAATGCCCTGTATGATACTAACTTATTTCATCATGTAGCTTGGCTGAATGCAGACACTTCAGATCACTGAGAATCTTACTAAGCTGACTTTACAGAACGCACACTCTCTGGGATCCAAACCTAGGAGCTACGACTGAAGCAAGACTTAAATTAACTAGATGGGAAAACACTGAAATGTGATCCACTGTACAATCCCCCAGTGCTATAACCCATAACACTATATGTATTAGAAAGATAAGCCCAGGCCCTTCATATTTTTGCATGGAGAAAAATCCCAAACACAGAAACAAGTACAAAATGCCAGTAAGACTAACTGAAGCTATCTTGGCTAGGTGTTCAAACAAAGGAAGCTCACTTGCTGACTCCAGGGTTGCTCCATATAGCAAACCCAGGCTTTCCAGACTCACAACACAGTGAAGGAGCAGAAACCCCTCAACAATAACAATAACTGTCAACAGCTCAGGGTGGTCAACTAATAACAACTGGGTAACATATAGAAAATATGGAGAAAATGAACAGCTATAATTTTGTATGTGGCTCATATTCTTTTTAGAACATTTCAAACACATGACAGCAAAGTTAGTGAGTGCTACTCACTAGGACCTTGCTCTAACAGCCTGTACAAGAACTTAACTGACAAAAACTTCTAGAGTCATGGGTCTCTCACTAAGCATAGCCCATGCTTAGTGTCACTGTGTTGAAGCAACAAATATTCTCACAAGTGTACGAATGACCTATTAGTCTGCTCTTCTAGCAACAGTCACAAAGACTCCTGAAGGAGGGCAAGTTCACCTTACAGACTACTGGCACTGACACGTTACAGCTTCGCCATTTCTGCTTCAGGACTGCACAACGTACCTCCAAGCTGGGCCACTGAGTGCATCATTGTTCCACACTACAACTGCCAAGGCTCCAAGTGTCAAGCAGAGGAGCCTAAAATCCAGTCAGTTCAGGCCATGGACAGTTTCAGCATTACTGACGTTAAGGCCACGATATTAACCATGAAAATTTCAATGTATTATTGCATCAAAAGCACAACTAGGTAGGTATTAGCAAGAGTTCTATGAAGGCTATGAAGTTTATTCCTCATACACCCAAAGAGTGAGCAGATTCACAGGATTCAGTGTTTACATTAAGTTACCTTACATGCTTTTAAAAGGTGACAGTTCAACACTTTACATTTATTTAGAGTTCGTGCCCCTCTTGCTATTTCATACCTATTTCAATTTATTCCAGTACTTTAAAACTATAAGGTTGTCCCCCACCCCAAAGGGGCTGTCATCCACTGGAACTGTACATGGACCTGAAGTCTCAATAGTTAACTTTTTCTTTTCAGTCTGCATTTCAGTGTAAGAGAACTAACATTTAGCTTTGTTACCAAAACATAATGGGCTAACAGTCTGTTGGACAAATGAACTTTCAGAAGCTATGAATAAAACCACTCAAAGGGCAGGCTGTAAATACTGCTTGCTATTGTATGCACATGGTCCGAAGAAAAGAAATACAAATTAGTCTTTAATTTGTATAGTATTAAATACAAATTTTCTTCTACTGCAGAGAAAGTTGTAGAAAAGTTACTGGAGAACTTGTTAGGGGAACCCACCTGCACCTTCACCCTCCAAAGCAGCTATTGCCAAGGCCTAAATCATTCGTAGAGAAGCAATTTAAGTGGCTAAGTGCCAGGTACAGTAAGCCACTATATGAAATTATTGAAACAACTGTGGTTGAACTATTCTTCAGTACTATTACTAAACTTCAAGAAAATGCCACAATATCTCTGCAAGCAGATTTATGTTAACTTTGAAAAAAGTTGCTTTTAACACCATTGCAATTTTTAATAAGACCCATGTGATATTTAGAGGTGAGTACACTTACAACATGTAGCTCATTTCATCTTGTATGACTGTGGGCACCATATAATCAATCTAAAAAAGAAAGCAATGAAAACACAAATGAGTAGATCTATATATGAAGAATAACCTGTATTCAACTTTGAAAGCCTATGCTACTTACCTGTTTCATATCCAGAGGACCAATGTTGGTGATGTTGTTTAAACGTGCTTTGCCAATAACCGTTTTTGAAAACTGAACTTGGGCTGTGATATTTGCCACTTCAACAGAGTAATAGTTGTTATTCGTTATATTTAGCGTGTTCTGAAAAAAACAAACACAAAACATTAAAAGTTAATCCATTCTGTGTATCTTCATGAGAAAGCATTTTGAAACTTGTGCATGACACAGTAACACCTGAAATTATGGAAGTAAATTTTCTTGCTTGCTAGGATTGCAGGGAGGAGCGGTGTAATGGACCAACACTTAACTTCTTTCTCAGGATTTGTTTAGTGAATATATTGAGCAGCATAAACTTCTACACAGCTTCCCTGCTGACAATCCTCCACTGCAAATACTGCATTTTTTCCCATCCTCAATTATTCCTTCCAGGAAATTTAGCTATGAGAGGATCCTTTTCTCCCAAGGAAGGTTTGCTTTATTTAAAATGAAGAACTCTACCAAACATCTTTAGGCCATCCTATATTGAGTTCATTACCAAGAAGTCATGAACCATGTGGAAAGAACTCCTTTAAGTTTTAAGTGGGTAAGAAATCATTTTTTCTCAGCCCCCATTTTGACAAACGCATAATACCAGGGTAGTATCAAACAGCATTCCTACATACACACACTACCTTTCACTCATATTCCAAAAATAATCCATGCAACTCCAAAATCACTGTTCCCATGAAAACAGAAGTCCCAGTGTTAGCTTCAGTAATTTCAGTTAGCTTTATTAATTCCAGTTCTATTAGCTACAGCTACAGGAATGAGCCACAGCAGGTCCAGTTACACTTCTCCAACCGGTCATTTTAGCCACTTCTATTTCTTAAGGCACTGACTAAGCTTGTCAGCGAGACCACAACTTGTATGTATATTAAACTATCAGAGCAGTATCTCTTGATGCATTATTCATTACAAACATAGTCAGACTTACCGTAATATTTAGATATATTATACGTCTACCCTGTTCGTAAGTGACATACACCGACTTCACACCAATGTATTGAACGTCAATTGAGCGAGGAAACAAGAAAAATACGGCCAACCCAGAAAGTAGTAAACATACAGTTACAGAAGCAGTCACGTAGAGCTTTCTGGAAAAAAAAGAGCACATTTCAGAGTCAAAAGCACGTTAAACAACAGTGGCATGCTACTTTCTGTAAGCGATAAGTAGCAGGACTAGTCAATACAAGTAATTCAGTCTATTTCTAGCTTCCACTGGCTTCTAAAAGGGAAAAAATAGCTATGCTGCACTTCACATCTATGTATCAAACCAGCTATTATTCTTGTTTATACACCAGAAATCACATTTCAAATCACACAGTTATTCCAACATTTGTAACTTATAGAGGAAAATGGAAGAGGTAAATATTTTTGTGCTTTGAAACAAAAGCACTTCCTCTTAACATCTATTTATAGCACAACTTCTGTCGTTCTGCAGGACTCTTGCACAACACACCCAGAAAGCAAAATAAAGCTCTAATGACAGAGAACCCCAACTTTCAGGGAAAGTGTTAGACTCCAGATAAGGAGCAGGGAATTCGCAATTAACCTAATTGTGGGGGTGTGTGTGGGGTGTGTGCGTCTCAGATAATAAAAAAAGCCACCCACAAAGAAAAGGCTCTAATGCACCTCCGGTTTTGTCAAAATTAGAACACTATAGTTTAAAAATTGTACTGATATTACATTAGGTGTATGATCAGAACATATTATGTGAAGTTACTGTGTTTTTTCCTGGCAATCATTTCTGTTCACTACAGAAACATCAAACATTATCCAAACATTAAAGAAAAACAAAACAAACAAACAAAAATAAAACTAAAAGCAGCCAAAATATGTCAAAGCAATAAGCCCTCAGCATTGTAATGAAACCTTTAAGTAGATCCTAGGAAAAAAATAAATATACTGTATCAGAATGATGAATTTGTTGACTTTGCTACTCGCAAAAATCAGAACTTTACAAATTAATTTCAGGTGACTTATTTTGTAGTAGTGGTTCAAAGAAGCTACCACTTAACCCAGACTTTAACAGTGATGATGTATCTGCTTAGGTCAATTAAGATACCACAGAGATTGATAAATACTTGCATCATTACTGTAAACACACAGATAAGTATCTACACGAATAGGTCATACAGTATTACTCAGCTTTGTACTTAGCTAAGACGTACTGTGAGGGAAGCATGCACACCTGTTAATAAATAACTTTCCTGAAGTTAGAGGTTAAGACTGACATAACTCGCAGTAAGAGTTCTTTCAGTACTGAATGCAAGAGAACATTCCAGTGATCTCAGCTTGATTCTTCTTATCACTATCTCCTTTAAATTGTTGAATTTTAACTAGAAGAGAATAATTAACTATAGATCCATGTATGACAAGTAACCATTAACTTACGTTCTTCTTGGCCTCAGTCTCTGATCACTGTATGGAATTAATGCTACCAGCTGATTTTCCTGCCCTGAAAACAAAAACACCCTTTATGAATTTAAACAAAGAATAAGTATTGTTGCAGTTATTTTACACAAGGAGTGCCCATTATGACTTAATGGCACCAAAGAATAAACACTAAAGATAAAAATTTAAATTCCAGATAACCAAGTCAAATACTACTGCAGCTTTTGTCATTTTCTGAAATAGAGCATGGATTACACAATATCGAGAGGAAAAAACACCAAGTCTGCAAAGACCAAAACACCAATAAATTCCACCTCTGTGCTGCACTGGATGCAGCTTGCTTCTGGCATCGCTTCCTGGAGGAAACCAGAGAGATAGAGCAGCTTTGAGCTGTCTGTGCCAGACCATATAAAGTCATAGGACAAAACATTCAGAAGCTTAGGCAGTAAGAACTGACACAGAAGGCATTCTTCATGTACTCTTCTGAAAAAGCAGAAGTCAGGTTTGGCCTTGGCAACACAAGTTATATACACACTGCATTCTGGAAATCACTGGTACATAAAACCATTTATCATGGTGCTGCTGGGCTGCAGCACCCTGTAAGTCAAAATAAGTATCTACTGGAATTTCTCCAAACAACAAGTTATGTCACTAGACAGCAGGTTTAAAAGGGGAATATCTTAACAGCAGAAATAGAGAACACACGCACAGATGAGCTGCTGAAAATACATGAACTATACCTGCCAGTATAGCTTTTGCTCTCTGCTGTGGAACTGACATTTGTCTATGTGAGAACAGAGGCCTCAAGGCCAAGTCAGATTTGCACTTTTTAAGCTAAATGCAGAATTTGACCAAATCATCACTTAACTAATTAAGCGCTTGGAAATAATTCCATGATGAATCACTAAGCCAGGCAAAGCATGCTAATCAAGCAGGCAGTAACACGTAAAACATCAACCTTCTAAAAAACCTCTACCAGTTTAAAACAAATTTTCATCTCTGCTTCAATTAAGCATCTTCAACCTTTGAACACAACCGCACAGTCCTGCTTTCATACTATATCATACTGACAAAGCTAAAGCTATCCAAGTTATAAAGCATAATTTCATATATTTATTATAGTTTAGCCATAATATCGTGTATTATAGACCTACTAGACATGTAGTTGTTCTGTGAACACTTAATTTATCCTCTCTCCCCTCAAAAAACCTCCAAACATTTTCTTCTTCTCTGAAGTACTAAGGAATAATTAAAAAGACAACCCTCTTAGTTCTAATAACTCATTGAAAGTTTAGCTTTAACCACATTATTTCATTAGAATGTATGGACAACAAGCATGTTTTAATAGTTACTGCAAAATGTTAAAAAAAATAACTAACTCACATTTAAGTATTACATCTAAAGACCCCCCAGCCAAAGAAAAAAAGCTTTGGAACACAGGAATCCCATTACTTCTGCACTTTAGCTACCATGGTTTTGACTAAAACTTGCTATTGATATTAACAAGTATTTCAAATTAACAAGCTAACAGAACAAACTTCCTTCTCTGTAGTCTTTTAAGATAATTTTTAGTTTCATGCTTTTCCACACTTCAAATTTGCTGAATTCACTCCAATCACAGTATAAAAGTTCTAACAGCTAAAACACAAATCTCTTATGATATTTACAACTGTTTAAATATACTGTGCCCCCTTCCACTTAAACATATGTGAGACACGAGCATTTCTGAACTATATCATAACCTAATTTCACTGAGGCACATGTAGAAGGACATGGCACAGACTTCACTCAGTTTTCCTGAGATGGTGGTCAAACTCAGTTCCAGGAGCTTTTACACCCAATACTCTGTTTTGGATAAGAGATCTGGCAAAAGCAGACCCAAACATGAAATCATCTCATCAGTTCTCCCTCCCATCACAGGGAAGATCTTACAGCTGAAGCAGAAGACCATCCCTTGGCCTGCTGTGTTTGTCACTCTCTCCTGCCCACTCTCAGATAACCAGCATTCTCCTTTCACAGACCTCTCTATTTAGATTGCTCATCATACAGAAGAGAAGTGTAACAAAGCAGCTTCATACCAAAACCAAAAACAAAATATGAGGGCAAAGTGAAAAAAAAAACAGGTATGAAGACTAACGCTGAGCAGCTACTCCTTCCCTTGGCAGCCAAAGATCCTATATATTCTCAACTCTCAGGTGGAGTCCTCTGCCTAGGAAGGACCAGTGGGACAAAGGGAGGGTAAAGGAAATCCAGAAGCACTGACAGCAGTGAGGGCAAATAATTCACTATAAATGACCAAGGAAGGTCATTCAGCACAGGTCTACTTTTCCTTCTCTGTATTTGCAGCTATTTTTGCAGTTATATTGATTCAAATAGTTTAAAATAGGTAGTTAAAAAAACATGCAATAAAACGTCATGAAAATAAAAGTTTGCTAATTCAACTTGCAAGACCTAGTTATGTGTGAATCTAAAGCTGAGAAGAAACAGTAGCATTGTACAGACAGTGAAGACCCAACATCGAAAAGCCAAAACTGACCCAATTTTTTCCATTTAACTAGTGTAATTGTAACAAAATGCTTAGTGCTAAAAAGTCAAAAAGATGAAAAAACTTGAGTAGAAGGACTATTTGTTATGATTTAGTACAGTTATAACTACACATGCTTATGAAGCAAACTTATAAGTTAAAAAAGAAATAAAAAGAATAAAAAAAGAAAACTTACCTCGTGGAATTCTTCCTGTTCCCTGGCAAGTTGGGCAGGTGACACTATCTCTTCCTGTAAATTCCACATAGGGAAACTGTGACACATCTCCACATCTGCTGTCCTCATTGTGCACTTCTGAGTGAACTAAACCATTCCTCGCATTATCAGACACGGAGCTTCCATCATAGCCATCCTCCTTGCATGTATGCATAGGCAGGTGAGAAAGTGATTTTCCCATGTCTAAAATAGAAGTCAGAAGAAAGTTTTGAGGGACAATCATTCAAACACGGCTTATATTTATTCCCCTGCACCAGGTAACAGTTAGTCTATGGTCACAGTCTGACAAGACTCCAGTTCTCCTTTGTTCAGATCCCTGAAGACCTGCGAAGCACCATGGCCCTGTCAAGATGTAAAGAACCTGAACTGGGAGCTTTGTTCAGATCCTCCAACTCGTACAGGTTGAAAGGGGATCGATAAGAGGCTTTAAAGTTCAAACAGTAAAACTGCTGGCAAAAGTTGCAACAGTCTAGCAGTGCTTTTGAAAGGCTTGTTACTGTACAGACTTCAACACATCAACCTTTGTATAAAAGAAAAAATAAAATCAAGACTGGACTCTAGAAAGCAAGTTTTCAATTTTTAGTGAATTCTACACACACTACAGACCTAATTCTAATAAGTGGTTTAGTTGGACTTGTTTTGATAACATGGGATCAGCTACTAGTTTCCAGCTAGATACAGATCTCCAGGTGTTTAAACTGATGAGTCCTTTTAACTCAAAAGAGGACTAATTCACAAGAAAATCAAGTTAAAAATGGGAACTACTTTAACATAGTTGCTGTCAAGTAGCATTTATAAAGACTTGTTACAAAAAAAAAATTACTCACAAAACCATTTTTGTTACCTACACAAATTTTAACTTTTTTCTCATTACTGTAGCTTTCCAACCATGACACTGAAACTACTTTGAAACACGGAACAGTTGGATCTAAAGTCTGTAATAAACTGAGGCAAACAGAAACCTTCCCAAGTTGCAACAGGTGGAAAACAAACAAACAAAAAAAAATAGATCTGTACAGCAGTGGCAATCAGCTTATCCCCATAAGCCATTTTAGTTACTTAACACACAGATACACCAGTCACTCAATTCATCAGTGTCTTGGGGAACAGCAGGATTTAAGAAGAACAAGCAAAACTCTGTTTTTTTTTCATTGAGTGGCATTTTTAAGGTGGCATCTAGCAATTATCATGCTGGTTCACTGAAAGGAAGCCCTAAGAGTAAGAACAGGAGAGCAAAACAAGTCAGAATGTTTTAACTAAGACAGAACAAATCTCGAATATGGTGATGGTAACACAGACACAACATTAATTCATTATATTGCCACAGAGGATAGGTGAATGTGGGAGTGGGAAAGTAAGTCAACAAATGCCAACAAGTCCCAGTTACTGCTCCAGCAAATATGCAGGATTTTTTTTTCATCAAGGTCATTAAACCCTTACAAGAAGGAAAACTTACTAACTCTTGTGCTGCTACTCTTTAAAACACTCTAAGTTTGAGAGCCATTCAATAATAGAAATTGTTGAACCAAAAATTAAAACTACTGGGCTACTGAAAAAAAAAATCCTGAAAAAGCTGCTGACAATTATTCCACAAGGGGTTTTTGTTTACTGTTCTCCTTGCAGCTGACCTAGAGCCTTCAAGCTACGAAACTTGAGTCTTGCAGCTTAGGCAATAGCTGCCACAGCTACAGGCCTGAAAGCTTATGGATCAATCCCTGGTGCTGAGGTGCTACAACTACACCCATGCTCTAATGACACTAGGCCCAGGCTACATCTACATTAACAACTTAACACAGACCAAGCAGCAACTCTGTAAAAGAAACAGTCACTAAGGATCCAAAATCAGCATTGAAAGTGTTTTTGTGTGTTCATTCCATACTAGCTCTTGTCTAGGTTGACAACACACACTGGCAGCTGGACTGTACCTTCTAGCTTTGGCTTTTTCCAAAAGGAAGAGTTCATGCACTCCCTGATCACACTGTGTCATGAACTGAAGTGCAGCAGGCAAGGATAACTGGGAATTCCTTTCAAGAACACATCCTTTATTTGAATTAAAATACTGATGCAGATGCCAACTCTACCTGAGCTTCAACAGTTAGAATTTACTGGTGTTGGAACATGTCTCAGTTGACAAATAAGAAAACAGAGAACCATCTTCAAAAGAAATTTGATCCTCCAACATGCTTTCCCCCCCAACTAAGCCTGAACCTTATTACAGCTCAGTACAAATCAAGAACATGTTGTTCTTTTATCCAGCACTTATATGCTAAAGAGTAGTAACTCTGAGAATATAACATTTTCATATGTGACAGCCTCAGTACTGTCACCAAAGCCAGAAACCCAACCTCCTGAACAGCTGTGCTTTGATCCAGTCTCTCTCTTGTAATTGATGTTACACCTCAGTCTGCTTGGACTTATCTGGAGTTTCCTTAAATTCACAGTCTGTTAAAAAGAATTTGGTAAATTAAGAATGTTTTGATAAGCTGCTTTTAAGACTGCACCCTTCAGACTGCTACGGCACTGCAAGGCCACAGGATGTAGACAAAACCCAAACAACGTCGAAGACACACAGAACCACCACATCCTGAGCTGCATGCAAGACTCGGGGTGGGGGGGACGACGGGACGGGACTTTTTGTTTATAAACTCAGTGAAACGTTATACAATCACACTAAATCGTTATACTTCTCCAGCAGGTTAAGGTGGCGTTCTTACTCTTTATACGCAAATACATAAACTTGAGATTAGAAATCTACTTCTTCAGTACATCAAAACATTTCGAATGGCGACCATCTCCTGCCTTATCAGCTGTGCCTTAATCACGAACATCACAAGCTCCTCCAGAGCAGAGCACGCAGCAGGGTAAGGCAGCGACTTGGCAGCCACCGACCTGCCCAGCACAGGTGGGCACGACCAACGCTGCCCTTCACGACCCCTTGACAAACCCACCTCTCGAGCACTGCCCGCTCAGTTAACGCTGGCGCTGCCAAAAGCACGGGCGTCAAGAATGCCGGCATTTCGGGGTTTTCTCGCCCGTCAGCGCCAGCTGCTCCCGCAAACATGGCGAAGTTTACGGCCGGTAGGCTCGGACAGGGCCCGCCGAGCTCGGTCTCTGCCGGGCTGCCCCCGGCGCCCGCCCGCTCGCCCGGGGGGTCTCGGCGCGGGAGCCGCCCCGGGGCAGGGCCAGGTCAGCCCAGGCCCCCCCAGCCCCACCGCGGGCCTGCCCAGGCTCCGTCGAGGCCCACGGGAGGCCGCGGGGACCCCCACCCAGCACAGCTCCGCCAGCGCCCCGCAGCCCCGGCCCCGCGCCGGGAGCGCCCTCGCCCTGCCCTGCCCTTCTGGTCCCGTCCCTCCCCACCTGCGGCGCGGGCTCCGCGGCCGGGCCGGGCACGGCAGGACCGGAGGCTCCCGCAGCGACGCAGCAGCCGGCGCTGAGCCCCGGATCGGGCGTGTGCGCAACCGCGGGGCGGCGGGGGCGGCGCCGGGCCTGGCACATCCCGCCCGGCCGCGGGCGGAGCTGCGCTCGGCTCCGCCGGGGAGGATGGACACGGGTGTCAGTGCTGTTCTCCCGGCAGGCCAGGCACTGGCACATGAACTGCCTTCACTCGGCGGGCTGGGGGATGATCCCGCACCCGGGCGTGGAATCAAGGGAAAGGGGAATGGGGCAGTGGGGCAGCCCCGCTCCTCGGCGGAGGGAGATGGAGCGGGCTTCCTCCCGGGGTTTCCGTGTCAGCTGGGGTTCAAAATCAGCTAGGTTAGAAAAGACCTCTGAAGGTCATTCGGCCCAACCCATGACCAAATACCACCATGTCAATTGGACCGTGGCACTCAGTGGCACGTCTAATCTGTAAACATGTCCAGGGGCGGTGATTCCACCACCTTCCTGGGCAGCCCATTCCAAAGACTAATCATCCTTTCTGTGAAGAAATTCTTGCTAATGTCCAAGCTAAACCTCCTCTGGTGCATCTTAAGACTATGTCCTCTTGTCTTGCTTGTTCGCTGCGCTGCCCGCAGGTGTGTGCGCCCCCTCCTCTCTGAAACTTCGTGGTATTTTGTGAGGCACCATCGCTACTTGCTGTGCCCCGTGGGGTGGAAATACTTCACTCCGCTCCAGGGCAAGGGAGATGCTCGAGGGAGGAAAAGCGAAGTCAAGTCAGCAAAAAAAAAGTGTCAGAAACCACTGCAGTTTGTGTTTATAACTTGCATCATATTATACAAGGTTGCTTGTAGAGCAGATATTTATTCGGGGCATGAAATGTTATCCAAACAATATGCCAGAGCAAAATGAAGTACGTTGGAAGTGAATAACTTGTGATGGTTAGTTTTCATGGGCCTGCCTCTGGTCCATGGAAACCACTGCCCACTGTCTATAGCAACACGGGAGACTGCAGCTCTGCGGGGATGTGGGGGCATGAACGGGATAAGAGCTATGCAGGGGCAACACAGCTCAGGAGGACCAGGAGGAGGACGAGGAAGAAGCTCTGCCTGGTTTGAGAACTTCGACCCAGCTTCAGGAATGAATCAGGCTGGGGGTAATCCTGTGATTCACACCACATATTAAACTGCAAGGGCAAGCATAAGGGCAGGGTTCGAGGGAGAGAATGAGGAAGAGAGGTTCTTAAGACAACTTGGGGTGATCACGAGGATGGGGCAGAGTGCCAGGCTACTCCAGAGGCTGGGAGGAGACAGGCTGCCTCCCGCAGCCACGCAGAGCAGGTGCAGCTGTGACAGCACCTGCAGTGCAGCCCTGCCAGCAGTGTGCCCAGCACCTGGCTGCGGGACCAGGATATGATCAGCACAGAAAATAACTTTCTCCCATCCAAAAACGTGCTTAGAGAAAAGAGATCTGCAGGTATCTTTATCTAGGCCAATGCCAGCCCATTTTTTCCCCCTGTTACTAGAAAAAGCTGGCAAATGACATGTCCCTCTTGTAGACGTTCACCTGAGTATGTGGACTGTCATTGTTCAAGGTTCCTGAGGTGCCCATATAAAGCTCTCTGTACAGCAAGATTGAAAACACTGTGGTATTTTGTGAGTCCTTAACTGCAAATTGGTGTATTTACCTTGAACCAATGTCTGGCATGCTTACCACCTGTACAGAGTTTGTATCTTGCCTTAATGTATCAGCAACTCCCAAATTTGGTAGGCTCAGGCCTGACTTAGTTTCACTGGCTGTTGTCTTTTGGGTCTGGCTCAACTTTGTATTGATCCAGGAAGCACAGGGAAAAATGTAAAAAATAGTCATAGTTTTTGGCTGTCCAAACAGAAAGTAATGCTGTCTTTGCCTTTGCATTGTTTTAAATAATAGTGGCAGCCAGTCAGATTGACCTGAATCATCACACAACAGGGGATGTGCCAAAAAAGGTCTAGGAAAAAGGGTTTCGGAACAGCTCTGGGCGGTCACACTGAGTTCTGGCAATTAAATTCTGTCAATACAAATTTATCCAAGAGAAATATTACTGGAAAATTGTAATTAGCGTGGAGATTTTTATCAAATCAGGATTTTGTACCTTAAACTGCAGCAGTTTTTATCTAATACTTCCAGCCCTCAAACTGTCTAAGGCACCATTCAGGTAAGAATATTACAAGGTTACCTGAGACACTGTTTGCCTTGCCCATGACAGAAGCAACTGTTGAAATCAGTGAGGGCTTTAGGGATAGTTCTCTGTTAATGTAATCAATAGAGATGTTCTCTATTAAAGACTTTTCACTACTTGCCATAGCCTTTCTGTAGCTTTGACACAAAAGTCTGGTTTATGGTCTTTATCTCTTCGTAACTGTCATGATGAAAGGGAACATATCTCTGGCTATCTATTTGCTTTGTGTTATTTTCACTTTGAAAGTACAGGTTAAAGATAGCATTGTAGAAAGGGAAATCAAACATTGGAAGGATCTGTCTCACCCTCAAGCCCATCCACAAATCCTCAAGGTCACCTTTACTTGGTATAGGCTAAAATAATTCAATGGAAACTGAGAATAAAAAACAATATAAGGATAAAGTGTCACACCAACTGTGCAGTCTTGGAAAAAAAAAAAGAAAAATATGCGGTAACAAGAGGTGCGAATTAGAACCACATTAAAAGTGTTTAAATATGTGATGAGGTGCTTAAAAGTGTTACTGAAATGAGCCACTGAGGTTGGGATAATCAAGACAGGATTCCTGTGATTATGAAAGGGTATTTCGCAGTAAGGAGGTACAGAATGCACGACATCCAGTATTTCTGCTTATGTCTAGTGAGGATTGGATGCTTAAACAGAGACACAGAAATTAATCAGTTCAGAAATACGTGGTAGAGGGGTGGTATGTAATACTAGTAAACACAAACACTCAGATGGCATAAGGAGAGAAGCTGAAATCATCACCTTTGGATGGAGTTATGGGACAGCTGCAAGTAATATGAGCTCTTAGTTCTCATAGATCACTTGACAGGTGCAGTGTGTGCTTCCGATAGTACATCAGTAAAGAAATCCAAGCAATGAACCTGCTTTCAAGTTGAGTTTTGTGGCTGGGGTATGATAAGGGAATCAAGACCTTGAAAGGGCTGGAGCTGGCAGTTGTTATAGCAGTGGATTGCACCAGTGTGCAGCCTCTAAGGTCCTGTGAGCACCTGCAAGAGACATAGATCCTAGAAGTACCAGTGAAGAATTATATTTACTTCTAATTTTTCCCCAAGATGAATTACAATCTACTAGCATTGGTTTTCTGAAGAAACTTCAGACTGCTCACATTTATTTCATCCTTCAAAAATATAAGCTACTAATGCTGTGAATATTGAAGGTAATGAGGCCTGATTCTCTATGGATTTTTCTTTTGGTTGGCTATTATCCGAAGTACAGTATTTTCTGTTATGACTAGCATCTTCTCCTGCAGATCATTTTGACAGCAGCATGTAGGCTGCCATGTTCATAAGGGCAAATCTGTAGATATTTGCTGACTGGATAGGAAGTTATTATGTTTCAGCTCCTAAATGTTCAGTTCCTTATGGCTCCTGCCTGGTTATCTGTTTTTATGAAATTTGTGTAAACAATATTTTCTCTCAAACTCCACTGAAGCTGGATAATGCCCTCAAGGTTATTGGAACTTTGTACAGACAGAAACAGAGAGATTGCATAAACCTTGTTTTTATATAGCCTGCTAGGCTAAAATTGGATGGCATGCTATCTGAATGCTGAGCTGGGTACAGAACCCATTTTGATCTGCAAGCAATCTCGAAGTCCAGGAAAACAAACAAACAAAGAACAACAACAAAAACAATAAAACCAAACAAAAAGAATGTGAAAACTATAATCCTCATCTAATCTAGAGTATAAAGTAGCAATATGTGTCCATATACATGTTGCTGGTTGTAGAGAAGACACTTAAGAATTCCTCTAGTTACTTTAGATTCATCATTACTACACTGGGGATTTTATATATAAGGAAAAGCAGGTTTTGCAGAACTATTACAGTTATCTGTGTGGGTTACATTCCTCCTCTGCCTTAAGTATCTCCAGGAAATAGATATGCTGCCATGTTGTAAAGATCATGTTTTTTTCTAAATTTCTCACTAGTTCATGAAGACACCCAAAAGAAAATGTTTGTTCCCTATAGCATGGTTTTCTTACTGAGAAACCTCAGAAAGAGATACAAGTTAACTAGATAAACGTAAGAACCCTAATTTTTAACAATTTTACCCTTGATTCAATAACATTACATCAGTCTTGTTTTTTTGCCAGTCATCCTAGTCGAAGGATGCACTAAACTGAGCTGTAACAGTGGTTTCAACAGTAGCTTAGTTGCAATATTGCAAAATATGCCAAGTTGCATCATTGAAGGGTAGCTAAAGTCACACTCAGGCCAAAACTAAAAAAAAAACCCTAAACTTATATTAAAAGAAAGTTCCACTGTCTTAACTTGGACTTTTAAAAGTTCAGTGTTGGAGCATCTAGTTTTCCCCCCTGTGAAGTATTAGCTGTATTTGAGAAGTGCTGATTTTAATGGTATTCAATGGTAAAAGTTTTTAGACATATTTAATACTTGAATGTAATTTGTCACAGATACTTTCATTCCTCTGTACTTTCTGATGATAGGGACTGTGCATTGAGTTATTTTGCATGAATAAAACATAAATGGTCTTTTGTAACTGATGTGTTTCTGATAGATTGCACAGTTACAGGTAGCTGTCATTCTTGCAATGCTCTGTGGTCTTCTGCAGTGTATATACTATACTTTCTCTTTGTTCATCACATGTGCACAAACCTTAAATTCTGCATTAGTTGACAAATGAATGAGATGATTATATTCTGTAAAAACATTATTTTTGTCCATTCCTCTGCAATCCTGATGCTGTGTAAGAACTGTGTCTCTCTGCAATACGTGCTTCTAATACCTTCTGGGGGAAAATGGCCCCTATTTCTCCTTTTTACATATTCTTACCTTTCTTTTTGGAAAGAAAACATGACCTGAATATTGATAAGGAAAAACCAAAAAATAAACCAGAGATCTAGACAAAGAATAATAAATCTTTGGATCAACTGGGGGAATGACCTGGTGATTATACTTATAATGCTTTTGAATAGCTTCTTTCAGAACAAGACTTTTACAAATTGCGTGCAGAATCATTTGTCTTTACCTTGGAGGAGTGGCAGTGGGTGGCAGATGTGGCCACTTTTGGCTATGCATATGGACATGTCATGGGTTTGCAAAAGTCCCCCTCCTTGGGGATTGAAAATAGTTTGTCCGGATGAATTTCCGGACAAAAGCC
>JAWMRA010000078.1:26095286-26132162 GCA_035584735.1 Pseudotriccus pelzelni | reverse complement strand
CATAAACTTCTCTCACCCTAGAGTAATTTGTGGGGGGTGTGGTAAAAAATTGTCCCCTAGGCAAACCCATGACAGGACATAGAATAATATATTAAGAGCAGACCATTGATCTTAGGCTCATCTCATTTACATATGATCTATGCTACAATTTCTGATAGAGGAAAGTATGAGCAAGGATATTCTAGCTTTATCATTTCTAATGCATGGCTTGACTGGCTTTAATCAAATGGCCTCTATGCAGAGTTAAACCTATTACTGAGAGGCTTTTTAACTTGTATAGCTCCTCAGGGGAGGCTTGAACAACCAGTGGAATATTTAGCCTTTAAGCATTCAAAGGTATTTCACTTCTGAAAAGAATATGTTTTTAACATATATTTGGGGGACAGTAATGATGTATGTATGACTTACATAAACCTCCGAGAAGATCTAGTTTCCTGCCTTTGAAAAGTTGTGTGAGTGATGATGACTGTCTCTCGCTGACTTCGCTAACACAAAGAATAAGTATTTCACAATGCAATAAATAAATGGGGTTTGCTATTGATTTATTTTTATTTAACTTGATCAGCACTAAGGAAGTCCCCTTGTACCTTAAAAAGTTCCCATCTTCTTCTTCTAAAACACCTTGGAAGAAATCTGGTGTGAAGTTCTCTCTCTTTCATTTAGGACTCTCTCAGCTGGTTTAAGGTTCAGGAATTAATCTGTGCAACCTTTTGAACAGTTTATTCCATTATTTATATAAAGAGATTGATTTATGATTGATTTATCAGTCTTACAGATGCATAAGATACTTTCTTAAACCACTATTAAAAGATAAGAAATGGTATCCATAACAGATAAGTAAGAGATAACAGAAGGTGCAGCATCAGGAGCAACAGTGTGAACAGATAACATTGAGGAAGTTTTTTCCCATACAGCCTAAAGCCTGTTCCTGGCATTTTAGCTTAAATGTTTTTATTTGTATGTATTGCAACAGTAAATATCATATTCATCAGTAGCATATGTGAAGACATCTTTGATAACCCACCTACTGTAGCAAAATGATAGACAGTTTGACCAACTTTTAAAACAATGTGTTAGGCTGTCAGCTAGCCAACTTGAAATACATATGTTTTTTGGGAATACTATTCAAAACATTAACAATCTAATAGTCTCATAATTGTGGTCATGTCTAGCACACTCAGCCTCTTCTGAAAGTTTGCCAGGCGAAGGTGCTGAAAGATGTGAGTTTCATTTCTTGGAAAATAGATAGTCAATCAGTTCACAGAGGTTACTTATATTTCTAGAAGTTTAGCTTTCAAGTGCTTACAATTTTTACTTATTACTGACTAGACCAGAGTCAGAAGCTTTGTAAGGTAAGAAAATTGGTAAGTGTGAAATGGAACATCCTGAATTCCCTTACCTTTTAACAGGGATTTTCATGTAATGGCAATGGTAATTTTTCAGTCTTGCCAGCTCAGCTGAGTCTTTAGCTTTAATGATTCATTTAATGAACAAAATTTTTTTTGTCCATCTCTTGTAAGTTTTATATTAGAAAACCTTTTTATTATTAAAAACAGCATCATAGTTTGTGAAGGCTTCCATGGGTTCACAGCCTCCTTTCAGGCATCCACCCGCTCCTGCTTGGATCTCCTCCACAGGCTGCAGGTGGATCTCTACACCCCTGTGGACCTCCATGGGCTGCAGGAGGACAGCCTGACTCACCATGGTCTTCACCAAGAGCTGCAAGGGAATCTCAGCTCTGGCACCTAGAACATCTCCCCTGCCTCCTTCTTCGCTGACCTTGGTGTCTGCAGAGTTGTTCCTCTCACATATTCTCACTTCTCTGGCTGCAATTACATCTGTGCAATAACTCCTATTTTTTTCCTTATTAAATATATTATCACAGAGGCATTGCCAGCATTCCTGATGGGCTCGGCTTTGGCCAGCGGCAGGTCATCCTGGACCTGGCTGGCATTGACTGTGCTGGAGGCGGGGAAAGATTCTGTCAGCTTCTCACAGAAGCCACTCCTGTAGCTCCTGCTACCAAAACCTGGCCACGCAAATGCAATACAGCCTGGATGAACTTTTTACAAAGAGTATGCTCCTACAGCGTAGTATTTTTAGTCAGTACATGGTAACAATATATTAATTCCTGTAATAGCCAACATAATTTAATTATTTTTAAAGGTAGCAGAAAATTCCATTCCAACAAAGAACAATGCCATCTTTAAACAGGATAATACCATATAAAATTATCCTTGTACTTTCTGTTCTGTAATACAGGAGAGAACTTTTGTTGTCGAATGGCACTGTAGAGATTTGAAGAATACAGACCTAAGTTGCTTGAAGATTAAACTAACTTTTTTCTTTTTTTTCCTAATGAATTATGCACATTTCAGTATATACATAGTGCACACAGATCTCTGATTCTTCATAGAGTCTGTTATTCATTCATAATAGATTCCTTCTTTGTTGCTATGGCTTTAGATTTTAAAATTAACCTCTAGATTTTCCTTCCCTTCTTTGAGTAGTGGATACCAGAAATAATATGCATTTTTTTTGCTAAATAAATCAGACAATTTATATTTTATTTTGTGTCTGTTAGCCTCACAGAGCTTTGGTTGACGTTATGTGTTGTCTCAGTAAGGATTCAAGTAACGTATCTGCAGTTAAAAGGCTGGTGTTTCAGATAAATCAGTGATCATTAGGAATAACTAGATCTAACTGAGCACTTCCATTTCTAGATGTTTAGTATGTTGTGTGCATTCGTGTAATCTTTTAACACTCAGTTTCCCATGAGTATTCGTATCTAAATAGTGTCACTATAAATGGGAAACAATCTAAAATAACCAGAAATAATTTGACACCAGCTGTGAATGCAGAAACAGCTGTATAACATTTGTGTGAAGTCTGAAGGTGCTTTTAGCAGTGGTAAAAATACCCCTTTGACTAATTATGAGATTATATGTAATTCAATTGATAGCTAATGTGTTTGAAATTAAAACCAGAGTTGTAATACAGGTAGCCTGAACATTCAAAGGAAAATGCACAATATTTATGCTCATGCATAAGGCAAAGATCAAAGTGGATGACATGAATTGGCCTAAGTTAGGCCAAGAGAAAATAAAAATTACAGGTGAACACATTTAAAAGCATATAAAGTCACTGCTTTGCTTGCTTGAATAATGAGAGGAAAATAAATGCCTGAAGGACAGATTTTATTAACTGAGGAGTTCACAGCTTGTTTTGGAAACGTGAAAATTTCACTGATGTAACACAGTCATTGAAATCTGTGTTTCTGAGAATGTTTATGTGCAAAGTACAGTGTTTGGACATTTCTGTGAGTGAGCGTGAAAAGCAAGAAGATTCTATCTCTCAATTTGAATTAAACATATGGAAAAGGTTGGCTTATATTTTTCTAGCCTGCTGATTTGATTTAATTTCCTTTAATTTCATGTTCTGTGAGAAGAATAATGCTCTTCAGGGAGGACACGCTGCCAGCATGAGGGTAGGTAGAATATAAGGATATCTGGCCTGCGAGGATATCTGATTAACATCTAGTCATCTTAAAAGACAAGGACAAGAGCAAGAGAAGTATTAAACACTCTGATTCAGCAAGCATTAAGGAACAGGAGATAGTGAGACAGTAAGAAATACAGAGGTCCTTAGGGCACTGATTGCTGGGCTGCTCAAGGAAGCTCTGAAGCATGGTCTGGAAGAGACCAGAACTTTGATAAGAAAGCAAAAAACAGAAGTGTCGTAGATCTCATGGGGAGATGCAAACTTCTAATGGGACATTTGAAGAGTCTTCAAAGGTTCTGTAGAACTTACTAAGGCCTTCGAGGGAGGGATTGTGGGAATGAATAAACTTTTTTATATCTCATTTAGAAAAGGGGTTAAATGCAGGGAAAAGGAGACATGGTGAAGGACTAGAGAGGAATGAGTGGAAAAAAAAGCAGAGGAGAATAAAACAGATTGGTCAGGAGTGAAAGAAGCTGCTAGACAGTATATTTCTCTGGCTACGTGTTGGTCTTGATTACCTCAGTGTAGCTTATCATGCCGTTAAACTGTTCTCAACTATTTTCCCATGTGGATGTGTCTGATCAACAGTGAGCTTCACAACAGACCAGCTGGTGGCTGGGATAAGCAGTCAGGGTGTCAACTCATGTATGCTGAGGCCACAGGTCAAAGGTCTGGGGAACAGTGACTGGAGAGATGGATCAGCTGCCAGAGGGACCCATTTGTGTGTGTGTCTGCCAACAGCACAGCTGGAGTAGCTGTTGCATTGGGTTAGAGGACTGTGAGCTTGACAGTGGAGGGATTGAGGCTCTGATAGTCAGCTACTGGAGGGACCATACACCCGGACCAGCTGCCAGAGAGCCTCATGGGTATGCGTGCTAGCAAGTTTTGGGCTGGGTTAGCTGGCAAGTGTGGCATGATCAGGCTACCAGAATTGTTCGTGTTTATGTGAGTACTTCTGGTGTAAACTGTGCGTGTGCAGGTGCCAGAGAAGGCATTGCCCTCTCCCTGGGTCACTCTGTGCTGCCAGATGTATGTGTGTATACAGCTGGGCTACCTCCCTAGCTGAACTGCTGTCTGGACCTGGGAATGGCCACAGCAGCATATGCACCAACCAGGAAAAAGCTCTGGGGTCTTACAGCCCACCAGACTTAGCTTACCTTACTAGCCAGCTCCATGGCCTTGTGTCTGCATATCTACACCGTGTCTGTGCTGTGTACAAACAGAAGAGCTGTGTGCTGGCAATTGCAGATGCAGTTTTCTATACGGAGAATCAGTATGTCAGTAATTTATAGCCTTGCTTCTTAGCTCATTCTCAGAGGTGGTGATATGATTTTATAACATACACACACCCCAGGACTTGAAAACTTTCTAGACATAACTGAAGCTAATGTGCAAGTACAGCAGAGAACTCAGAAATGTCTGTCTGAAACAGTAGGTGTGCTTATAGGAGCCCTATTCATATATTTTACAGAAGCATATTGATTTAGTGTCTTATTTCAAGTCCACTTTGTGGATCTTTGGGAATGACATAGCTTTTGCCATCAATATGATCAGACTGAAAAGTTGTTTTTCTGTCTTCATTTTTATTCCCAAGTGTACACTTTTGACACTTGATTTGTGACAGCTGACACCTCAAAGCTTATATATGGCTCAAGAGTTAAGCAGCACAGGGTCAGACAGAATGAGCTAGCTATAATCTCTCAAACACACAATACACTCTGACATCAAATGTGAAAATCATCAGTGTGTGAATAGTGTCATACAGAAAAAATACTAAAATGAAGTGGAAAACTACTTGAGTTTTGACTCGGGGGAAGTTAAGCTTTTAAACTACCTGGTATGTATTTTTTATCCGCTTCCCTTTCTTTTCAAGGCTATAGAAATAAAAATTTTATGCCTGTATTTCATATCCACTTCCATGTCTCGGTTGCTGAGGAAAAGCAAGGGAAGGGGAGGGGAAGGGGAAGGAAAAGGGGACAGAGAAGAGTCAGAGTTTTTCCCAGTAGGCTTCTGGGTTTTTCAGTACTGCACTAGAAGAAGGGGCAACCAAACTACAAAGATAGCCTTTGTTTCCTGTATCTTCCAGGAAAAAGTTAATTGAAATGAAGGTAGAATTTACCAGGCTTTTTTTTAGGGGGAGGAGAACTGAAGTTGTTGCACTCTGAGTTACTATACCAAATATATGTCTGTTTAAAATCAATTTGCTGTAAATCAGTAGTTGTCCTGATGGTGAGAAATGTGTTTTGTGTATCCCAAAAGAATTCAGAAGGTGACTTTGAAGGATTAGAAAAGTTTAATGCTACTACCATATGTGAGCATATATAGAAGATGGTTTTAACCATAGTAGTGGTCATACTGGAGTTTGAGCCAGAATGGGCTGCCTTCGTCCAATAAAGCAAAAGATGGAACAGAGTTTGTAGGTAACATGTAACTGATGGTCACTAAAAATGTGCTGAGGAATATGAGGCTTGGAAGAAAAGGTAAATACATGATTTCAGGCATCAATATGTGATCTAAATGTGTTTTGAGAATAGTCACACTCGAGGTTGGAGAGTATATGGGGAAGGCTATTTCAACCTCCTTGAATTGGGAAATTTGCCATAATGCATGAAACCAACTCCCAGATACTGAACAGATTTTTTGTGTCATAAGGTCAGAAGGCCTTTCAAAGAAGCCAAATGTCACAGAATCATAGAATCGTAATTATAATCATAGAATCAGAAAATAGTTTGAGTTGGAAGGGACCTTTATAGGTCATCTAGTCCAACACTTCAGCAGTGAGCAGGGACATTTTCAACTCCATCGAGTTGCGCAGAGCCCCATCCAGCCTCACTTCGAATGTTTCCAGGGATAGGGCATCCATCACCTCTCAGGACAACCTGCTTTACCACCCTTATCATAAAAAATTTCCTCCTTATATCTAGTCTAAGTCTACGCTCAGGTAGTTTAAAGCCATTGCCCCTTGTCCTTTTGCAACAGGTCCTACTAAAAATTTGTCTCCATCTTTCTTATAAGCCCCCTGGAGCCTTCTCTTCTCTACACTGAACAACCCCAACTGTTTAAGCGTGTCTTCACGGGAGAAGCGCTGCAGGCTTCTGATCAACTTAGTGGCCCTCTGGACTCACTCCAACAAGTGCATGCCCTTGCTGTGCTGGCCACAGCACTTCAGGCAGGGTCTCACCAGAGCAGAGTCAAGGGGCAGAATCACCTCCCTCAACCTGCTGCCCGCACTGCTTTTGGTGCAGTCCAGGATACAATTTGCTTTCTGGGCTGTGAGTGCATATTGCTACTCACGTTCAACTTTTCATCCACCACTATTCCCAAGTCTTTCTCTGCAGGGCTACTCCCAGTCCCTTCATCCCTAGTCAGCTCTGTGTCATCTGCCAGCTTGCTGAGGGTGCTCTCAGTCCCACTGTCTGTAGCACTGATGAAAGCATTAAACAGTACAAATCCCAGTACAGATCCTTGAGGGACACCATTTGTCACCAATCTCCATTTGGACATTAATTCCACTTCTGGTAATCAGTTGCCTCATTCATCAAGGATCAGAGGAAAGACGTGTGCCAATAGTCCCCAAAACAGATAAATAAATAAGAAAAGAGACATAAATAGACACTAAATATTTCATTTAAGAATATTTAAACAGGGATAAATTAACAGGTTTAAGTTTTTTTTTTTTTAATTTCTAGGTCTCACGAAGGCTTACAAAGAAGGACAGATGCTGAACTCTCAATAAGAGTAGTTTGGAGTTTGTGTAGAGCCTCAACAACTGGGGTCTGGCTCATCCCTCAGAGATGCAGCAGGTGATACTCGGGACCTTCATGGCTCTGGACATAAAGTGCATTATGAAGCCTGAGTTTTCTTTTAGATTTTTAAATTCAGAGTTTAACTTCAAGAGAAGAAAAGTAAGAAAGGGGAGATTCAGACCATGATCTGAAGTTTGTTTTGTAAACTTGGAGGTATTCATGCAGGATGTGAGACCAAGTCAGCCTTTTTTTAAAATATAACTTTAATAATAAAGAGTCTACAGGCTTATATCTTTTTAACAGTTGTGTCCCTTCCCTTTGCATTCACCAAATCTGCTATCTGTCCTGTACAAGTGCAGGCTAAGCAATAGCAGAATACTTCTGCTGCCTGGGGTTAGGGCAACTGCAACAGAGGGAGACTCCTTGTGCAGTGCCCTGTCCAAGTATTCCATCAGTGGCATCAGTTAGAACTTGTGAATCCTCTTCCAGCTGAGCATTTTTGTGACTTCCAGTTACTAATACCTCAGACTGAAGTTACAGGTTGAATTTATTTTTCTTTTGTCTGTTTCTTCAAGCTTTTAAGGCTAAATAAACAGTCTGTTCTTTATCTGGCCGTAAGTTGTTTAAATTTGATTATGTTTGGGTTTGGGTAACAAAAAACTCCTTTAAAGGAAGCTATGTAACATGTCTAAAGATAAGGATTTTCTTTGTAGCCTAGTTATAGCTTTGGACAACATTTTAAAGCCTACTAGCAATTGTAAATCAATATATGTCAATTAAATGTACATATGGCTGCCATTTCAAATTTGTTTTGTATTTATTTACTCAGTTTGGCTGCTACCAGTTATTTCACCTTTTATCAACTACAAGCAGCATGAAGCTAACAATGAAGAATGATGCAAACATAATGATCCTATTGATTGAACCAGAGATTCGTTCCTGAGAGAGATTGACTGCACCCATTGAAACAGAAGCTACTCAGATAATGGACTTAGATGAATTAAATATCAACTGAAACTCTTAGAGAATGAACATTATGGTATTTGCCTCTTCTCTAGATATTAGTCAGTTATTGTCAGAAGCTGTACCACAGCTATGCTCCAGGGAACATTATGGTTCATTATAATAGTCTCCACAGCCCAGAAAGTTCAAAAAAACCAGAGAATGAAAACACAAGAGGGTTTCACTTCAAAATACTGAAAAAGCTATGGTTTTCCTCAACCTAAGAGAGGATACTGCCCCTTCTGTCTTACCCATTACCAGCTGCACAGCTAGGTTTCCTGTGGCTTGATTTCAGCCCTACCTGTAATCCTATACTGCAAGTGGACAGTGAATATAGGGAGTTGTCAAGTACAGCACTATTTCCTCTTTGGAGCAGATGGAGAATCAATACTGCCTGAACTCATTATCTGCTGGTGCATCTGCATTGCCTGTATAAATTGTTATTCCTAATAAGGACTAACTTAGCATCCATTTATCTACAGTAATGTGATAATTTCAAAATGTTTCTGTGTTTCAAACAATTCTCTAGACAATTACATAGTTACAGGAAGGTACCATCTCTGTGATATTATCATGGCTATGTTAAACATGTGATGGGAACTTGGATTCATACACTAAAAATGCTCTTTACACTTATTCTTTTAAGACATCTGAAGCAGATTTTCCTTGTTCATTCAATGGTCACTGGATAAGAAATTTCATCTTCCTGATGGAAAAAAAAGGTCCAGGCACTTAATTGCATAAAGCCTGAATCACTCAACCATCCTCAGTGCTATCTTTTAGAATATATTTTTAACGTGGAGTTGGAAATTTTCCAAGCTTAGTAGGCGACTGCCAGTTCTGGTGCCCCAGACTGGCACCCAGCTCACAGCACTGACTTGGTTAGGGTGCTCACCCTTCACCTGCCCCTGTACTAGGACAACTCTTCTGGCTGCACTGATCTCCCATCACTTGATACAATTAACTTAATCCTTAAATATTCAATCTCGGTTTTTTCCCCCTTTTACAAATGCTGGTTTTGTTCATTTGTTCAAGTTAAAGATGAGAGGAAGTACAGAGACAGAAACTAAGGTCGGCCACAGCCCCAGGATGGCTGGGCAGGGCTGTGGGGTACAGATCAGCTAAGGCCAGGCTGGCATGCCAGCTGGTTGGTTGGAGGCACTCCCACAGCCTGTCTGAAAGGGCTCTCTTCACGGCCACCAGTGACACTGTCCCTAAAGTGCCACTCCTGTAAAGAGCCTGAGGAGCCAAACCCCCAGGGTAAGGGATACACTGAGGGTCGTGCCACCTTGAGATGAAGATTTTTAGGGAAGAATGGGAAAATTCAATTTGTGTGTATCTAGAGGAAGAGTTTATTTGAGGGACTTGAGGTCTTTTTGGTTTCTTGGGTTTTTTACTTTGTTTGTTTATTAGTTCTCTGGCAGTTTAGATACATGGCTGCTGTCTGTTTTCAGCTGTTAGAATATGCCTAGAGAAAGGATGGGATTGGAAAGTGACAGAACAGAAACAGTGTCTTGCTGGTGTTTGAAAGACTGTCATTTTGATTCCTGTCATTGACAAGATGAATTTTACTTTTTCAGTCAATTCTGCAATGTGCAATTTTCGTACAGGTTGCTCTGCAGTGTGGGGAAATGTCCTCATAGTTATTCTCCACAAATGAAAAATGTGTTCACACTCCCAATCACAGTGCCTTTGGTTCATGAAAAGCCCTACGAAACATCAGGTTTGGTAACCTACCACTTCTGCTTTTTCCTTTATTTGGTATCTTTGCCTAAGCTTAATATGTCTAAGTGTATTGGGATGGGCAATATTTTTAACACTCTTTTTCAAAAACTATCTCAATGTATGGACAAGTGCTCTTGGAGTAAATAACTCTTTCCTCTTGCTTTCTGGCTTATCATTACCAAATACCTTTTCTATTGTTGTTGATACACAATTTCAATATAAAAATGACAATTTAACACAGATCAGTTTCATCACAGATCAAAATAGTTCCTTGATTAGTACCATGAGAAGCATAACTAATCAGTGATATACACAGCATGCAGCCTAACTGCATGGAACAATATTTTTGTCTCCATATAGTTATGGCTAACAGTGAGCTTTCATAAGCTGAAGTAATAAGAGTATATGATGTCCCAGAGTATGCAAAAACTTAGATGAACTGTTAGATATAATGCTTGCACTCCAGGTATACCTAATACCTCGTTTATTGTGATTCATCAGTTCTGGCAAGGCATTATCAGGGAGTTTTGCAGTGCTTTTCCCAATGTGTTTGATTCCAGTAGGTTTACTGGCTGGGTGCAAACCCAGCTCTGATCTGTTTTCCAGCTGGACTTATATTAGAAAGGGGGCTCCCAAGGAGTCCCGACATGTCTGTAAGTGGTGCTCTGTGTATGGCATAGCCAGGTTCAGATTGTACTGTGCCTGATCTAGTAAAGTCTTATGGAATCATCAGGATCATCAGTAGGATGGTTTTACTTACGCCTTTGTACTCCTGAAGTGCAACTCAGCTATATTGCTACAGAAATGAAGCTGTTCTGTATTCCAGGTCTGGGTGCACAGTCAGCATATGCTTGTACCCTGCTCCCCAGTCTTACACTGCCTATCTCAGAGTTCCCTTTTTCTTAATTATGTGATTCTGACTTATACTAACCCACATATTATTTTGTTCATTGCTTTTATTTTGCTTAAATGCAATACGAGAGCAAGGAAGGAGAGACAGAAGCTATCAATATTCAGTCTTTTAGGCTAATATCTTCCTGGTAAATAACTTTGCCTCCTCATTCTGCTTTACTGCTGGACTAGTGCCATTTCTTGCTCTGTATTTTTTTATAATTTAAAGCCCTAAAAAAGTTTCTTAATCTTAATCATTTTGTCTCTGGACTGAGAGTACAAAAGCATCAGACACATAGGCTAGCTTTCACCATTATGGCCATGTACCATGAACGCAGAAAACACACAAATAATGGTCTGATATTAAAGCCCTTGGCCATCAATTCTTCAACAATTCATTAGATTAGACAGAAAAAAAACTGAGCCTGAATGTAAGTGCATGGAAATGTTGTTTACAGTTTGTTAGAGAGGCCTGATTATAATAAAAAATAAAACAGAGATAAAATGTTACCTAACACATCCGTTTCTATTACTTCTAAATGGTCTCCCTCAGAACTATAGATACTGTACATACATTGTTTGAGCTCTGTATGACTGAGGATGCAGTGATCAGAACAGAGACCAGCCCTAGAGGAAGATTTTTAGGATCTATCCTAATAAAACAAGAAATTATTTTGTTCCTAATGAATTGGTGTTACTAGTCAAATGTTTAAACAGAAAATGTGGTTAGCCATTAGCAAAATTCTATAGAGATAGTTTCACACTGTATTGCTTAGTGTACAAAATAGATAAACATGAAAAGGAGAACATACTGATTTTTTTTCTGTTCCATTTCTCCTAGTAATAGGTAGATCATAGTTACATATGGAAAGAATATGTCCAAAGCTTTGGAGAGATATAGTTTCCAAGGATAACTGCATGCCTGGAAAGAACTGTATCTTAACTGTTTAAGTTCTATTTCTGTCTAATACTATTTGTAATTTCCCAGGACTAGAGTTGCTTGTTTTCACTACTTTTTGCAGTTTCTATTAATGATTTCCCAAAATAATGCTTGGCATCAAATACTCATTTATGCAATAATTTAGCAGATGAGAGAGAGAGAACAGAGAGATTAAATAAGTTCCATGGGCAGTTGCTGCCACAGATCTTTTTATTTTGGTTGATAGGACAGGAGATGAGACAACAAGGTATCACACTGCCAAGCCTAGTCACAGCAATCAGTAAAGGTTTGCTAAAGGGACTTTCATTGAAATCATGTGAATGTGCTTTGTGTAAACCTCCAGACAAATATGGGTGCGCTTTTTACGTTTGTTACACAGAAAATTATTCATTTCAGGTTAGGTTTTCTCCTGTTTCTGTGGATTTTGTTTGTTATTTTATTTAGATGAAGCAGTAACTCAAACTAAAGGCTATGAAATTTTGTACTGATGTAGTTCTAAATGTTTCTTCCTGGAATAAATCACTTCGACATTGCAAATACCATCTTAGATCACTGTAACTCATCTATCCCTGAGGGCATAAAATCAGAAGAGCTTGAAGGAGGATAAACCTGATCTCTGAAATACCAAATCTCTCATGGCATCAATGCTTTATGCATTTCTCAAGTTTTTATAAGTGAATGGGTTCCTGACCCTGTGGAAGCCAATGGCCAATCCCTGAAAGACTCCAGAGAAACCAGAGATTCACTAATTTTTGGTGACTTCTTTCAGTAATTTCAAATGTTCTGTTTTTAACCTTGCTAGCATTGTCCTCTCATTGTTTTTCTAAAATTACTTCTTCCAATAAAGATATTCTAATTGGTAATATAATTATTACTATTTTTGTCACTTGCAATATTCATTGTATTTTATGAACTTTCTTTAAACGTATTGCCGTCACAGAGTAAAAAACCCAACCCTTGTTTCAGCAGACGTGGTAGATATTTGATACATCAGAGAACATGAAATACTGTGTCTGAGCATGTGCCGGGTGTGTTCTGTACTTCTATTAAGGCATTATGGAATTGTGCTGGTCTGTGCTTCTCTAGTGGGATGCTGGACCCCACTGGCCAGGTTCCAAGGCACAGCATGTTTAAGAGGCAGGAATGATGTTCAAGATCAGCCAAACAGCAGAGTCCTCAAAATAACAAGTTATTTCTCTAAATTCAATCAAAAGGGTTATTAAACTGAACTATTTAGTTCTTCAGTCAGTGGTTTATGTAATGCATCTTCCTCTTGAGAGATAACCATATTTTCTGATACAATCAGCAAAATGCTGTGAAAATGTACAAAGCATGGTAGAAGAAAAGCACAAGTTCCCCTCAAAACTGATTCATGAATTATCATGTGATTAAGGTGTGAGACTTACTTTTGCATTTTGGAAAGAAGCACACCATATGATCTCTTTTCATTGCAGCATTACTTATGCTACACAGTTTGTCTCTGCAAATTTTCTGGTTACTCTGCCTTTGTTGTTACCAATTCTTGGGATTTTTACTTATTTTACTCTGAATATGGAAAATGTAACGCTGTTCTATCTGAGAAGTTAAGAAAATTCAAAGGTCAAAACCATAGATACAATGAGTCAATAATTAAAATCATTAATATTTCATCAAATAAAAAGATTTAACATATTGATGTATTAATTACAAAGTGTGAAGAGAAGAACAATGAGGGTGCTGAAAGATATATCACAAGCAACTAAGCAGGCTGAAAAATAGGTAGATGTGTTGGTGACTCGTCACCTTATGTTTTACCTTTTCAGCCCACAAGGACAGGTTATAGACTAAGTGAACCCTTAGTCTGACGCCATACAGTTTTTTAGTAGTTGGTTTGTTTGATTGTTTATTTGTTTGGGTTTTTTTAAAATACTTGCATGGCTATATCATATACTGCTTAGATATATGTAATTAAGGAGTCATTGAGAGACTCAGAAACTATGAAAGAGTGTATCTGGGAACTTTAGATAAGTTAGTCAAACTAAAACATTCAAATCAACATAACATCAATGATTTTGCAAGTTCTTCTTTCAGGAACTCTTAAAACAGAGCTAAAATTTTAAGCAAACAAATTTATTATACTTTGCTGAACAGTCTTCAAGAAACTGGATTTCTCTCTACAGCAGAAGAGGAGAATCTGGCAAGTAATAGAATGAACTTTTAATGTAAATATGTATGACTTGTAAGAAATGTATTAATGAAAAAACTTAGAGCTTTATACATTTTTGAGAGCTGTATAAGAGTTGAAGAACTTCTTTAAAATCATTCCTCCATTTTTCTTTGGTACACTGTAATTTGAGTAAGAGATGTCTGTATGCAGAGGGAAAGAACAAAATACAAATTCTGTCAGTAACACTCTTTCTTTAGCACTAGCAAGGCACAAACACTGCCTATTTGCCAATAGGTTCTAAGAGGTATGATCGAGTAGCTGACTCTATTGAATACAAAAACAGAGCAGTTGCAGTAGAATATCTGTAGTTTCCTGAGAATCATTTACATGGACTTTTATCTGTCCATATACACACAGATATAGTGACAAAATGGTCTTTTTGTTCCTGCGGCTTGCACAAAGCAATGTAATCTGTTCACTGCTATAATGGACATTAATCTTTCATACATATGTGTGGAGTTTTCATTTATTGGTCAATGTGGCTTTGATAAGAGGCATCATTATCACAGTCACTCTGAGTTAATGAAGTAGTAAATGCTTCTGTCACATGTCTTGGAAAGGAAAGCCAAGCAGTGTGGTGAGATGAAGCATTGAAACTTGCAATGAGGAATTCACTTTTTTTGATGTAGCCTTTCTAATAATAAAATTATAGTTTTATACATTTTTTTAAAAATAAGAATTTACATTATCTGGTTTCAAAGCATAAAAATGTCCTCCACATTTTATCCACAGAACAGGGGCAGTTCACTGGCAGCCTACTGACATGCAGCCAGATGCAGGCTCATCAATGCTTCTCCATTAAGGATTAGAAGTTCTACACAAATAGAACAATGGATAGTTTAATTTTTATCTTCTTTCCACTTCGAAAAATCCTGCCCAAGGCTGTCACCCTGTATTTTGACACTGCAAATCAGTACACATGTACTGATCTGCCAGAATGTAAGATGTTACCGTGAACACAACACCCAAACCAGAAAGTCTTTGAGTCAGCAATGCTGCTCATGTGCAGAAAACTGTGCTGACATCTGCAAGATCGAGGCTCAGGGGAGCAATTACTACAGACGGTTTTGTGTGGTACATATCTGTCTGTTAGGATCTGGCCTGAGACCAACAGCACATTTTACATTGGTCAATGAGTAACATTTCGTATTAACTGGACTTTACCCCTGGTCTGAACTGAACTGAATATAATGAAATGGGATTTGATCTTTTAATGGGCTCACTTCTCTTTCAAAAAATTTGAAATGCTAATATTTTTCATGGTCTAATTCACTGTGGTTCTCCCCTGACCTGTGTTAGTATGGTTTTGGTTGGTGAGGGGTTTTTTTGGTTTTGTTGTTTGTTGGGTTTGTTCATTAGGTGATTTTTTTTTTCTTTATTCCTCACTTTTTTGCAAGAGGTTTTCAGGTTCTTTTCTGTTAGACCAATCTTCCACCTTCAGCACAGGAGAAGTATAAAAGGTGTTAGAACTACAAGGCTATTTTTCAGATGTGTGTGGCTTTCCCTTCCTGAAGGCCCAGTAAGTGACTTTTGGTCTTCTTATTCCTTCAAGACTGCCTAGCAATTTAAAAGTATAATTCAGCTAAATTGTGTTTCATTAGAACACCCTTACTAAATGAGCAGGCAGCCTAATGAGGTGTTAGCCCCCTAGGGTACACCACCACTTGCAGAAGAGGGCTTAGATCTCAGGTGTGAAATCACCCTCGCCTGTGGGTGATTTATCTCTCCCCTCCCACCCCTTCCCTTACCAGACTTGTTATTTTACCTTTAAATGCTGATGGATTGCCAGCTGCTGATCTGTGATGGATTCTGTGTGGCAGGATGGGTGACAGTGAAGCAGGTGTGTGAGGACAAAGCCTGGTTTGTTGGGTTTTATATGGTTTTCTCTGTAGGGATCTCTTCTTTTAAAGGCAGCAATACAGACATACAGTAATTTGACAGTTATGCAGTTATATTAAACTTCTACACCCAATTTGGGGGCAATATGAAAATGGTGTCTCTTTAAAATAAGAGTGGTTATAGAACAACTGGCAGGAGCGCATTTCCACTATTCTGCACTGATCCCTCTTAATGTTTCCCCCCCCCCCCAGTGCAGGGAAAATAGAGTAACAAAACATAGATAAGGAGGCAAATATGGTGGGGAGAAAAGCATGGTGGAAGGAATAGGAACTACATCAAACAATTGTCTGCTTAAGTACTTTCAGAACTCTTTGTTGTTCAAAATACTTTCGATGATATTTTCTTGTGAGATGCTATGTTTTTTGTATGTAATAAGGAATATTTTTCCTATCTGTCTGTAACTTTAAGTACCAATTCGTACAATTAGTGCAATTGGAGGGATAAGATACTTTAATTTTGGTATTCTGCATTTAAACTAAAATGCAAAACTCTAATCATTCCTAAGTTAAAGGAGCCCAAGGGCAAGCTAGTAATTAACGTGTGAAAAAGGTTGCTGGGGAAAAAATACTTTATATATTTCCTGCTAATGCAAATTAGAAATGAATAAATTTCTGGAATAATTAAAATTATTTAACATTTACAGCTTTCTTCAATATTTGAAATTATGCTGCCAAAGTTTTTCCCAACCACTTGTGCTTTTCAGCAGTGTGACACCATTGGGATTGCTTTTAGTGTTTGTTCTTTAGTTTTCTTTATAATCCTTTTAGTTTTGCTTTGTAACTGATCCCAGGAAAGATGTAATCATCTATGTAAAGGTAGACTTCCCTGAGAGCGATTTCCAAGAAACTATAATACCATGTTGGCATGTAGCTTTGCTAACAAAATATACATAGACAATATGAAAGCAACTTTCTGGGATTATATTTTTTTTGTATAATTGAAAAAAATGCCTGAACTTCTAACATTACCATCAGAAAGAAATATAACTAATTGATGTAACCAACATTGGGGGGAGAAGGAGGAAGAAAATACAGCAGAAGCTATACGGAGGTGATAGAAAATTCAGTAAAAGGAATGGATTCTTCTGACTCAGTGGCTTTATATCAAAGTAACAAGTTCTTATTTTTTGGTGGCAAACAAGAAGGCAGAACAAAAATTGCCAAGTCACCTTCTAATTCTCAAATAGTTTTCAGTAAAAGATATAGACAGAAAAAACCAAAAATCACTGAGAGATATTTTTTAGTTTCTTCATCCTTGGACGTGTCATAGCTTGACTTCAGAGTCTTATCACAGACTGTCTGCACAAGGTTATTTAAATAACCAAGATTCCATCAGTGAAATGTATTTTCCTTGCTATTTTTTCCTTGGTCTGTAACACATTTACTCTTTTTGTTTATCCTGAGCTCAGATAGGATTTTTGATTACATATGAAGTTTATTAGTTAATCTTTGAACTGAACGGAAATTGGGCTTAAGAAGAGGGAGAGAAAACTGAAAGGAGATTATAAAGGGAAGCTTTCCAGACATCTTCATGCCTGGCATTGGCAAAAGGCCAATCAAACCTCACGTTAGCAGATGTGTTTTAGGTGAAAAAAGCCTCATACCATAATGATTTTTACTTATGCAAGGAAAGACTTTTAAGAGCTGAACTCTGGTCTGAATGAAAGTTCAGATATTGACGCAAAAGAACTCTAAAATCAGGAAAGGACTTGTGTCCAACTTAAGTTGGAGAGAGGATATTGCTTATTATCTTTTCCAAATTTTAGCACACCTGAGAAACCAGCTGATTTCTTTTTAAACCTGAAAGGAGTATGAATTTTCTGGGCAATGCCTCCTACGAAGTTCTACCTATCTGTTGTTTTGTGGTGCACAAACAAGCACACATGAAGTACATCTTTAAAAATATTTCTGAATGTTTTATAGATAGGAAGATGAAATCTTGTGTTTCATATTCAAAGTATTGTGAACTGAAGTCTTCAATAAGCACTTTTTTTCATGTTGCTCATTCCCTCCTTGAGAAACTGGTAACTTAACCGCTGTGATTATACAGTATATACACAGATGCTGTATAAATTACACTTCCTTCAGGAATTACACTTTCTTTTCACCAATTGCTGCAGCAGAATCCTTATGTGATGTTCCCATCAGCAGAAGGCATGGGTTATTTATTCCAATTAGTCTTCTATAGGGCAGTGATACTCAGTATGTTTTATGTTCATATTGACCCAGGCAAACACAGGAGGGGAAAAAGTTTCAGGATTAACTATGGTTCTCTACACCAGTAAGGCCATGTAGCTAGAAGGGAAATGAGAGATTTTCTCTTACTAATCAGAGACATAAAGAACTTGTTATATTTTTTTTATTTTAAGAGTTGTTAAAACAGAACTGATGATGATCTCCATTTGTACTCTTTAGATTTACTAACTTACAGAAAAAAAAATCAAAATGTTTCCTGTGCTTTTTAAGAGTCTTTTTGTACTCAGATCATGGCTATGTAGTAGAACTAAAGCACTATAACAAACCACCAATAGTGTTTAGCCAAACATTTATTGGTGGGATTTAAAAAGTAGCATAAATTAGTTGAAGTGAATTAATGCTCTAGGATGTGTTTTAGGATACAATATCTGTGGCAGATTATGTACAAGGATGATGTGACTGTCAAATAAATTAAATGAATCCTTTTCAGTGTGTGAAGTGACAGAATAATGAAATTTAAATACAAATAATGACTACATTTATCTTAATTTAGAGGCTGGTCACCCTATATCAGATGCAGATATGAGTTAAAAGTCTGAAAACAGACACTTGGTATGTAAAAGTAATTGTTCTGTGGACTCTGGAAAGTTGTGTTTGTTTGCCTTTTTTGTTGTTGTTGTTTTTGTCTGAAGCAGTATTTATTTAAATATCAATTATATTTTTGATCAGAACTGAGCTAAACATGACTACTAAACCTGGAGCTGCATAGATAGTATATGTTGATTAATATAATATTTAGGAAAAAAAGCTTTATATCAAGTCGAATAGAAGCTATTTCACACTTTGTCAAAAATATGATTGCTGTGGGCTACTTTGCGATATTCCTGTTATCAGAGGCAAGCAATTACAAAGACAGGTTGGTTGGGCAAAACCTTCTCAAATTTGATTCAGAGTTAAACTGAAAAGTGTAAACGTTTCTGGGTTTAAAATCTGAGCTAAGAATGTGGGTGGGAATAAGACACTTCTTAATAGTTGCTTATGGATGCTTTTGTAATTGCAGTCCTGCTGCTTAAATTAACTACAAGGAATTCAGTTAACAAGGTAAATCTGACAAATGGGTCATATAGAGCCACCTTCTTGATTTTTCTTTCTCTCATTTTTTCATAAATAAATGAAGAAAAATTCAAGCTGTTTGTGCTCAGATCTGTGAGATCATTTGCAATACAAGTGATCACATTTCAAATAGGACTGGGGGCATTTTTTTGCCTTGGGTTCTGAGGCCAGTATTAACATTTCATAGTTCCCTTAATAATGAAAGACACAACAGGGAAAACTAGTATCTACCTAATGAAAAAGAATATTTGGTGATTGCTATGAATAAACCAACAGATCTTCTAAAGTGTGTAGTGGAAAGCTGCAGAGTTAAATGAAAGTGAGTGATGCTCATTAGAGTCTGCTATGACACCCAGTTAGATTCATTAGTGCACAAATAAAGGTTTAAACCACAGAAGATGGGCACATAGTTTCATCTGCAACGGATTGTGAGTGAACAAAAGGAAAAGGGAAGAGCTCTGAAAGAAAATGGTATTGTAAAAGTGTCATGTGGGAAACTAATTCATTACTGGTTGCTTATCTTGGAAAAAAAAAATTTCTCTTTGGGCCACTTATAAATAAGCATCTAAAAATCACAAAATCCAAAATGAGATAATCAAAGACTCTGCATTGGTCTTTTGATCCTTAACAAGCTTTCTGCTTTAGGTTTTCCTGTCTCAAACCCATAAACCCAGCTCTCCATCAAGGGATGTTTCTGCTGCTCTGCTTGCCAGCAGGAGAATCCGTGATGATACAGTGTTTTAAAGGATGCTGCCAACTTTTAATTACTTTTTAAATATTCCTTCTACCCTCATTCACAGTAACATTTTATGTTATTAATAAAAAAGAATATGAACATGCTAATTTCTTGGCACTATTTGTGCCACTCCTTTCATTTTGGCTTGGACAAATAAAATGGCCTAGATGATTTCATTACATTTTTGAGCTGTTCCTGTAACAGCATTGAAATTAATAATATAGCTATGACCTGGCTCCTTAAAACAGGAAGGGAGTTCCTGGGAACTCCTTTCAAAGGGACTTCCTACGTTGGCACCCACAGCAGGGAGTGGGCACTCTCCTTTCCCTGAGCGAGGAGAGGGAGCCAAGAGGCACTCGGCTGCCTCAGGACTTCTGACCTCAGCTGGCAGGAGATAGGAAGCCAGAAGCAAAGTGGGCACAAGAGGTGCTGTCCTGGCTTGTGGCTTTCTGTGCCCTCTTAGTGGAAAAGTGGTCAGGGTAGAGGAGCAGCTCAGCATTGTCAGGGTTCTCTTCCTCAATGCTGTGGCTGCAGCATCCCTCAACTTCTCCAGAGGGGAACCCTCTACTACAGGAAATGTAAATTTGAGAGGAGCCTCTTCCACAATGGGCTGCTGACTCCTAGAAACCAACAGCAGTCACTAGGTAGAGAAGCATTAATTTATTCACAAAAATATGTGTACATTAGTAGAAAAGTTAAATGGGTCTCAATGATTAATATATTTTAAATATGATTACACTTTTTTTGTGGGGAACTTTGCCCTACTTACTTTTGAGGATTTTCTGGCTAATCTAGGAGAATTTCTTTGCTTTTTCCAGTGGTTATATACAGAAAGATAATGGAATTATGATCAACATTTCTAGATTTAATTCCAGCTACAGGTATGTTTTGCAAATGAGCTGCTGCAAATACTGCGGACAAGCATGTAGAGTTATATCGCTCCTGTATATTTGCAGAGCAGTTGCTCTGTTCTGCATTTTATCAAATGGCTGCTAGAGTAAGAACCAGTTCTTCAGGAGAGTGTTCTGGATAGGGTAATTATGTGGGAGGAGTCATTTAAGTGCATTACTTCATCATAACGAATAATAACTGAACAAATGGGTTTGGTGAGATTGAATTACTGAGTCCAGTGTACGGCAAATTGCAGGCCTTCCTGCTAGAAAATGCTGAAAAAAGTTTTTCTTAGATGTTATATATATCAACACTGTTGCCAAGGCTATATTGGAGTTTCAATCATTAAAAAAAAAATTGAATTCTTTCAGTCTTTGCTGTATCTCTTTAAAATTCCCTGCCATCAGTCACAGGGGTTTCAAAACAGTTAGGCTACTTCTGGGGCACCAGGTTTGAAGTGAGGCAAATGACGTGTTCAAACTCACATGTGTCATGTTTTGTGACAGTCTGTAGAAAAGGAAAGGTCACCAAGTGCCCCAAAACAAAGAAGGAATTTTAATTATTGGTCTTAGCAAAATAACTAATTCTAGTGATGCAAATTATCTGGGTAATGTCAGGTTGACTCCTGACACCATAAATCAAACTTATCGGTGAGCTGTGTAACCTTGAGAACTGAGCAAGACCTTCACAGAGCTTAATGAGGACTTCTCCAGCTTGTAGGTTATTAAAAATAAGGCAACTTGGGGTTTTATGCCTTTCCAGACTGCTCTTGAACAGGAGAAATCCTGTGTTATGGGAGCTGGAGAGAAGAAATTTCCTGGGCTTCAATAAGCTTTGCTCAAAGAACTGTTTGCATAGTTCTAGAAAACTCTCATTCCTTTTCTAGTCAACCCAGTGCTTGCTTCCTTGGCAGCAGGCCCTTGTCTGTACCTATACATCTTTTCTAGAGCCACATTTGTCACAAAGGAGCTACAACATCTGACTAGGAATCTAAGAAGGCAGGAAACAGAAGAAATTAAAAATAATGCTTTATTAACTCAAGACAGCATGCTGATACTTTGACACAAGTATGAAAAGACACAAGTATCTTGACAGACATTTCAGGGCACTACAAATGTGAATGTATTGTAAGCAATGCTCTCCCTCCTGTCAGCAGTGAGGAGCTTCATGCACACAGATAAAATGTAGGAATTAGAAAGTACTGTGTTATTGTGGTTAAGAGGTTATGAAGGGGAAGTAGTCACAAGCTTTCTTGACTGTGGGATGACCACAAATCTGAGAGCATTAGGACTGGATTTGTTCTTTCCAACCTCTAGCTTACTGTTCACTGAGGTCATTTAAATGATAATTCCTATTTGTTTGGAAAAGATGTGAAGTGTGAACTCATCCTTTTACGCTGCTAATATGGCCTGAGCATAACTAGAATGTCCATTTGTTTTTCTTCATCGCAGTTCATACATATTTAGTGCCAGAGTAGAGACAGAGTGAATGTGTTTTGTTGAATCCATAGTGTCTCCTTTTATATGGTGGCAGCCTTCAGTTCCTCCATGAGTCATCCCAAAGGCATGTCCCAATGGGACATTATGCTTCATCCCAAGCGCTTAAAGGCTACTAAAGGATCATGTCACCTGCTGTGGCTAATGGCAGATGAGGTGCAGAGAGGAGGACATCCCTACCTCACTGTGCAATGCTGACTGAAGAGGTGGGAGGGATTCCCCATGGCAACTCCTTCACAGACTGCAGCATGGGATTTGCTTATACCATCTCTTAAGAGATATAAATATCACAACCATAAAATTATCCAGCTTAACATGAATATGGAGATAATTTCAGACAACACTGTTGCAGAGTAGGTAATGTGAATGAATATATAATTTAATATAGGTAAGTGCAGGAATGAGCTGTTAATTTAATGAGACACCATTACTTCTTCTTACTGGCGATTCAAAAAGATGGAAGTTTATTTCTGTGAGACTCAATTATTCTTTTTTCCTTACCTACACAGTAAACAGCAATCTAACTAATGGTCATGACTCATTTAAGGATAAACAAGTGCTATCTTCCTGTCTAGACATGTACAGTGTATAATGACCTACCTTCCAATTAAATACCTTTAAAAGCTATAGTTAAAATTCTTCAGTTTATGAAGATCATTCAAGAAAACTAAAATCAGTCTTCAGCAGACAATATAAACACAAGTAATCTTTTAGTGCAATTAAAAAGGAAAAACAACAAGAAGAAAAAATAATTGCTGAATACCTGGACAAAAAGTAAATGATGCATCTTTTAAAGATATCAAAGGCATGTGGTAACAAGAGGGAAATTTTCTGTTTTGGGAATTTAAAAACAGACTGTTAGGCATAAATCAAAGGGGCTTTTAGTATTTTCCAAATAGTATGCAGACTGACCTCAAACCTCAATGCTACAAATTATTATAAAAATACTCTATGCATTTGAATAGTGTCATTGCAGTTAATCATTCTTGGGTAATGAACACATACGGAAGCAACACCATTAATAAGATTTGACCTGTTTTCATCTTGACCAGTTTTAGATGTTATAACTTATTCTATTAGTTGGCAGCCTATCACTCAGAACACTGACAGAAAGTTTGGAGTGGTTTGCAGGTGCAGTTAGATACAACAGCCCACAGATGGAGATGGTGTTTTCTTCTGATATTTTTTTGTAATTATGCATACTTTTGTAGATTGATATTTAGACAAAAAGAAGGTCCTAACAGTTATCCATAGGTGAGTCGCTTTAAAGAAATGCAAAGTAAATCTATTGTGTTTCCTTTGGAACATTATTAAAACCATTCCTGTGTTCTGGAAAGATGAATTGAAAGGCGAAGTAGATTGTGCAGACAATAAATTCAGCTTTGGAGACAGGAAATGACATTTAGTTTTAATATTAAAAAGTAATTTAAATATCAGGGGGTTTTATTTTTTTGAGTCATCATAGAAGATAAAAAATTTTATTTTTGAAAGAACAAATGATAGGTGTTTCAGTTATTTGGGAGTTAATATTTGTATATCTATTCTTCATAAGCCTTGCTGAGTTTATCCTTTTTTTTATTGTACTTTATATCCTTCATGCCTTATAGCTCTGTCTCATAAAGTCCTCTGTCATCTATTCCCAGATAAATATTACCTCGTGTACCATTACACACTTTTATGATTTTTTTTTCTGCATGAAACAGTGATTCTTGATGTATTTCTGCTTTCATTTCATGCTATATAAGCCTCTGTAATTCAATTACATACTTTAATCACAGTGTTACCATGAGAGGATAAATTTCCTCTGGTTTATTTAAACCATATTTTAATTTTGCTATTATGTTGCTCTCAGATGTCTTGAACTCAACATATGACACTGGAAGGAAAGGTGATCTAGCGTAAGCAAGGTTGATCACTGTAAAGTAATAAAAAAAGAAAAAGGTTGTTTTTTGTTTTTTTCTTCTGGTTTACCACTCCTGTTTCAGGAGAACCTGCATTAGCCATTGTGGGAATAGCAGTAAAAGTAGCACGTGCCTACAATGTTTTTAACACAGATTTGACTTGGAAAGTAGGAAGAGGTTGTAAGGGGACTGAAGGCATGGTTATAAATGATTTGAATGTTGCTTCTCAGCAGGGTTAGGAATCCCAGAAATCCATAAAATTATGACCTTTCCTGTTTTCCAGGGATTAAAGGTTTCTAAATAGGCTGTCTTCTGAGCAGTAGATTGCATGATATAACACCCATAACAGTGGGCATATTCTCTCTATGAAGTTCAGAAAACTGCTTTTCTTTTTGTTCCTTACAGGAAAAGTGAGTGGGAATATTTCAAAAAGTAATTTAAACCATGTAGTAGCCATGTCCCAGCAACTTTGTATCTTGAGTCAAGCACTGTTCTTCGCAGTGTAACTACAGTATAGATTTTAATGTTTTAACAGGGGTTTTTGTAAAGTGCTTATCTTCAGGATCTTTTTTCCTTTTTTAACAAGTAAACAATGTGGATACATATCAACAGAAAACCTTAACTCTAGTTAAAGCAGCAGAGTGAGATGGAATTATCAGAACTACAACACAGAAATAACAAATAACTATCTTATGGGCAATTAGAGGAAACAACTGCAAACTTCAGGGGCGCTCAGTGAGAATCTCAGGCCTAGCAAATTACATTTTCATGCTTATTAGTTTGATCACTGAAATATTATATCAAAACAGTGGGTTTTTTTTCTTGTAAATTAATGAACTCTCCAAAGCTTTACATCAGCAAGAACTTTCTACTTCCCGTTTTTATGGTAAACTATGGTACCTGCAAAATGGTTGAGCTGAATTAGCAGCAGGAGCTTTGAAGGCCAGAGGAAGGTTGGTGGACTGGCATACTGTCCATTATGTGATCATCATTAAGATTCCAGGACTTAAAGCACACTGTTAAAATTCTTTGCAAAAATTAAGTGGCCAAGCCTGGTAATGAAAACAGAGGATGAAGTGACTGAAACTGGTTGCTAAGCTATGAAAAGGTTTTTGCTAACAGATGTACATGAATGGAGTGCATAAATAGCAGCATCTTTGATATATTAAAGCTACTAATTGCATTACTAGTTCTTAGCAGATGCAGTGCAAGCTGTCTTTATAAAGAATACATTTATTTGTGGCTAACGTGTGACTTTTTAGTGACAACTACTGTGCTTGGTGCTAGCAACTACTTATATCCCACTACAGGCTGTTTCTTAAGTACTGTATAATCCCCTTTTTTAAGAGACAGTATAGCCTTTTATACTCAGAAATTAAGTAGGACTTTGTTTCCAGATGTTACTTTAATATTTTTTTAAGCAAATATACCATATACCACTAAATCAAGGTATGTCTTCAGATGTCTCTATTTTATAAGCGGTTATTTTGAGCGATATTGTTGAAGGACAGCTATTTGGGAAGCTGCTTTAGGAACTTGCAGTTCTGTAAATCAGAAAGTAAAGGTAGAATTAAGCTTCACAAAAAAAGTAGTTTTAGAAACTCAGATGATTCCTCAATATGTAATGTTATGAGCTGACTTATTTTTCTTAGTCTTTCAAAGATGAATCAAATATAATCAGCAAATTCATCTCTGTAGAGCACAGAATTAGAATTGATTAGGTTTGTCTTAGTAGTCATAGTACGAATACATACTACACATTAGTGGCCATAGTACTGCTTAAAATTACGGGAAGCTCTACTTCTGTTTCACACTAATTAACAGAACATCTGCCTCCTCACCTCTCTTCACAAACAAAATTTACTTTAAACAACAACTTGTTCCAGAGATGTGCATACTGTGTTTATTATACTTTTAAAATGCCAAAATACAACAGATGTTTCCCACTTCTCCTGGGAGGAGAAAGTAATAAAATAATTATAATGATGTAAGAAATCCAGTTATTGCACAGGCTTAGGAGAACCTAAAGAAAAAAATTTAGCTCTAGCGTCTCATAGAAGTTCTTAAAAAATGAGGATTTTTTTCTCATTGCAATTAAACTTCTCTATTACAAAGGCAAAACATATGTATTGTACTGGCTTCCATTTTTCCCTCTTTTTAAAAATTTTTTTTAGGAGTAAGGTATTGTTGATGCCCATATCAGTGGTTGCCCCACAGCAATGACCTCACTGGGTAGTTGACCTGTCTGAGCAGCACTCCTGGTGATGGGAAAGCAAAGATCTGGACTGGCACCTTCCTCTGTGTGTTTTAGTAAACTACTAATTTGATGGTAATGTAAATGGGAATGGGAAGGTGTAGGGTCAGGCAGGGAGGTCTTCAGCCACCTCCATCAAGCATAATGGTTTACTTGGCAAGACAAATGTCATCACTCAGAGCATCCTCCCCTTCCTTCTTCCCCCAGCTTTATATGCTGAGCATGATACCATATTGTGTGGGATATCCCTTGGGTCAGCTGGGGTCAGCTGTCCCAGCTGTGCCTCCTCCAAGCTTCTTGTACACCCCCAGCCTACTCACTGGTGGAGTGGGGTACAGAAAAGGCCTTCACTCTGTGCAACTGCTGCTCAACAGTAACCAAAACATCCCTGAGTTATCAGCACTTTGCAGCACAAATTTAAAACATCGCCCCATAATAGATATTGTGAAGCTATTTAACTCTACCCCAACCAATTCCCTTCCCACATCTTCTCTGGAAAATGAGAGTAACTTGAAATTTAAAAGATCAAGGGGAATCACCTATGAAAGGGACTTGTCACCACAACCAGTTTTGCTGTATTCATAAGCCAGCATCTGTTCTTGCAAATTGGGCAATTGTATGTGCAAGCAGGTATTCACTAATTAGGTGCTCAATTATCCATTTCCCTCAAACAATGGACATTTGTGTGTATAAAATTAAAGGTTTTATGGACAGCTAACTCTTCCCCTGGTAATGAGATTAAGCAGGGACTATCTTAGAAGACATCCATCAACATTTCAAGGCTTCAGGGAAGTCAAGGGGATGAAATTCTCTTATGAATAAGCACTGCATAGTGTTGCCTAACAATTAAAGTATGTATGTGGCAATATTAATATCAGAAAGTAGCAGAACCCAATATAAATGATAATTAGGAGAAATGACAACTCAGCAAAAAGGAATGATAACATCATTAGTGCCACTAGGGGCTTTGTGAAGCCTACTCTTCACTGTGTAGCTATAGAATAGGGAAGGGGGTGGGGAACAATAGCTTTTGATTTGGCCAGATAGTTCTCTGGAAATTCAAACCATTGCCTAGGCAGATTGAAATGATTTTCTAATTTTCAGAAGGGTATAACTATGGCTTTTCAAAGCATTTTTGGTTACCTATCATAAGTGCTTTTTGAAAATAGGACTTAAACTTGATTCCAGAGCCTTTCTTTTGCCTTCTCTCCATATTGTGTTAGGATAATTACTCTAGAGCAAAAAGCTGATAGTCCTGAAGGCTTTTAAAAATACATTCAACCTAAAATACAATGAATTATACTTTGTGGAGTAGATGATAGGATTATGCATGTCTGATTTATTGTTTCTCTCTTCCAATTGCTTGACGATTTTGTCTACTTTGTGGAGATGATGTCAGTTTTATCCATGTTCATAAAACAACCTCCTAAGTTCTGAGGTAATTCTAAGAAAAGAAAAATAAGAAAAAACGACATATGAAGTTGAAAATTGTTACTTTCTAGCCAATATCATATTAGTAACTTTTAAACCACATCAAAGGTGAATGAAAGTTTTCTCTTATTTCATTTAGGATATGAAATGGCAAATAGTGCTTTCATTTTATATTAAAATTTTTTAAAAATCATAATTTTCTGTATACCTGTGAGCCTATAAAGATGCTTCTGATTGTGTTTGTCAGTCTTGTCATTAGGTAATGTGTGTCCAATGGAAGAAAAAGTCTGTAACTGAAATCCCAAATCCCAGCAACTCTCAGCTACTGAAACTATTTCCTGCTTCATTCAATGTAGCCTTAGAACTCGTTCCAAGTCCCCTCCAATTTAGGGGTATTGCAGAGACTTTTGATTCCAGAGGATTCAGCCTTTAGTGTTTAAAAAGCATCTGTGTGTCTAATTCTTTAATATTTTTATTTAGGTTTGGTTTTGTGGATTTTTTGTTTGTTTGTTTGTTTGTTTTTTAATTGGCTAGAAAACTCCAAAACTGTAAGAGACCCTAAACACTAGCTTCTAAAGTCTAGAGCCTTAAACTGAAAATAATTAGGTTTCTCAATGCAGAGTTTAGGTCAAAAATTAAATTTGTATCATTAATTAGGTTATGAAAGTCTGTGTAGCTTATTAATCAATTTTTCTGGCTTTCAAATATGCAAATATATATCAGACATAGCAGTAAAGAAATAATATCCTCATCAAAGCAACAGGAAAATTTGCTTTGAACCTCAGGGATGAGAACTGGGCTGTCTATTCTTTATTTGGTTTATAAATCCCGTTTCGGACACTTTTACTCAAATTTAGTTAATGCTACTGATTTCAGTTGTAGTCCTTGTGAACAGAATTTTGCATAAGAGAGGCAGTGGAGTTATTCCTGTCTTTTCTTTTAGCTACACCTATCCTTTCATAACATGCTGTGACCTAATCGCCTCATTTAAAAACAAACAAACTTAACTCTAATCTGAATAAAATCTGAAAATAAAGGAAACCAATCTACCAACCCCCAAATGTTTCTATACTCAGGAAAGGAAAACTCCCTAAGGTGTCAGAAGACCCAGTCATATGAGTAGTCATACAAGGTTATTACTTCCCCCTAAGGGACTTTAAAAGATACAAACATAGCTCTGCAACCATTTCTGCTGGGCAGTTTTTATTATGATTTATCTTCTTCTGGTAATGCCTCTGTGATACCAGTTTAAAGCATGACAGCACTCGGTGTGACAGTAAAATATCTTTTAAAGACTACAATAACAAAATATTTTTATATTCTGTATGGTCTGAAAAATGTGCTAAATATTCTATATCCACATTTCCAACATAATCCTACATGGATGATTCTATACCATGACAGTTTATGTATCACTGATCAAATCAGCCTAGATGTAATGGGTTTTTTTGAGATATTAGAATAATGTTATATTGAAAAATTAGAAAACTAGAATTTGTGTACATTGCATTGTGTATTGCAGTCTAGTAGATAATTTGTAAAAAAAGTACCGACACAGTAAAACTGTTAAATAAAGGGCAAACTGAAAATTCACTGTAGAAAATAATTCTTACATTTGACATGCACACCATCTCTTCATCCTCTCTCTTGGAATGATCATGTTTCCATTTTTCTGAGCCAAAATCACTGTGAGGTACAGCCTGCATTTGGCCATCCAACACAGAAGAGGACAGATGAAGTTTAAAATTGAAAATTATGTCGTTTATATTGTAGCGCATTAAAAAATGACCACTTCTGGTGGTCACGATCAGTTCATGTGTGTTAATGATAGGATGATCTGGTACCTGCTTTTAGTGAATGAAAAGACTCCATAAACATTTATGTTTCAGATCAGATGCAATAAATCTTTTATGTAGAGCAGGTTACTTATATAGCACCTGCAGAGATATCATGTATTTGTTCCACTTGAAAAAAAAAAATCAGTTTAAACTTAATGGCTAAAAATTGAAAGAAGTGAAACCCTAGGAGATCTTTTCACACCACATCTACTCCTAGGGCTAAAGAGCATGGTCTTACTTAATATTGCCATATAAGGGGATTCTCTTGAAAGAAAAGTAGTACATCGGTAGGGCTCAGTGAGTGGTATTACCTATCTTCTTACTAATAAATTAGTGATCTTTTTCAGGACACTTATGAACGCTGTGGGGAATACATTTTTAGCTCTCTAGAGGCAAATCTGGGAAATTTTATCCAGCCTTCTTCAACCAGACTAGATTTTTACAGTTCCTGATTTAGTTATGAATTGTGTCCTTTCTGCCTTTGATATGTGGCCCTTTGTAGTAGATTCAAGCCTCATCTAAATTGCAGTTGTGCTATGTCTTGAAATAGCATTATTCACATGTTTCCTAAGGGATGATGAGAGTAACGAGCAATTAGTCCACAGCAGGACAGTTTTTCATGGCAATTCCTTCCTTCTATGTATATTCTGCTTTTGTTAACAGAAACTGACCTTTATATATCAAATTGCCAGCTCCCTGGAGTTTCTCTAGTCTCCAAAACTATACTGAAGAAAAATAAAAAAAAAAGAACAAAGGAAAAGCATGTTTCAGTAAATTATCCTTTATTGGTTTAATGCCACTGTAAACATCAAAGTGGCAAAAAAATACTTCTCTATGTAGCAGTTATCTAGTGTTAAGAAGGTTCATTATCATTAAATAAAAGTAATATACGACTGGTGTTTCTTACAGGCATTACAGGTGTAATGAAGTTGTACAATAAAGGTTCTTGTTTTTGTAAATCAGCTTCTATAATGCTAAAGTTGGCATGCTTTTGTTTGGTAGATATTGGATGTGCAGTGAATGATAGACTTTCAACTTTCCAGGAACGTACTTGTGAAAGAAGATCAGGAAGTGCAGAGTGTGTTCCAGGAGCATGAATCCAGGACTAGAATTCTCTTCTCACACTCCTTGTACCTTCATGAAGTAAGGGAGAGATGGGTTCAAAAAGTGTCTAGCTTGGGATCAAACAAACTCTTTTCTCCCTTCTGTGGAATATAGATGATCAGGGATATATATCCCTCTATAAAAATACATTGACATTGGTCATGTGAAAGGGGGCAGAAATGAAGGATTTTCTGGCCCACCTGTATTAATATATTTTTTGTCTGTTAGTGTCCCCCTTCCAGGTGTTCAAAGCCTTTAAAGTCTGAAAATAGTCTGTCAGCATCTCCTTAGGGGGAGACCCTTTGCTTGACAGATTTGCTGAGATGGAGAGGACTTTTGATATCCTATTTAAGGGGACTGCACTTAATAGCTGTGGAGAACCTTCTCTGCAAGTTTCTCCTATGAGTTATTCTGCTGTTGGCGAGACTGTCTGCACTGAAAAAAAACCTGACTAACTCTTAGCAGCTCACAAGATAACTTTTATTAATACAAACCTGTGACAACTTATAGGGTTCACGTTGTTGGTGATAACGTTTAACTGCAAAATTCCACTTATATAAATAAACCCCCAACCAAAAGCGCGCTCTCCAAAAACAGCACAACTCCCTGGGAAGCAATAGATCACTATAACACCTCAATACAAAACTCAAGCAACCCCTTCCACGACAGACCAGTGTACAATGACAAAATCTAAACACACTCGCTAACACAAAGCAAAAAGGAAAGAATATTGCCACTTCTCACTAGCACACACGTGAACTCACTAAGACAAAGAAATACACACTTTAAGACAAACCATGTACAATGAGTCGGAATACACAAACTAAGGCAATAAAGTAAAATATGGAAAAAATATAAGGTAAAATATATGCATGGTAGTCTATAAGGTATAGGCCAAGGTAAAATTAGTATCTATAAGGTAAAGGTCAAATATATAAAGCAAAGTAAAACACCAAATATGTAAACCAAAGTACAATTAGTATCTATAGGGTAAAGGGGAAAGCAAAGTAAAATATATAAAGCAAAGTACGATTAGTCTATGAGGTCTATCAGGTAAAGATAAAATATATATAAAGCAAGATATAAGGAAGCAAAGTACAATTAGTACAGGTGAAAGCAAGGTAAAATATAGAAATGGTTGCTCACCCCGCAGTGTCCTGAGGAGTGGAAGGAGAAAAGGCAACCTGTCAGTTACCCCTGCAGAAATGATGGAACTTCTCCCTGATTTTTGCTCATGTCCAATGTCTTTCTATACATTTTTTTCTTAGGCAGTTTGAGTGACTATCATCCATAAACTAATTTCTGGGGTGATAGGCAGATGACATAGGCCTAGGGGTCGGCTTCCTGAGTTCCCATCAGGTAGGATGCTTTCGAAGAAAGGCCATGCTATCTCCATACCATTGATCGATCGTTGATCCTATCAGTCTGCTGCTGGGAAGTCTCCCCCAGGTGCTGGGGTCTTTTGGGAAGCCATTAGGAGTCTCTTTGGTGCCGGGGTCTTTCCTGTAACCGCTCAGGATTGTCAGTGTGGCCTTAAGTTGGTCTATCACCTTACAACATTTTCATGAAATTACTAACATTTCTCTAATAGTTTTAAAAATCTGACAGTAATTCATATTTCATGAAGAACTAGTTACATTACCTGAAAATGCGTATACACTCAAAAACTCTCATTCATTTTGAAAGTCGTTTCTATTAAACTACTAAAAAAAAAAGGTGTCATTGGTATCCTAAGATATACCTTAATTAGCTACAACTTAGAGAACTCGGTGAGGAGAATGAATGGAAGCTTTGCTGCACTGTAACAGTGCAGTCTTCTGCACAGTATTTTTACACTCCATATCCCCTACCCCTTTAAGGTAGGGTAGACTTTGAGTTGTCCCATCTCATGACTGACAACTGACATTCCTGTGAGTCTCCTGCAGCAGCTATATGCCATCCTGTCCTGTTCATAGGAATGTGCGCAAAATACATTGCCAGGAGAGACAGTATGATAATAAGATTTCCTTCAAGTGACCGCATGTGCTTACTGGCACAGCAAGCACAGAGGATCACAGATATAAATTGAAGTGGATGCTCCTAATTTTATTTCCTCTTTCAATTTCTTAAAGCATGAGTATTGGACTGGTTCTATTAACCTCACTAATCTGAATAAAATTTCCATTGCTTGTTGCGCACAGCTGTTAGCAGCAAAGCTTCCAGGCCTCAGGCAAAATAAATTTACCTGAGAAGATAAATACCCATGTGGATTAAAAAAAGAGAAAATATTAGCTAGTTCTGCTCTGAAACATTTTCTTGCTACAGTTACATAAATGTCTTTCTCAGCTCCCAGCAGCCCCTTTGTGCATCCCACTGCTGTTTTGCCCTTATTCTTGGCAATATGAATTCAGGATCTTCTTTCCCCCTTTCCTGCCTGATGTCTCCAATCTTTCCTCCTGTCCCTACAAAACTTTCCAGATTTCTTACTCTTGAAAGGTGGAAGTATTTATTGCTCTGATCTTAATTGCTGGAGTTAGTCGTAGATATCAGATATCATAAAATCTTTCTTAATGGCTGATTCAATTATCAGTTCTCCCAAGGCAAACCTTCATGATGTGACAGAACCCTCCTCAATAATCATCCTGTATTCCATTACTATCCAATATTCAGTTTTTAGGGAATACACAGAAAAATGGATTTGAACAAAAATGTCTAGCATCTGTTTCCATTTAAGTGTCTTATTTATAATCTCTTTCTAATAGATCAAATGTACTGTTAACAATTCATTTGATGTCCTGCAAAAATAAAAATCTCCAGCAGAAGACTTTTCAAAGATGTTAATCTGTTAGGAAAACTAACAGGAGGAAGGTCTTCCAATTTGGATACTTCAGATATGACAAAAGACATTTTTACTTCTGAGACAAAACCAGAGGTATCTCTAAATAGGTGGAAAAATAATTATTTTTTTGTGTTTCTTCTTCTTTAGGATATGTGGCCAAAAGGGAGTGCCTTCAAACTGCTCTATTGCTTATTCTTGTAAAGAGTACTCATTGAATTAAAAATAAAAAAAGAAATTACCAGATTTTTGACTTTATGGTGGGAATAACATTTTGCGTGGAGGAAGAAAAAATACATTTCTTCAGTAATCACTTGTTTCTAATTTTAAAATAAGATTAGAAGACAATGGCTTGGAAAAGAGCAGATAAGTACTGAGCTGCATCATAGGCATGGGCAACGTGAGCCTCTCTGTGCTTCGCCATCATTTTTTCCCTGAGCACTTCCCTGTAATCAGTGGTATAGTTAGATGTTGCACATGGTGCTAGAAAAATAATTTATGACATGAAAAAATTAAGAATAAATTAAAATACAAATAGTACTAGTGAGAATACTGGTAAACATTTCAAAGAGCTTAATAGTAATACAATAGGTAGAAATACTAGTTTTCTCTTTTTTTGAGATGGCAGACAAGCCAGAAGCTCTGTGAACTAATGGGAAAACATTTTCAACTTATGCTATGCTTTTTGCCAGTTCTTCCCTTTCTCAACCTCCCCCTGAGCTACTTTCCCTGACAGCTTCACTTCATGACCTATCTCAGCACTTTTGCACAGGCCATGTGCATAAAAATGTGTATTAGCTTTCAAATATGGCTGAGAAACTGCATCTCATGCAAATGTTGTTATTTTTAGTGCAAAAACCTAATGTTTAGTATTAAACACTTCTTCATGTATGGCCTGGGAAACTCAGTCTGCTCTGTAGGTGCCGCTGATACCCCTAAAGTTACTGTGTAATCAACTTCCATGGCAAATCAGATAGAAATTACTTTAACCTACATCTTTGCCCTTTCTAATAGAAATAGAAATGGGAACTTAGGAGGAAGTTTTGCTTTGGCAATGCCATTTTGTGTAGGTTTTATCATGACTACCCCTTTCAGAGGATGGCTGAGTCATTTTGGCTATCCTTTTTTAATACCCTGAGAAATGGAAGGGAAAAAAAAATCCCACAAATAACAATTTTGCTTTATAATGTTAATGTTGGTGAGAATTATTAAAAAAGGAATAGGAAAGAGTGGTGAATTTGCAAATGGTTAGTAATATTTCTGAGAGGTCTGAAGAAAAGAAGGCTAAGGTGAAGGATGTAGTTGCCACCTTCAACTATTGAGGGAGCGCTTACAGGGAAGGCAAAATCACACTCCTCTCATGTGCCCAGAGGAAGGATAAGCTGCAACAGACACAAGTTGCAGCAGTTGAAATTCTTATCGGGAAAAATGAAAGCATTCTCCACAACAAGCAGTAGTGAAAGTGAACAGTTTTCCCAGAAAAGTCAGAATCTCCATTCTTGCGGATTTTTGAAATTAGACTGGACAAGGTGGTGAAGAAGTTGATCTAGATTTGAAGTTACATTGCCTTGAGCAGGAACTTGAACTAAATCATCTCTAAAGGTCCTCCCCAACCTACATTATATTGCACAATTACTTGCTGATTGTATATAGAACATATTTCTAAGTCATAACAATGAGGTGGTTCTCCATTTGAAGTGTTAGTTTTGCCCTTTTGAATTAAAAATTAAAGAATTTAAACCTGATTTTCCCTTATATTTTACACCAAAATTAGGAAAGAAAATACTTGTTTGCAAGACTGTTTCTATATCAGATATTGAAGCAATTTAAAGATGACCCAAGGTAGTGTGCTCAGCAAATCCAAATGCTAAGAGTAAGTTAAAAAAAAAAAAAAAGCCCTTTTTGGTATTTTGTACATTGTTGTTCTTAAATCTAATAAAAATTGCAAGGAATTGCTCTTAATAATGAAAATGAATAATGAAAATGCTCTTAAGAAGCTCTTAATAATGAAAATTAAACTGATAAGCATGGTGAACATTTAGTTTACATATGATGAATTAAAATATTTACATATGATGAATTTAAATATTTTTCAAATAACTATTGTAAAACATGTGTTTTGAACAGTGGTGCCTTTAGTGTGATATCATTGACTTTATAGGTCAGGTTTCTGCAAAATTTTGAATATCACTGTAGACTGATCACATTATTTCAGGACATGCAATCAAGCTCACAATTACTCAGTCATAGGTATTGGGGCTAAGCTTATATTTAGACAAGCACTTGACATATCAATCAATACGATACCATGAAAAATTGACTGAAGTTGATCATACCATAATTCATTTTTGCTATGTAAAGAAAAAAAAGGTTAGACAAATAAAAAAAATTCTCCTTTCTACTTGGAAAATTTAGATTCCACAGAATGTCTAATGTTCATTTATAAGTTTTGAATAAAAGTGGCATTGATTCACTCCTTTCCTCAAGTGCATGAAGAAAAATAAAACTTGAATGAAAAATATTTTGCTGCAGTAGTTACTTCAATTAAAGATAAATCTACTGGAGATATCAGGACAAGCCTATTAACTTTAAAAGTTGACTGTTTATTTCAGGAAGGGCATTAAAGAAATTACTTAGGTGCTCGTGTAGTTTGATTGGCTTTGCTTCTCATCCATGTCTGAAAGATATTTGTGTGAATGTCTTCTTGAGGCTTGACGTTTCTGACATCCAGGGAGGAAAACCCCAACACTTTCATTATTTAGGAAGAGAAACGTAACAGTGATTTGAAACACTTTGTCATGATATGAAGTGAATATTCATCTTCCTAAGAAACCCTTCTCTTTGGGAAAATGTACGAGATTCTGTCATTGGCTGTTTAATAATTCCAGAAGTTGAATGACTTATGCCAGACGTGGAGAGCGCAGCGTTTGCCTACCATCTGTCCCATCTCCGAATTCCATCTACAAACGTAGATGACTTACAACTTCTCTGATTAACGGCATCTATCATTTTCTTCATAACACAGAGCAATTAATCTCAGCCAGTCCCAGGGGAGTCCGCCGCAGTTATAGGTGTAGGGGTGAGAAACAGGGGACAAAAGTCTGTTTGGACAACACCCTTTCCTAACACTCTTTTCATCCGGGGGGGGGGGGGGGGGGGGGGGGGGGGGGGGGGGGGGGGGGGGGGGGGGGG
>JAWMRA010000078.1:26076168-26095276 GCA_035584735.1 Pseudotriccus pelzelni | reverse complement strand
CTTTTCAGCCTGCCCCCCCCCCCCCCCTTATTATCCTTTGCTTTGTTTTTCTTTCTTTTTTTCTTGTCTTTTTCTCTCGTTTCCCCCCCCCTCCAGTCTCTCCTCCCTGTCTCACACCCCTGACGGCGCATTGACCCGCTCGGGCCGTGCGCCCGCCTGCGGGGCAGGGGCTGCGCTGCGGATAGGACCGGAGAGGAGAGAGCGGCGGGCAGGTGCCCGCACGGTCCGGGTGGAGAAGGAGGCAGCGGAGGAGAGGGCGGCCGCAGCTGCATTGCGGATGGAGCCGCTGGCTCCCGGGGAGGGGCGGCCGGGCAGCCGCGTGATGCCGGGGGGGCGGGTGAAGGCCCGCGGAAGGGAGCGTGGGCGGTGCGGGGCACCGGGGGGCGCGGAGCCTCCGCCCCGCCGCAGCAGGGAGGTGCTGCGGGCGCGTCCCGGCGCGGGCGGCGGAGCGGCGAGGGGCGGTGAGTGACTGAGTGCGGCGCTTGCGGAGGGGCAGCGCGGTGTCCTCCCGCTCCGGGGGAGCATCTGCCCTCCCCGGGGCCGCCCTTCCCCGGCGGTGGCGGGGGGCGTGGAACCGCCGCAGGGTCGTGCGGGGACGGGGGTCGAGTTGCGGGCGGGAGGGCGCGGAGCCGGGCTCTCACCTGCGTCCTCCGCTCCGCACCGCACCTTCCCCGCCGCTCACCTCGCCTACAGCGGGACCTTGGCCCCTGTTGCCCACCCTCCTCCCCTGCTGCCCCGGCGCGGCCGTGGCCGCGAGTTGGCGTGTCCTGGCAGCGGGCGAGCGCTGGTCCCGCCGTGGAGTTGCGAAGGGGCCGGGCGGGCGGCTGCGAAAACTGCTCGACGTTCTCGGAGCTGTCACGCAGAGTTTAGCACTCTTAGCGCGGCCGCTTGGCTGTGGCTACACTTTTTTTTTTTGGTTTGGGGGGAGTGGTGGTGAGGGGGGGAACAAAGCAAAAAGGCGTGACGTGAAACCATGGCTATAAAAAGCAAAGAAGCCGTCGGAGTTTGCCCGGCGCTCCGTGAGCGAGCCTTCGGCCCGGACTGAAGCTGTCAGGGTGCTTTGTAAAAGCAAAGAATTGCAGTCTCTGTAAGACCCTAGAAGAGAAAAAAATCTCGTTTGTCAGGTTAATTTGTGCGTGTTACAGGAGCTGGGTTGTAGTTTCATCCTTTATACGCAAGCAGAAGTACAGCTCGGTGCCTCGAAGCGTTCAGCGTTACTGTTACTGGTGTGGTTATAAGGCGTTTTGTAACGGGACTGGGGAAGCTGGTGCTGCAAGGGTAGGGAAGAGGCATGTGAAAAGAGACTAGAGGGGGTAGGGACAATCTTATATCCCAGACAGTGAGAGGTCTTCTAGCGGTATCTTAAAAATCAAAGAGGAAAGTAAAGAAAAAGATGTAATTAAAAAAGAAAATAACTCTTACAGTAAATGCTGTTGGCACAAAGTAAAATTCAAGTTGATGGTGTTTGCTTTTAATAACTCAGCCTAAGTGAAATGTAAATCTGTGGTATTATGAAAAAAAACCCCAATCAGTTCTGGGTTATGGATGCAATTTTCTATGTTGTATGCACTATTTAATATCTAACACTGAGGTTGGGATGCTTGTTTCTGTGTGAAATTTCTGATGTGACTGCATTTAACAAATTATAAATTGATACTAAATTCATTGAAGCTCCACCGAAGAAAGTTGTTTTAACAGACTCTTGTACTTCATTAAAAATGTCCACTTTCTTAAAAAATGATCAGGTCATCCTTTAGTTTTAATATTTGTAGCATAACATAGTAAAATTATTTGCGACTTATGTAAAGGTCACAGGACCTATCCTATCCTTTCCGAACTCCAGTCCTCTTTTCCAAAGATTCTATTGAAAAAGCTATTTTTTCTAGGAGGTCTCTTGGAGGACACCTGGAAGACAGTGGGAGACAAATGTTATCAAAGTCTCTTGAGAACAAACAGCATGCTGTGCTTTGGGAGCAGGTGATTTTTTTTTTAGGTACAAGTTGTCCATGATGTGGTCCTGTTTTGGCTATACTATTGGCTTTGTTTTGAAATGACTTGGTTTGTCTTAAGGCCATTGGTATGATAATAGATAATAACTTTAAGACTTGAAAAAAAAATCCAGATTTTTGTGAGTTATGTGGTTAATTTTGTTGAGACCTCTTCTGTCTTGAGATTCATCAGGACTGTAGAGATGTTTCTTTTTCTTACATGAAGTTATCAGATGTTTCACTGGGTTTATGGTACTACTCTGGAATAATGCAAGTTTTCTGGTGAGATGGCACTCTTTCTACTTCATCACTTCTTTGTATCCTTAGAATAAATCGAGGCTTAATATTGTTAGTGGCTTTTCTTTGTAAACTAAGGAATTTAGAGCATCTTTAGCACCTATCACATTATTTCTGATGCTTTATAATTCATTTTACTGGGCAGTACAACATGCCAGAAATTCCAGCTGTGGTTAGGCACTTGGATCTGCACTTCCCTTCCCACACTATGCATTTTATGACAAGGGGGAGTAGTGGGAAGCTGACAAAGTGATAATACTCTGACATAGTAATTCTATAGGCTATATATCATGTCAGTGTTCCATATATTAGAGCAGTCATGTGTAATGTATTGTCACAGTTGGCCTTAAGATGGGAAGAGGGGAACTAGGTTTGCTGCAGATAGGCCCTCCTTCAAATCCCCATGAGAACAACAAAGTTTTGTTTGGATCCTATTGAAACACTAATGTGGTCAGAAGAGAAAGGGATAACTTTAAGGATTAGTTTGTACCTGATACTAAACATTTTCTTGAATTAACGAATTCAGCTGAAGTGCTAAAATCCCGTGCTTTGCATTCTTCATAATTCCTTTGGTGACTACTTCGTCAACATGGATGGGGTGAAATACTTTTTCACTTATCTCTGCCTGACCGTTTTAAATTTTAAACATGTGAGTCACTGCTTTATCGCACTTAATCAATAGTTAATCAATGTATCCCAAATGTATCCAGAATATAATCAGGAAGGGAAGGCATTTTGGCTTTTTTTCTTAACTGCTGCAAAACTATTAAATTGATTCTTATCCATAGCATAGTCTACTTCCCAGCTCTATTTCATTAAGGAGAAAAGGCAATGTATAGGTAATATAAAAGATGCCCTAGGATTTTGTTTCTTTAATAATATGAAAAAAATTCATGCTTCTTTTATTACTTTCTTCTGTACTTGTGATTTTAAAGGACAGAGGTTGAAATCAGGACTGAATCTGCTTTGAAAGAAATGCAGGAAAAGATGAGCTAGAATGTTAATATGAACATATATCACAGGTTTCAGTCTGTTATTCTGGATTGTGCTGATGTAAAAGTTACTCTTCTGTCCAGAAATAGAACTATTCATGAGCTAAATATATTCAGTATCTTCTTTGAGCTATTAGTTTCATTTATCATCAGCTCAGAATGCCTATCAGAACTGTGCCCTGAACTCAAATTACTACGTACAGGGAAGGTACCCAAATAGTATAAGAAGTGATTCTCAAATTTATTTGAGTTTGCAGACCATGAACGGTTTTTTCAGTTGGAATCAAGTTGCCATTTAAATCTTTGTTTCAGTAGGCCTATTTCTCTTAATTGTGTGTAATAGACCACTTGGAAGTAATTTGCATATTATGAGTTGAAAATTACTGTTTTAATATTTGAGTATCCACTTTAATATGGTTGACTGGTGCTGTGTGGATGTATAGCAGCTCTCATGAAATTTATATATGAAAACCAAGTCTCTCTTTCCACACTTGTCCTTTTCTCCTCTGTTGTATATTTGGCAAAGATGTTCAAGTTGCTGAATGGTATTTGAATGATGTTGCAATTAATTGATTAGCCTTCATATTCATATTAATATATAACTTGTATAAGATCTGTTCCATGATAGAAACTTGGGTGAAGAAGAAAGGAAATAGTCACCTCGATGGCCAATCTATCAGCAATGGGACAATGAAAATCTAACCTTATGATGCCCAAGTAGAGAGGCTTCTTAAAGATCTAATAAAAATAACAGTGTCAACTCATAGTAACTTATGATGAGATGAAATGTCCTAATTGCTTATCTTTAAGAATAAATAATTGATTTTGGGTCAGGTGCTGAAAAGAGCTAACAGGATGGCCCGGTCATACGGAGATAAGGGAGATCCTGATTTGTTTGAACAAGGGAAATGAAAGCTGTGTAGGATATGGACTCCATCTGCAAAACCAGGAGGGGATCAGCAGAAAGGAAGCAGAGGCTTTTGATAAAGGACATTGGTGTCATGAAAGCAACTGAGTACTACATGTGATAAAATTTGGAGAACATCCTTCTGTTGGAGCACATGGGTTCTGAAACACTCCGTAGTAGCAGAGAGTGGTGGGGAAGTACTGCACGAGTTTTGAGATGGAGTTTGTCTGTTTTCCAGAAGGGATTATATGTGCTCAGGGAATGGTTGCATTTAGCTTCTATCAAAGCCTGGAAGGTCATGCCATGCAACGTACCAATCCAGCTCCCTTTTGCTCTGTTTAAAATGCAGCTTCAGAAACTCTTTGTTCCTTTTTGGTGCTTGCTAGTGTCTAACTCCTCTTGACTGAACTTCTCTTCTACGTCAGGTTTAAGCTGCTTGTCTGCTCCTTAGCAGGCTAATGCCACATTGTGTGCAGCTTGTCTCTCTATTCTTGTTTCATTTGCCTTTCCTTCGGGAGCTCTCTGGGCTGCTTGAAGTGGAACATAAGTCTGTCCTGCTCTCTCATTCCTCAGTCTGTGGTTAGGGCTAATACTATTAGTCTTCCCTTTGTATGGCCTGACACACTCTTATAAATTCATTCTGAAAGCACATAATATTCAAAATGGTTTCAAATCAGAATATTTTCATAAATAAATATGAAAAAATGGGAAATATAGGCCTTTCTAGACATTCTTCTTTCATCCTAATGTACAAAGGGCAGCAAGGAAAATATATAAATATATATATATATAAAATATATATAATATAAGTAGGTTGTGGAGCTGAAACTGCCAATAACAGAAAATTTTAAAAGAAAAAGAGATAAGTTTAGAAGAGCTTTAATCTGAGGAATCTTGTTAATTTTTTTCCCTTTCTCTCTTTTTGTCTTGTGAGCATCACTTTCCTTTTGTATGGCATGCCAGCATTGTCAGTGGAACTACTCACATTTCAGATAATAGCACAAGCTTCTATTGAGCTCTCCATTGTTCCTTAGAGATGTCTTTTGGACTAATCCATTAGCAACTATAGTAGAGTATTTGCTATACTCTTCCTGCTTCAAGTCAGGATGACAAAATTTGGAAAAAGCTGCTCTTGGTGGATACCCAGGTAATCCATGTACTTTGGAACTACTTGTTTGTCTGTTTGTGTAGAAAGGAATTTACTTCTAACAATTTTATTTAGTGAAAAGGTACTTTATATGGGTAATTTTAAATGTCATAGATTCCAAATGGAGAAAGGTAGGTGGTACTAGCCCCCTTCTCTTCCCTGGCCCAAGAGGATTAATGGTGGTGATAGTAGTATGGAAGTGGAAATCCAAAAGTCATCAAACAGTTGAGTTTGATCAAACAGTTGAGTTTGAAGTATGGATGTGTTCACCCAGAGTGAAAAAAGCTGTGAGAGCCATGTTTAAGCCATATTAGCAAACCTGAATGATTTTTTTGAAATATCTCATTATGCTTACGAAATAATTGGCCTCCTCTCTGGCTTTTTAGGTCCTCACTCTTGATTACCGTCCATTCTTTTAGTTTTATTGTCAATTTTTTAAGCAACTTCTCTAGTTTGGTTACTCATTACTTTACTCTGCTTACTCTTATGTCTTTTAGTATCTGCATCCACAGAGCTAAGAGAGTGGAAAGTTTAAAGCTGAATTTTCAAGCAAATGCTGCTGCTGGGTGAAAATTCTAAGTGTATAAAGTCTATTATCATTGTAATGAAGTGTCCATGAGGAACTTACAAATATTTGATTTTTTTTAAGACTTCTAGACAGAAATTTCATGGAGTGTTGAGTATTCAGCTTAAAATTTCAGCTAGGTTATAAAATTATTTAATTTAGGATAAATTCCCTGAGGGAGAGCCTAATGCTTGATTTTGTTTGTTTGTTTGAGGAAAGAGAATAAAAGTGACGAGGAGCCTACTCCAGATGAGTCACTAACAATTTTGTCATTATGTTATCACCTGCCTTAATGCATGTATAGCTTTTATGATCCTAATTTGAAATTAGCCAATATAATAAAAAAACTAATCATAAATCTGTATTTTTAAAAAGTGAGATTTATATAAATAGGCTTCTGGGTGCTGTGAATCTTCTTTTAAAAATGTGCTTCTCAAAGTACGTTGATTGAAAAGGCTTCTCCAGTTTTGCTTTTGGGGGACTTAAAGTATAAATGCAGTATCTTAGACTCCCCCCAGTCTTTAAGAGTTCAGTTTTGTTACTGAAGGGAAGATGCATTGTTCCATTGACTTCAGTATGTGTAAAATTGGATTCCAGTGGCCGAGTAACTATACAATTTGGTGGTGTTTCTCCAATTAGATACGATTAGTTACATATGGAAAGATTAATCTTAAAATAATCTAGCAGATCAAGACACTTTGTGAAATCCGCTACAGTGACAATGTCATTGTGTGAATTATCAGTTGCATGTAAATCTTACTAAGGATGATAGATAGAAACAATTGTAATGATACACCTTTTGTGGTCTCTGAAATTAATTTAATAAATGTTTTTGAGGTTGACTAATATACATATAATGACCTTTTTGTTTAGGTCAATGTGAAGTCCAATATATCTTGGAGATTAGTATTGATCAGAATAAAGCCAAAATCAATCTTCGATTTTGAGGGTCATTACACTTGGAAATAGAATGCAATACTGCAAATGTTGGGTTGTGGAAGGCTTTTACAGTAATTATGGAGAAATAATCTTTTGCTCAGTTTCAGTGTCTAAAAAAATGGACAAGTTGCTGAAAGAGTAATTATTTAAATAAGTAATAAATTAAACTCCTTGCATCTTTCCTTAGTTTGACAGATGATATCCAGTAGTCTTGAGGTTGGTATTAAAGTTCCCTATTGCTTCAGAGATAGAGGGATTTTTTCACTGTTTGGAAGTCATAAGCTGGTGTTGAGGAAACGGTTAACCTGTTTTTGTTTAGAGATATATTTTTTGAAATGGTAAATTCTTTTCTGTCCTTTCCTTAGACGTTTCGGTCAAGTTCAGTCTGTACAATTGGAGACATACAAGTGGAAGAGGTAAATTGCAATACAATGTACCCTTCAAATATTGCAGAGCAAGCATAATCGATTTCACTGAAGGTCAACTAGTGCTTCTAGCTGAATAAGAAATCTTTTAAAAGAACTTTTAATTTTTTTCTTTAATATATTTTGTTTGTTTGTTTTGTCTAGTATAAAGAGTCTGGCCTGAGTATCTCATTTGAAAAGAACCTGATGGAAATTTTTAAGATCTTGGCTGAGAGTTTTCAATAGAAGTAAGTCTTGTGAAAATCTGACTTGACTGAAATGTTTATCCTGTATTAAGTGAAGTAGCACAAACAGTATTTTATCCAAGATTCCTTGGGAAAAGATTTCTTGCTTTTCCCCCATATTCAGAACCTATAACAATAAATGGAGATTGTTTTGTTTATTTTCTGCACGAAAGTCACCTTATGATGTAACTTTTTCTGCAGAGAAACACTGGATGATGTTCTCTGCAATGAATTCACACAATTTCATTGAGATCTGTGATTTATACTGGCCTGTCACCTATCCTTATATATGAAATCTGAAGAACTGTAGTTAATCTGATAGATTATGTATTTATATTTATAAGTAGATACATATTTCTGACCTTAATGATGTGTTTGAAGGCAAATGGAAGTCTATGGGTACATGTGCATGTATATCAGATTCAGGGACCATGTAGCATTGTCCTTGAAAATAAAAGCCTTATATAAATACTAGCTATTGGATATTGGATGTGATCCTCAAAGCCTCTCCATTTAAAGATATTTAACTATTGCTAGTGAACTACATTCTAGATACAACATTAGTTAATATTCTGAGAGATCAAAGTGCCAAGATTATAGATAGCAGTTTTTGGGCTATGAAAGTTGTTTCACCTGAGCAGCTCTTATCAGTTAACTTTTCTTGAATTTCTCATAACAGTTATCCTCAGAGAAAATCTGCAGTGTATATATTAAGAAATTCACCTTATTTGTGCCTGAAATAACACTTTGAAATGTATTAGCAGGAACTTCTAGAGAGGACTAATATATGCCACTTTCTGCTGCACTGACAATTGGTTTGGATTTAAGGCAGACTCAACCAGAAAAAAAACTCAAAAAAATCCTGGTAACTGTTTTTCAGAATAAAATTGTTTAAAAATCAGAACGAAGCTATTTTAAAAATGTCTCAGAAAATACGACTTTTAGTGTAGAAATATTTTTCTTCTTACTGAAATATTTGGATGAAATTTGCAAGAAGATTATTTTCCAACTGATATTTCCACATGGGGTAGTATTTAGGTCAGTATTACTAACTAAAAGTTTGTCCACAGCTATATCCTAATGCATCTCATTCCTCTGTTTCAAGTTCTAGCAAAAGAAGATAATAGAACTGAGATAAAGAATTTTCATTTTTTAGCTTCTCAAAAGAAGGAAGTAGTATAGTAATGATAATATAATAGTAACTTTATGTCTTCTAATTTTTGGTGTTTCTTTTTTAATTCAATAGAACTAGTGGATGGATCCTGATCAGAAAAAGCAATGATTTTTCTGTTGTGCTCAACCTTTAACACTTGTTTACTCTAGGAATTATTATTAAATAAAACACAGAAGGAGCTTGAGCTACCTAATGAGCCTCAAATGCATGCGAGTTCTTCACATCAATCTTTTCAGAGTATGGAATTCAAATGCTAATATATTTCATATGTGAGTCCTTTAATGCAGAAAAAAATATATTATGAAAATTGGTGGCAGCCACCTGACTAATTAATTTTTTTTTTTAGTTTTGAAGGGCCCATTCAAAATGGGTCAGGCTTGAACTATTCAAGCTGACTTTAAAAAAGTTTGGAGACAGTAGAAACCTGACCTATATTTTTGACCTGGGACATCAGAAACTGGGCTGAAGGAAAAATCCTACTTTATAAACTTTTTTCTATTCGTAGGAATGTTGATGTTTGGACATTGATTTAATCCTGTTCTAACAATTCATATATTAAATGTACTTCTGAGTTAGGGACTGTTTTATAATGTCATTATAATTTTTTCTGTGGAAGAGCAGAGGAGGCCCAAGTTGCATTTAGCCAGGCACATGTCTATAAAGAAGGTATTATACATTGGAAAAGTGGTTCCTAGTGATTCTTAGTGTTTTTCTTGCTTTTTCAGTAATGGAATTGAGTACTTTCGAAGCAAAAGATTATTTTGCTTTTTTAAGAATCAAGTTTATTTTAGCACTGATACCGTGCTGCAAAGTGCTACTGCTTGAATTGGTATCAGGAGTCTTCAATAGTGCTTTGCTTGAACTTTGCCTCCAACTATGTTAATGTGCTGCAATTTCTCAGAAAACAGACCACAGTCCAGACCTTTTGCCTCTTACACTCGTAACTATTCATCACAGGAGACTCAAATTGTCTGACTCGGAGTCTGAAAATTTTACAGAAATTTCAGACTGTTCCTAATTAGGAAAAAAAAAAGTGAAAAGTATTAGTAAAAGCATGACATTGGGATGCCTGTTAGTGGTGTGGCTTGGTGTGTTGTCTTTTTAACTACTACTTTTCCACAGTGGAAGGATGGCCACCATGATACAAAAAAAGTTTGTGAAAGAAGAGGCAATTACCCTTAGTTACTGCAGTTTTTCTCTTGTTGATCTAGGTTGTTCTCTCCTCTCTGAATTTCTCCGTGCTTTCACAATCCTCTGCCAAGTACCAACAGCTCTTATTTTGGTAAGCTGTCTGCATAAAAGGATGGCCTATCCTCTGTTTTTTCTGATATATGAGAACCTGTAGTGATCAGAAAGGAGATCAATACTTGGGATTTTTGGCACTGACTGACACTGGTATTTTGTTGTAATTCAGTGTTTTGCATGCTGACTTAGTGAGGCCTTACAATTTTCCTATGACCATGTACAAGGTCCACTTGAAAAATGAGGAAAGTGGGTGCACAAATAATCCAGCACACAGAAAATTAGATGTGATCTGAGCAACCGATACCAAAGACAATGCAAAGCCTTTCTTTAGATGGGGCCCTCTTGGACAGTTTCATATAGCCTTTAGGTCATTTGCAGTACGTTAAATCGCAGTGCTTTTTGGGCAATTCCCTTTCAAGTAACTTTGATTTTTAATTTGCAACAAATGTGCTTTTGTGTTACAAAATATTTTGAGATACAGTTTTGCCTGGCCTACAAAAGTTTTCAGGAACACTTGGGATTATCACGTTTTTTTTCTGATTTCAGAAATAAGTCTGTCAAGGCATGAAGAGACGATCTTAACTCTGTCATGACAGCAGCAAATTTGGTGGCCTAGCTGCTTAGTTGAGTTACAGCTTCATCTGAAGCAAACTTATTTGGGGAAAAAAGCAAGTCCTTTACACAGTTCTGCTACAATCAACTTTCTGCAGTGAATTTGTTGTATTAGGAGTAGAAGTTTTCCTCATGGGTAGCAGTGGCCTTACATACGCCCAATCTGAGTGCTGCAGGGTCTTTGTGTATGCTCGAGGCGTAACTTGTTATAAAAGTGCTACCGATAAAAAAAAGGCGCCCTTTTCTTTACTTTTTGTCTCGCTTGCCAAATAAAAAGTACAGACAATGAAGACTGACAACACTTACTGTGATCTTGTAAAAGTAAAATCAAGCTATTCAACTGAAGTAATTAGAATATTTTTGTTGCTTAGCTTCTGTGATTTTTTTTTTTAAAAAGTTTTCTTTTTCTGTATAATCTTGTGGTTAGTCCTACAAGCAGTTTCCTGATATAATGTCATTATATGGAGTCAACCACAGCTTAAGCCTGGCAGACAATTGCCATTCAGTGCACGGGGTGTGGGAAGAGTGGCTTTTGATAAAAACACTATGTGAAGAATTTTAAAAATTAACTTTTTTCATTTTGTTTGCTTGTTTCTCATGAAAAAATGAGACTTTCTTTTGGAAATATAAATGTGAAAGTATGTTAATGGGTAGAAAATTCCTGCATGTACTCTAAAAGAGTACAGAAGAACTGAGCTTCTGATTTCAGGCTTTATCAGCCTAAGGATGATGTTTGGAACAAATTCTGCCTCAAGTCACAGCTAAAACATTTATTTAACTAGTCACACTATAAAGCTTTATGGAGTTCCAAAAGAAATTAGTAATTTAAGAGGACATCTGTTAGTAAATAATTTAAATAACCATTTTTAAGGTAACAGTCATTAGTTATGTGTATGATACTTCTGAAAAACAGTTCTCCAACTAAAAATGAGTGGCAAGATTACATGAAGAGAATAAGTTGACAGTCTTCAATATGTGAAACATATTCTTTTGATGTTGATAGTTCTTTTAACTATATGAATAAGCTTAAATGCTTTCAGTATTTAAGATGTGGCATGGACACTGAAGGATGTAAAGACTAGAAGGGACTAGACTGCAGTTTAAGGTATACAAATGTGCAGTGTGACCAGTTCTTATTAAGTAATCATTTGGGTAATGATTTAAGGTAATTTTGTTATATCTTCTTTACAATTAGAAAACTTTCCTCCTTAGAGTCACTTAGAAAATGTAAGAGTTTATCACATACTGAAAAAGAAGCTCAGCTGTGAACTTTCTGTAGTACTGGTGCTTCTGTAAGTGTTCATGTGAAGACATTTGGAGACTTTAGGGTTTCTTTGGTGTATACAGATATCTTGCATTTTCTTGTGGCATGATCTAGGCTTATTTCTAGATACAAGTTTCCAAAATCTGCTGTAGAAACCTGTATTGTCCATAATGTTTTTATTTTTCTGTTTTCCATTTCTTACCAGAAATGCCATTCTGGATCAGTGGAAGCAACACCTTGAGTAGGGCCATCTTAGGCTTAGCCAAGTCCTCAATTTATGTGTAAATACTGTCAATTGCATTGGGGAATTCAGGTTACTGTATGCATCAAAATATGTAAAAAATATAGCACCTATCATAACATAGGGAGACTTTTTCTTTTTTTGACTTTGAAAAGTTCAGTAACTACTTTTGTTGCCTATAAATACCTTCCCAGACTCACTCTTTTCTCTCTCGTTCTTGTTATGTTATAAAGAAAATTCCTTCACATCTTTATACCTTGAAAAAAATTTTTTTTGTCAATATAAGGGAGATTTTAATATGTTTGTTGTTTACTACTGTTTGATGGTTAGATTATTTGCAATAAATATATATCTAAGAATATTAACTTCAAAATATATACCATACTAAAGTTACTTAACTGTAAAATCTAAATATTTCTGAACTTAGAAATGTTGGGGAACAGAAGGGATCAGAGTACAGCTGAAAATTTTCTACACTAACAAATAATTGATTCTTATAAAAGTGTGTAATAAATGGAGGTAGCATAAAGTGATCTTTTGCTTGGAAGAGACTGTCAGCTTCTGCTGGTTGGCAATTTGTTGTGTTCCATGTCTAAAGCTTTGTGTGCAAGTAGTGTTTAATGATTTATGCTTTACTATCTTCTATAATCCTCATTTTTAGCATTTGACCTTCTGAGTATGTTGTGACAATGAATTCCACAAAGCTGTTAAACACCTGTAAAATAACTGCATTTGAAATTTTTCAATAATTTTATTAAATTACCTCAAGTTCATGGGCCTCAATTTCTCTTTCACACCCTTAGATTTTATGGACCTCTACTGTAGTTACTCTGTGTGCATCCCTCTTTTATGATGAAAAATACTTTTTTTTAAGTCAGTCACAGTATAATCTTTGAATCCATGCTGTTATGCCTCATGTTTTTTCTAGTTCTTCTGCATCTCTGTAATGGTGTAAAGCGACCAGAATTTGAGCTACCAGGGAGCTATGCGTTCTTATAAAGTCACATTATGATGATTCTGGTTTTGCCAGCTAAACCTTTTCCAAGTAAAACGTCTCCCAGTCGGTCCCATTGCCAAAACTAATAGATTTTTCTCAGCTGCTGGACATCAAGGTGGCTTTTTCAGATAGTTGTCCTTGATGATTCTAAATGTCATGCTTATAAGCTGCTATAGAGCTCATCTCTGTTCATGTGTGATTGCGGTTGTGTGTGTGTATTTTTTAACACCTTACTTTACATTTATAGGCAGTGGATTTCATCTATAATTCAACTTTCTACACTTGTAGTTTTGAGAGCCTTCTGCAACTGATAATTCTGAATTATTAGCAGGTATGTTCTTCCTTCTTAATCACTTTTTTAACAGTTGCTTTTTCTTCCTCATTTACATGTGGAAGTGTATATGTAAACACATCTATCTAGAGACAGATTGTGTGTATTATATTTTAGATATCATATATCCATATTATACATTTATATGATATGTTGTAATGAATGAATGCATTTTCTTTATAGATGTAATATATCCTCTCATTCCTGTATAATTTTTATCTTCTGTTATCTTTTTTCTATTGCCACTAAACCCATATGCAATAGATATTCATTATTAGTCTGTTCATGTTGCATGAACGAAATACCATTTTACACAGAAGTGCGCGTATATGTACATGCACATATGTGAATTCACATATTCCCACATTTGGTTTTGTAAAATTAGCAGAGAATTTCCAATCTAATTTTGTAGCCATTCTTCCTCCTGTTAAAATTATAGCAGTGTTGTATGAGAGCTCATTCTGGGGCCACCAAATCTGAAATTTGTCCTGAGGTGCTTAAAAGTAGCAGCTGGTATCACAAGTTTTTAATAGTCCCATATCCACCTGAACAAAATCCACAGTGCAGATTCACCTGGAAACAGGAATTTTTTGGGGGACCCTGGAAGATGCTTATTTTTATGAAGTTTAAACTTTTACAATCTCTGGCTCTGTAGTTTTAACTTATGCTTCAGTGGGGTGGAGCAGTTGTGATTCATGAAGAGTTCCCTGTAATTTTGCAAGTTTTTGGAAGTAGCTGTTTGTTAGAGAAGTTCCACAAGTGGAAAATATAATCGAAGCCCAGTCTGCACAGCTCAGCAAAATTTTCGCCCTCTCTATTGCACTTATCTCATTGTTCTCTCTACAATTGTCATTGTATCTTGAGAAGAATTAGTTGAAGAAATACCAGATGCATTCATACCTTCTTAAAGTAGTACCCTGTGGTACAGGAACTGCATATGGACAAGCAACATCTGTATGTGTGCATTCATCACAGGTGCCAACAGTGCCGTCAAAGCATGTTCATAAGCATGGGGGTTTGGTGAAGGCATGGGAATGTTTTGTGGGATTTGTGAATCCTCACCTGGGGGTAGAGGAAAGTTTTTCTGACCTATGTGCCCTGCTCTTACATAGCAAAGCAGCAGGGACTTGCTGGCAACTGAATACTGTCCGTGGGCTTGTGGTGAAGGGGAAGGTTAGACCCAAGTCAAAATTGTTCATGTGCTGTGAAGTGTTATGATTTGAAGTATTTTGTTTGAGAGAGCTGGCTTGTTGTCTGTATGCAATACTAATACTGCTTTATGTCATACCTAGAGCTTGTCAGATACTCAGAGGGCTGTATTGATGTTCCATATTGTTACTTCTTGGTATTTGTTTGTTTGGGTGCCCTGCCATGCAATGAATTTATAAGCACATTTAAAATATGACTCTTAGTCTGTGGTGTTTAAGGATATTCTTGTTTGTTGTTTTCCTCACAGCTGAGTGCAACAAAGAGCCTCTGTTTGTTGAATAAATTTCAGTTAAAAGTTCAGCTGTGTTGGAACAACAGTATTAAGGAATACTGGACTCTCAAAACAAACCAGAAAAGATTAAATCTTTTTTTTTTTTTCCAGCTGAGAGGCTGCTTTAACAGAATAAATAAAATTGAAGGGGAACAATTACCTCCTTACTTAAATAAACTAGGAGAGTTTTTAAAAATGTGTTTGAAATCTGGATGTCACTTTTCTTTTGTAATGTAATTAGATCTGGAAAGACGTCTGTGAGATTGACTCAATGCCAGTCAGTCCTGCACTGCAGTGCTTCCAGGAGGAACCTGTTGCACATGAGAAGTAGAGTTTGGATGGATTTCTTTTGTTGTTTTATTTTAAATTTTATTTATTTGAGGTTTTGTGGTTTTGTTTATTTGGTTTTTCTTTTCTTCAAAGAAATTTTTCTTAAATACGCACTATTTATTTGCTATGATTGCCTGTGTGATATTGATTATAAGTAATGATGAATTAGGGTACATCTGCATTTCATTTTAAAAACAATGAAAAAGCATTGCTTAGTCTCATTGAGTAATTGTACTTTTTTTCATTCTGGCAAAAAAAAGCTGCTTCTTTTTAGAAGAACCAAATGTCTGCATGTGTCCTGAAATGTCCCATTTACTGGATGTGAGTACTTTTATCCGAGTTCCGGTTCAAACAGTGGTGGCAAGACTTAGTCTGAAGATTTTTGATAACAGTAGGAATACATGTAGGAATTATCTTGACTTTTATTTCACCGTTCAGCTATAACGGGTTGTGCTTCTTGATTTGCTCTCTGTTAATTGGCTCTTTCTCTGGGCAGCACAAGCTGAAAAACTCCCCTTGTAGGCTAAGTCAAAAGCCTGAGAGGGCTGAGGCTAGTGCCATTTCTTACCAATGGCCTTAGAAGGAGCCAGAATAAGCCAATAAGGTTGCCTGTCTTCTTCAATTATGTCATTTTCTCTATAGTTTCTCATCTGAATGCAACGTTTGTTGGTGTTAGAAAGAATCAAAATAATTAAGATGGAGAAATTAAAGAGTCTTTGAATATTTATCATGTCAGAGATAATTAAAAACTAACCTCATTATTAATAATTTAGTATTTATTAAATTATATTAAACTGAGTCTGTAAGAAGAGGTAGGATCTAGCATTTTCATTTCCAGCATAAAAAGAAAAAAGCAATAGTTTAATGGATGGGCATTTTTCTGCAAGTGGTCGTTGTTTTCCTGCATTATATATCATATCCTCTGAAACAGACTTGTTTTTCTGTATATTCCTGCTTTTTTTAGCTTATAAAAATTGACACATTACTTGAAGACACAATGTGGCACATCCTTGTGGTTCTTTCTGGATAAGATTAACATCTGCCTTTAAGCCAACCAAAAGTTGTAGAGAAAGTGCTGAGTACCTGTTAAACTCTAGATGAGACCTGAACTACTTCCCATCAGTAAATTGTTCTTGCTACAGGTTTCCCTCTAGCTTTAATGCAAAATAGGATGAAAAACTGCTGAAATTTAGTAATTTTCTAGCCTTTTGTTACCTCATGTGATCAGCTGACTTCAAGTTAAGTGTTCTGTGACAGTTTTACCAAATTTGTTCTTGTTTGGTATCTTGCAGAGGCCAATGTTGCACCATCGGTCCCTCTCCAGTCCCTTGCTGTGAAAAATGTTTCACTTTCTTGGTTGATCTGGATGATAAGCTCTTGATTTTGGCATTTTTGTTGTCTTGTTTCTTGTGGCACTACTACAAGTTTCTGGGGCAGCATGTTATCCATGAGCCTTGTGTGGGAAAGCCCTGATCTGCTCCAGTGACACTCGCCAGTGGGCTGAGCTTGCTATGGCTTCAAGAGGACAAATAGTGGCCAGAACTGCAGTTCTGTTGAAGCTCAGGGTCACCTGAGCAACGCAGAAACATCTCTGACAGCTTTTGCTCTAGCTGTCATTCACAGGCACTTGAGGAAACCCATGGGAGAGATGCGCGTGTTGCTCACCCAAAGGTGAAAAGCAGTGGTGCATGGTCTGGCCGTGCTGTCCTCCCTGCAGCTGCCTGAGCTGGGGGCCAGGACCCTTCAGGGCTGCCTGTGCCTCTCTGGCTGGCAGAGATCTTGCTGCCATTTAATGGGCATCCTGTATCCCCCCGAGGTTGTGGCTGGCTCTCTCATTGCCTTGATGCCTGCAATGCACACCATGTCTCTCTGCAGTACCGCGCTGCTTGTGACTTGTCATGTTGGTCTGCTGGCATGGACCCTGTCCCTCTGGGGTTCCTATTAGCAATGCTGTCCTCAGGATTGTTTTTCAAGATATGGTTATCAGTTTAATTTGCTTAAAATTTGCCATAAGGAGAAATAGGCCATGAGGACTCTCTTCCTGGAAGGAATTTCCACCGGGCAAAACCTGTCACAGAGCATTAGCTGCTCACTGTCACCCTGTGCTGCTAAAAAAAAGAGCAAGTGAAACTAGAATAGTTTATCTCTCTCTGAAAATTTCACTTCATTGTTCTGTATATTACATGTGCTATTAGGAACACAGGATCCTTTAGGAACCATCCTATTCTGGTTGGTGCTTTAAATCCTGAAATCTCAGGTCTTTGACACTTTTGCCTCTGTTGTAGATAGTTTTGTTGTTGCATAAAATAGTGAATTTAAATGGAGAGTAAAAAGAAAATGAGGTATCAGCATTTGGTGAGCCTTTCCCACAAAGTGGGAAGCCACAGAGTAGATGGATTTAGTACACCAGGGTGAATTCACTGAGCCCTTGAAGTCGCCTTTAATTATACAATCAGTCTTAATCCTTGGTGGTTGTTATGCAAATTTAGAGAGTAAAAAATGCATGTTTGTAAGATCTAGGTCTACTGTATCTAATACTTTTGGCTAAATTTGACATGAGATAAAGTTTGCCTACTTGGACTTTCTAGAGGCACTTTTTTTCTTTGTGCTTTCAAATTATGCAAAGTGCTGACAAGAGCTAAGCAGTCCTCAGTTTTCCTCTGGAATCTCTTAAATTAGTTGGTCTTGAATCGGTTCTGGTGGAAGAAGACTGCTTCATAACAAAGAGATTGTGTATTAGTTCTAAAGGGTAGAGATGTAGGTTTGAACTTGTCTCTTCTTGAGGAATTTTTCTATAATGTTTAATATGAATGAAAATTTAATAACTAAAATCCATTTTGCTTGAACAGATATCACAATAAAAGAATAATAAATAAACATTTATTGGTGTGTGACAGGAGGAAGATCAGGAGAGAGTGGACCTGTGAGACTTGGGATTTTTTGTTGATTTTTCTTTTCAAATCCATTATAAAAATGATGCTATGCGGCTTGGGCAGACCACGTTAAGGTGCCACCTGATCAAACCCTATCACTCTTTACAATAAAGCACCCTCATCATTGGCAAATATTGTAAATTGTTATTAATGGTTACATTGTGTTTTGCTTCTGGATTCTGTAAGGTAGAGAATAACAAAAGGCCAAGACTAAAAGAGTCTGTTGCTCCCTCTTAAAACTAAAGAAAACTACCACCAGCACGAAAAACACCCTGTGCGCCAGTACTGTTTAGCAATTCCATGTCTGAAATTCCAAGTTCTGTTTTATATTTGTTAATATATTTTTCTTAAAAAACCCTCATATATTATTAATAAGTCTTAAAACCATTTCATTTATTGGCATTCGTGATATTGCCTTTTTATATATAATTGCATATATTGTTGGCGTTTCTATGACATTTGCAGAATTAGTGTCACACTGAATATAAATCTGTGAGTTATCCTTTTTTTTGTGTTGGTTGGTTCTGTTTTAAAAGAGTCATTTGCTCTCTCTTTTTGCATTGTATTACTTTGTGTTACTTTAGACCTTTTCTAAGGCAACATTCAAAGCTGAGAGCTCTGCCAGCATTTTTAATACTTTGGGATGCATGCTTTCTGCTTCAGAAGGCTTAGAAGTATTTTATCAAGTAGTTGTTATTTGATAACCTATTTTTTAATAAATAGAACATAATTGTCACTGTAAAACACTGATACATCATTCTACTTCCTTATGATACAGGAGAAATATACTTTGAGTGCTTCTGCCTTCTGTCTCCTAAAGAAGATCAAAAGATAAAAGATCTTAAGTCTGAATTCATTGCTTGATAACTTAGGCGTGACTTTAATTTACCTGTGAGAGCATCATTGGAGCGTGTGAATTTGTGAAAGGTGGTGATTTCATGTCCAGACTAGCCATGTGAATTTCAGCTGTAGCCTGAAAAAGTCCTGTTTTTTTTTTTTTTTTTTTTTTTTTAATTT
>JAWMRA010000078.1:26041914-26076068 GCA_035584735.1 Pseudotriccus pelzelni | reverse complement strand
CCACAGCTTCTCTGGGCAACCTGTGCCAGGGCCTGCCCACCCTCCCAGCCAGGAATTCCTTCCCAATATCCCATCTATCCCTGCCCTCTGGTAGTGGGAGGCCATTCCCCCTTGCCCTGTCACTCGCAGATGATGGTAACATGAGATTTCAGAAGGAAATTCTGTCATTTCTTCCCACCTCAGTAATATTTCCTAAGCTGAAGTAAGTTCTGTTATAGCTGATCCACCCCAACAAAGTGAGATTATCACAGTCCTTTTATAACAATGCATGCTGCCATCCTTGTAGCTATTTATTCTGCACATTATATTTTCTAGCAGAGCCAAATACTGGGTTTTTTTTGTTTAGTCCTGATTTTTCTTAGATATATTGAGCATTCAAACCTCAAAAATAAATAAAAAGGAATTTCAAGGAAGGAGATTAACTATTCAGGTAATTCAAAAGATAATGATTTGTGTGTAAAACCAAAGTGCTGGACTTGGGATATTTAAAATTAAAATTTAAATTAAAAAGGAAAATAATTTAGAGAACAGTTACTAGTAGTTATGCTCCTGTTTGCCCTCTTCTGTCTGGATAATAATATTACATTTAAAGAAAATCCTGTCCAGAAAACCAGCAGGGTTAAAAAAAAAACCAACCCAAACTTAAATTTCACATTCTTTGCCATAATTTACTGTGTTAAATGAATCAGCTGTTTGCAAATTCCGTTGATAACTGGGTGGAAAAAATGGAGAGGAAAAATAATTCTGAGCAGTTTCAAAAATACTGTAATCTTTAGTTTGAATTCAACCTGTTTTTAAGAAAAGACTTGAAAGAAAATCCCAAACTGTGCACTCTTTGCATGTGAAGAGCACGCTCTTTGATTAGTCAGGAAAATGGGGAAATTGGGAAATAAACTCAAATTTGCACACTTTATTTTTGTATTTTTGTCGTCAGAAAGCAACAAAAGCAGTTGCATAGTTCTCACTTTGACACCAAATAAGACCATATGAGCAGGCAATTAAAGCATCTGTCTTAATTACAAAATTAAGGTACATATCATTTGCTTCTGCCTCTAAAACGGGCATTAATGTTCGAGGCCAGACCTCAGGATTTACAGCATCTGTACTCAGTATCAGAGATCAGCTGCTTCTTCAGCAATAAATTCAGCTGTTTGGAGAGATTTATAAACCTCAGGTCAGTTTGAATGTTGTCAAAGCACGTGGCACGCCGTTATAGTTTATTCTTCAATTTTCTAAAATCTTAATTTCTGAATACCTGGTTTCCCGTAAACAATTGCACTTCAGAGGGATGGGCACATAGCTAAGAAGTAATTTCTCTGGGACTGAAATGTCATTTTCTAGTTTCTGTGTGCTGCAATTAATACAAACGTTGCTCCTTGCTAAAGCTGAAATGAAAAACTGATAGTTTAATGATTTTCTTCAAAAAGTAGTCCTCTAGTAATAATTTGTGAACAAATGCCTGAGTAAATCAAGGGTGATTTATGAGTTTTGAGCTTTTCAGTAATAGAGTAAAAATGTACTTTGGGTATATTGTACTCCGAGGGTGTGAGTTTTTTTTTTTTTTTTTTTTTTTTTAATTCAGTTGTTTTGGTTTGGGGTTTTTTGTGTCTAATGAAGCTTGGCCTAATATATCTGTATGTTTGTCTAAGTGTAAATTGAGCTGATTTAATTTATCTTTTTCTCAAGTCTTAACTGTGTTGGTAAATTGGGTTCTGGTAGAAAGTGGCATATGGAGAGAGTAATGTTGAAGTGTTTTAGGATCTGCTCTGTGAATTCCCTTTGAGTTGATTAGAGCAGACAGCTCTTGGCCCTGAAATCAACATGACTGCAGAAGGGATTTTGAGTTACTAAGAAATGTCACAGCAATACAAGTGTTTAATTTAAAAAAATAGATTGGTTCATCTTAGTTAAGAGGGGAATTTCTTTAAAACACACTTTGAATTTAAAAAGTGTGATGTATATTCCAGTCAAGGTCCTGGGGATATTTTCATTATAGTATCTACACATTTGTGAATATTCGAGATTATTGGAAATATTTTGATTACTACTACCTTCTTTTTATGTCTCTTTTTATTTAATACTTATAAGTAAGCCTGACAATATTTTAACTTCTTAATTAAGGAGAATTAACGTTCTTAATTAAAATATATGTTCCATGATTTCAAGTACTTTTTTATGAACTTCTAAGCAAATGGTTTTACTAATGATGTTTCACTACTGTATTAGATATTCCTAATCTCTGCCTGTCATTCTTGGGTAGGATGGTGGTATCTTTTTACTAGGAAAACTGAACTTGGATACTACAACTCTTGTACCTTATACAATTTCTTTTATAATATCAATTGTATCAACTAGTGGATACAATTAGTGCAAGCCTAGTCTAATTTTAGAGGAACCGTATATTTTATTGTTTTCTTTCCTGAGTGGAATCGCAGTAAGGAAAAAAAAAAGCTGGGAAATAAATCCAATAACTTGGTAAGAAACAACAAGTGCCACAAGATTAGCTCAGTTGGTTGGAGCGTGGTTCTAGCCTTAACACCAAGGTTTGTGGGGTTCATCTCCCTATAGGCCATTCATTGAAGAGTTGGACTTGATGATCCTTGTGGGTCCCTTTCAGCTCAGATTATTTTGTGATATCTCATCAAGAGTAAATCTTAGGAAATCTCTTATTTGGGACAAGTAATATTGACATCTTTGAAAATTTTAATATAAGAAGTTGAAAATACAGAAATATTTAGGCATCATATCCTTTGGAGAGATATTGTCCTTACCTGTGGGATTTTAGGGTGGTGTGAAAAGGTTTATTCCTGTAAATAAAGCAATTTTGAGTTGGTCATGCTGATCCTTTTCATGTTTTAACTTACAAGGAAGCCAAAGTGTAGTATATTCTTTTGTCTCTGATCTCATCAGACGATGCTTTCCCCTTCTGGAGTAAAGCCACCTGTAGGCCACTTGTCTCCTGATTTTTGGCGCGCTTTTGTAACTCATCTGTTGTAAAGTGTACTCTGCTTATATTTCTCTGGTGGTAAAGGAACTTTTTGGACCTGGGGAGCTTAACCACCTAGCCAAAGTTCTTCAGCTCCTTATTTGCCTGTGCTGCCAGGATCTCAGTGAACCTCATTTCTCACCTGTGTGTTGGTGTCCCAGGGTCAAGATGCCAGCTGTCACATGTGGAGTGCCCTCCAGGAGCACTCAGGAGACAAGCAGCTGGCAAAGGTTCAAGCATGCCACCATGGGAGCTTTTACCATGTGGATAATATTGGTATCTCTGGACTGATATGAAACGGATGTGTAAGCATTAATGTTCATCAGTTTCTCCAGCACAGTGAGAGGAAAATTTACAGTGTACATTTACAATTTACATTTTCGATTTACATTTTATAAAGTTATCATATATAATGCAGTAAAACTGGACAATCTGCTGCTTTCTTCCCTAGGAAGCAAAAAGTCACAACTGTTGCTTGGATGGTTCATTATAAAATTATTTATGATAGTAAGTAGTAAAGAAGTAAGAAGCTTTGTAAATAAGAGAAACTTGACTGGACAAAATAAAAACAAAGTGCCTGTAGTGTTTGGTTAAGAAGTACCCCACATTGTTCAGGTTCAAGTTTTTTGGGTGGGTATTGTGACCAGAAATGTTAAAATGTGTCTCTAGACTATTTGGCACTGATGTGTGGACAATGTTCTGGCTGCCTATTGGAAAATCTTTGTATCTGTAGTAACTAACTTGTAGTTAACATCAACTCAGCAATAAATATATTGTTGCCTTGCATTCCTGTTGTGACTAATTTCTGTAGATGTTTATTTCAAGAATGCTACCAGGTGACTAGCTGGAGAGAAAATGAGTTTTCTCACATAATCATGAGTACAGAGTGAGCTGTTCATGAAGCAGTACCTACCAAAATATTTCACCCCAAACTTGCCAAGTTTGAGACGTGACACTGTCTTATGGTGAACTCTTTCAGAGCAGAGGGAGGGGACTTGTGAGGGGCTATCAAGAGGAGATGTTGGGGTGGGTGATTGCAGGCTGGTGTGTGTGGTCCTCACTGCTCATGTGGTGCCACTGATGGGAGCCATAGAGGAGGGAGTTGCTCCAGAAGTGAGATCTCTTAGACACGTTTGTTTTCTGCTTATTTCCTGTTGAGATGCTTCTGGATTCCTGAGGGAACCACTCATGGGGGTTTTGTACTTCAAAAACAAAAGCCCTTTCTCTCCTAGGTAGAAGTGGCAAGTTGGTATTGAGGCAGAGCCTTCAAAAGCGTGTTTTATTCATCAGCTGTCAGAAAGCATGAGGCTTCTTCACTTAACAAATGGTAACAAATGAAAGCCCCTTACGTGTTGTTTGATAAACATCTTTGAAAATCTCAGTTGGTTTTGTGTTGAATTGTCTTCAATATAGTCTGGGAAGTTACAAAACTAAATTCTATCAATTTATCAGGAAGGAACATGAAAGTGGAGGTCAGTAAGAACCTGTGAGCAGTCTGTTATAACAAATGAGTGCCAAGAGATGTGGGCTTGATTTAGGGTCTTTGTTACCAGAGAGCATTTTAAGACAAGTCTTATAATTTGATCATAAAAAGAGTAAGTTGAAAGATGTATCAGAAATCACGAGCAGTTGTGGATATCATTTGTGTTTGGCTGACAATATGTGAGAGAGTATGTTATGATACATCCTTGTCATTCAAAGGCTTTATTTTTAGTCTCACTTTCACAGTTGGTTTCATTATCTTCAACACTATAAATCATTCATACTGCATAAACCATTTAAGCTGTGCATGTTTGTTCCTGAAGTATAAACTGGAGTATAAAATTCATGGTAATCTTACTGGTATCAATTTGTCCTCAGACCCAAATTCTATTTCCCTTGACTCTCAAGTTTTCTCCTAGGTAATTAGCAATATAAAATGATACCTTTTCAGTGACCAAAAGACTTTCAATGTTAATTTAACTTCGATTTATTTATTTATTTTTTAATTAAAATTATTTAATCCTTTTGCTGCTTTAGACAAAGGTGTAACAATCTGGATTGATATGAAATCTTACAGGAATTTTTATAGTTAATGTTGTTCAGTCTTAAGGTTTCCCACAATGGCTGAAGGTCAAAAGAATGTTGCAACTGAAAGCTTTTTAATGAAACCTAAAGGAAGGCAAAACTGATTTTCCAGTATTTAAGAAGTATGCAAAATGGCTCTTCATAAATGTTGAATTCCCAGGTTGTGTCTAGCATATTGAGCACATTTTTTCCAGACTCAACAGTGAACTGCAAAAATGCACATCAGCAACAGGAACACCACTCTTACTTCAGAAATGGCACAAGGGACTTGGAATTTTTATTTTTAATTTTGTTTTTAATACACAACCTCATCCAGGCTAATTTTTTTAAGGCTTCCAAAGAGGGATTTTTCTAAATCCTCCTCTATCCCTGTCAGCCAGTAAACCATACTTTGTTTTCCCTGAAGGTCACAAAGAAGGGGGAAAAAAAAAAAGGCATTTTAAGTTTTTGCAGCTTATGATATTCTACAACAGAGTACTTGGTTTGCTGCAATACATGCTCAGTCCTCACTGTGGCTGGAATTTAGTTAGGGAAATTTTTAAAAGAAACGATCCTGTTCCATAAGTTTTCATGTGAACTTGGGGCAATTTTGTCTACTGTCACTCAGGAATAAGATGATTTTACACACCTCATTTATAGCTAAAATTGGGAAGTAAAAAGTATATTTTAGTGTTTGTCGATACAGTTTTACAGAAATTCCAGTTACTGCCTATGGAGAACTCTTCTTGCATAATAAATGAATTTAGAAACTGTCATTCAACTACCAAAAAAATGTTTAATTTGAATCTTTAAAAATGGGCCACTGCAAATGAATTTAATTAGGACATGCTGTCCCAGAAAAGCTCCTGCTTGACTTTGAAGATCTGGAACAAAAGTGGTCATTAGACAACAGCCAGCTATTGTAAAGAATAGGCAGCAGGTTTTTTGGTTGTGCCTTCCTTTTTTTATTTTTTTAAATGTAAATCACCATGTTTACTTTTTTCTTTGTGTAAATTTGCATATCAGTTCAAAATATAGCACAGTTCAGCATGAATAAGCCTTTGTTGAGGTGATGGAAAATTGGACAATTGTTGAATTTAGTACTAGCAGAACAGAACTAACAAGCATTAGTAATACTGGATGATAAGTTTTGAATACTTTTTCCTCCTCCTGTTCCCATAACCGTTATAATTTTTAATAAAATGTAATTGAAGGAAAATTATCAGAGGGTGCAAAAGCTCTCCTGAATTGTATTTAATCAGAAAAACTAGTGTTTCTTCTCTAGTACCTTACATGGTAGTGTAGGCATAAACTTTTCAATAAAATTTAACTATCAGAGTGGGTTTTATGCATTCTTGTTTCAGAAGACAAATGGATGACACTGTGACTTCCATTGGGTGTAGCTCACTGGAGTTTATTTAAATCCACTACTCTCCATACTGTAGGCAGAAAGGTTTTTTTTAAATACAAGAATAATTTCTGCATTCACTCTTTTAATGTGTAGTATCACAGCAATCACCCAATAAGATTGTAAGGTTAATGACTGACTTTCAGGAGAAACAGATTGTCACATCTACTTCCAAGTAGCATGTCAGCCATTCTAATTCCGAAGTCAATGTGAATTCATAAATAACAGTTTGATTTTTTTGTTTTGTTGGTTGTATCTGGTTGCTCTTTTTTTCTTTTTCTTTTTTTTTTTTTTTTAATGGACCTTTTATGTTCTTACATCTCTGAAATTTGAAGCTAAGATAATCAGATAGCTAAATAACCTTGTTCTAGCTCATCCCAGAGACTAAAAACATGGTTTGTATTTGTGATTGTATGCTCAGAAGAAATAGTTGGGAGGTAAGAGATCTATGAAGGAAAAAAATCAGGAGATGAGTAAGTGTGAAAGTGAAGGGAGGATAGAAATAGAAGTAGACTGTCCTTTTGAATGCTTACCAGGAAAACCAGAATTTTAGTTGCGATCTGAAAGTTCAGAGGCGTAGAATTTGAGCATAAAATCTGTGGAGTGATCCCACTTCCAGCATCTGCAGAGGAGGTGGCAGGCAGCTGGGTGGTGGGGGACTGAAGCAGAAAGGACATGGTGACAAAATTTGAAAGGTGTGGTAGACATTCTAATCACCTTTGGGGTTTGTGGAGGATGTCCGTGCTATTTTGCCTGTGAGCTTCTGACAGCTTAGCACAGTGAAGAGATGTAGGGATGTGGCACAGGTTGCACAGGACATCTAGCTTTATCTGGGCCTGAGAATACATATTTATTCCATATGTCTTAGCACTTTACTGGCATAGCAGGTCCAAAATAGATCATTGGTAGGACAATTACATCTTGCTTTTCCCCCTCTTTATTCTGATCACTAAGGTGTTTTCAAAACCAGCAATTTTCGGTGGGGAGAAGAGAAATTAGTAAGTGCTAAAATAGGCATCCCAAAGTTAAGGTTTCATACTCTGCATTTTACATAACAAACGTGGAAGGTAAAACCTTGCTGTGCTGGGGTCAAGCTCTGTTTGGTCCCTTAAGGAGAGAGATAGCGTTCTGCCTTTTTCGTCTGAGCTGAATTGGAAGGAAGGATGGAGATACAAGTGGGGCAGGGTGATAAATTTGGAGAGTGAGGGACTCTTATTCTCTGAGAAGATGGTCCTCCTGTAGTAAAAGCTACATGAGCTGAGGAGAAAGTAAATAATTAGTGTCTTTCTCTTTGCAATGGCCCTTGACTAGGGAAGGGAACAAAGCTTTGGTGTCTTGCTGGATGTGGAAAAAATACCATGCCTTAAGGATCTTCTCACTCCTAAACATAGTTTTCTGCCTTCATGGGCTATGTTTAGAGAAGCAATATAAGACTGATCTAGTTTTAATTTCCTTCAGCACCCTATCAAAACAGGTTTCAAGAGATTGTGTGTCATATACCAGACAGCTTTCCTCAAAAGTGATGCTTCTTCTCAATGCTAGTGGTAAGTTACTTTATGAATTGAGCTTCTGAAGTTAATCACAAAAAATCAGACTAAGCCTCAAGGGCCTCTTTTAAAGGAGACATTCCAGATGTCCATATGGATAGATTATTTTAACCTTTTAGTACAATAAAGTGGTTACATTCAGTTAAAATTATCTAATTAGATTCCTGCTTAAAGTTGCTTTTTCTCCATGGGAAGGTAACAGTATGTCTTGACTTCTATTTTATTACAGTCAGGCCAATTTCATAGCATTTAGCTTAACTTCATTAGAAATAGAGAGGGTTTAACTTGGATGGAAGCAAAGTTTGGTTTCTTACTTGTATTAATGAGGTAGTAATGTTTATCAGAATAGGCCTAATCCTGTGAGGGGTAAGATCAAGAGCTCATGTTGTGACTTAAAACTAAATGCGTATAGTTTTTACACAAAGACTGATGCTGTGAATATGTATGGAGGAAGTTTGAAAGGATAAATGCATGTAGTAGACCTATCAAATACCTCCCTGCGGTGGTATATAGGCAAGGGCAGCTTGTGCAGATCAGCCCATGGTGCCCCTTGGCTCAATTTTGATAGGTGTGTATGTGTTGGAGCCTGAAAGTCAGTATAAAGTGAAGAAGCTGTGTGGGACCATGCTTGACCCAAGCAGCCAGTGGTGCTCATAGGGACCACAGCTATCTGTTCTTCAAACGGCACCTTTTGTGTCGTTTACATTCTTCATGACTTTAAAATGACTAAAAGAACATTCTAACAATCACGGCTAGTGTGTCACTCAGTAGGATTTGATCCTATTGGGGCTGTACATGCAAGATAGCTCTTGGAAAAAATCATAGAAGCCAAGTCCTTCTTGGATTTCTTCCATGTGGAATCCTAACTGTGACCTCAATCAGTGTTGCATAAGATTCGTTGTGTGATAGATTATTTTTTTGTTATAAGTTGCATGAAACAGATTTTTTTTTCCCCCCTCAGTCTGTCCAGCTTCTTCATGGCCAACAGGAATTCTGAGCTTTTGAAAATCCCAATATAATGTCCTTTTTAAAAGAATTAGAGAGTCACATTAAAACTTTTGTATGGTTCTTCTCAAAGCAGAAGGTTCTTAACTATTTCACTCATTGGTCAGAGAGTATTGGATAAAATGGCATGGATACTGAAAGTTATGAAGATGTTTTTTGGCTGTTGTTGTTAAACTAAGACATAAGACTATTTCTCCGAACTGAGATTTTGAAAATTCTGTACTTTAGAGTTGATTTGTTTTCTCAAGCCTTTTTGTTCAAGTTTAAAAACAATAGGAATAATTTGATTTTAAAGTTCATATATTTGTCTTTTATGTTAATAGATAGTAGCAAGATTAATGGGTGTACTGTACAAATATTACATACAAATCTTGGTTGTTTCCCACTCATAGGCTGTGTCCAACTCCTGTGTCCAAGTTGCTATAGATGAAATTACCCCTTGAAGTTCATGTTGCTGCTCTCCTGAGTTTCAGCTATGGCATCTTTTGTTAGTGTTTTGATCATCCATCTTGCTGAGTGCTGTTGTAAAGCTGTTTGGATTAATCTAGGTTCTGATTGCAGTGGTGTGCATGCACTGAGGTTGATCTATGTTGTGTTTATAGATCAGAGACAAGAACTTTTTTTTTTCTTGTTTTCCAATATTTTTCAGAAGAAAAAGTACTCTTTAACATTACTGTAGGTATTAGTTCTGAGTCTGGATTGAGCTATTTCTCTAAAACTCTGTGAATTAAATGTGGAACTGGAATGGTTAAGATTACCAGAGACCAAGACAAAAATTTTTAACTGACTTGGTGATACTGACTATTAGTAGCTGAACACTCTATACAGAGACCTGGATTGCACCTTAGCACACTCTCATTTTCCTGGCACCTGCATGAGTAATATCACCAAATAATAGAACATAAACAAGGCAAGTTGAAATTAAACTTTACAAAAGAAACTCTATAAACATGGTGTTCATAACAAGACAGCAAGAGTGCTATCTTGGTTCATGGTTAATTTAATGTTACCATTTTAAGTGCTGATTAAAGTTACTGGCTGTAGAACATTACACTCAGATTACACTGAGCAGCGTTGGAACGAGTGACTTAATGATCATGCACAGTTCAGTTCATGTAATTGGTGGGTGTTTAGCAAGTGCCTGCTGACAAATACAGGATTTTCAGGCTCTTACCTTAATGAGAACTATCATGCTCTTATTCCAAAATCATTTCTGTAATTAAAATCTTTCTTAAATCTTTTCTGAAGTGTCATGAAAGAAAAAAGTTTTGATATGCTACAGAGCATTTTGTAATCCATCAGTATGATAGAATGTGTGTAACACATCTTTATTTTTTTTAACCTTAAGATAATGGTCTTTTCTCCTGCTGGCATTTATGGAGTGACTAAAACCAAAATACACAAGGGGAAACTGTTTTATGATTCCATTAATTTTACACAATCATCCTTAGGATAGGAAAGTGCGTGCTTGTGCATATTTGTGTGTGTGTGTATTTCCTAGCTAACTGGTGTTAAACAGTAAATTTTAATTCCTTGTTCTATGTCTGAGCTTACCTTTATAAAACTCATTTGGAGATAAAAAGCAATTTTGTGTATGGCATCATGTTAATGTTAATTTGTGAGTTATTACGTTAGAGTGTAGAGTTTTTTAGTCCGATTTAGGTGTTTGATCATATGATACATATGTATCAGGGATGAACTGATTTGCTGCATGTAGCTTGGCAATAACTTCATAAAGGCTACTCTTACTGGGATCGTTTGCTCAACAAGTTTCCAATACTCTTTAAATACAGCTAAGCCTTTCCAGCCTGAAAACTATTTATCTGTTGGCCCTGCAGTTGTGTCTGTGCCTGTTACCTGTGACCTCAGGTGTTGTAGCACTGGGCTGGGGCTCAGGGCTTGGATGCAGTAAAAGGCTCCATGTAGGAATGCTGAGGCATCAGTGGCTGCCAAAAGCCATCTTGTCACTTCTCAGCCCTTCTCAGCTGTGACTGTCCTGGCAACCTTCCGAAAACATACAAAAATAGTGCCGTGTGCCTCAGCAGCTGTGGGCTTCCTCTGTTTTCACCATCCCTGGCCCCAGCCAGCTCTTCCTGGTGGTTGTTCTTGCTCTGCTCCGTGGTGGCTTATCACCCCAGGGGTGTTCCCTGACCCTTCCGTTGGAGAGTTAGAAATCTATACAGATAAACACATTTCTGAATGGAAAATATTACTGCTATCTGTGTTGCATTGTGTTCCCTTCCCTGGAAGTGTTTCGGGGTACATGGTTATGTGCATGATATATTAAGCACTAAATAATATGAAAGATCTGAATTATGTACGTAGCTTTGGTATTTAATCCTTGCTCGATCAAAATAATGGGAGGGTGGTGAAATTGGGTTAAGTGCAAGGTATGTATAGAGCCACATGCTATTGGTACAGTAACTCAAAACATTTTGTTACTCACTTGGCATTAATTGCATGTTGCACGGTGAAAAGGCTGACTTGGATTCTCATGTTTAGCAATCAATAAACTTGTCAATAATCTCATTGAATAGGTTAAAATGTAGCATTTTTTGTAAAAGAACTGTGAACTTTAGTGATGGCAGTCAATCTGTGAAAGAAAAAGTAAATATTTTGAAATTTTAAATGGAAATTATGGTATTGTGTTTTATTGTGTATTAAATGCATAGGAGGACCATCTTCACTAATGATTCCACTTAATAGAAAAGTAATATAAGGGTACAGTCATGCTCTAGGGTACTTGAAAATTGGCTCAAGTTTTCTAAGTAGCTCAAGGCATTTTGACAAGATAGGTCAAGGGCTGTTGCGGTTCCTGTGACAAATTCATGTCACATTTTATAAGATGGAATTTACTTTTCTGTCTTTTACAGACTCTGCAAATAGGAAATACCTATAATTTAAGAGATAATGAACTCTGTGGGTAAAATTTATCTTGTATTACATCTTAGCTATTTGTGATAACATAATGTATATCCTATTATGAGGTTATAGATTATTAGGCAAACAAAAGTGAATAGAAATGATAATAATTCATTTTATTTGAGGTTCAATTTCATCACAAAATTATTGAAGTCATCTTATAGGCATATTTAAGTGAAAATTTGTTAATAATTCTGTTGTGGTCTTTCACTAGAACCAACGTCCAATAATAAGGTGAGGTTTTTCCCAGTGAGTTTAGGAACTATTCACCTCACTTGCATCTCATATTTACTTCAGCTACTGTGTTTGAAGTCAAGAACCTAATTTTTAATGGAGATACTCTTGGCTTCAATCCTGGAGGTTTACTTACATTACACGTGTCAGCTAGACAGTATGAATATGACTCATGAGCCAAACTGTGTGTCTGTACATTCAGTCAGTTCCAGTGCACTCAGCAGGATTGCATAGATAGAGATCAGAATTTTTTTGGTATGCTCTATTAGCATATATTCTTTCATTGAGAACAACAGTATAACAATAGTATAATTCACTCCTTTCATGAAATCACAAGGATGTGTGTGATGAAAATGATCATTATGAGATTTTTTTTTTCATGCATGATGAATTGTTTATAAAGTCCTTTGTGTAGCCAACAAAAAACCCTCTCACTGGGAGAATTGGTTTTGGTGAGTATGTTAATTCTGAGGCCAGACTAAGACTGTGTGCTCATACTAATCAGTTAATTTTTCAAAAGGAATTCCAGTATAGTAGGTAATCTAGGTCAAAGATGTGAGCAATACTAGGTATGTACCATAACTGAAGAAAATTGCCATGGGCAAAATTCTGTAGGGTAAAATGGGACAATAAGGTTTTTTAAGCCTTCCCTAGGGAAAGGAAAAAGACCTTTGGCTTAAATTTACATTCTGAGAAAGCGAAAATTCATTTCAATTCCTTCTCTTTAAATCTAATGTTACTTTTCCAACACTTGGTTAGAACTTCTGTTCTTGGAGTTAGTAGTCTGTTAAGAGACTGTAAACACTGCAGAGGCACTGGATATAGTATCACTCTCTCACTCAAATTTAAAAGTACTAGTCTGAGTCTTTCAGGATTCTTTCCTTCAAGAAAACTTAACATTTTGATATGTATGAAGAGAATTTCTCTGCCCAGCACTGCCCTAGACTGGATTTCAGTACTTCATATTTGAGACACAAATGCATTTAATTGGAACTGCTTATGAAAATACTTACAGGTCATAAATTTCTCTCTCTTAGAGTTCATTGATTCTTTTTTTGCTTTTTAATGCTACATCCATTTTCTGCTTCTGCATTCTGAAGTGTTCCTCCAGCTCATGCCAGATTTCTGGGCACTCAGAGCTCTTGGCCATTCTATGTTGCTCAAATGTCTTTGTGTAATTTGTGTATTTTTACCATTTCCAGTCATAGCCTTTGGTCTTTTGCAGATTAATTTTTTTCTTCTTAATATGGAATTTACATGGGAAGGATGTTTAAATGAACTTAGTTGACCTTGACATTTGCCTGCCCACTGAGATCTGCCCATTTTTCTTTCTCTCTGCATATCTATTTATACATTCTATCATATATTCTTTTTAGCCTTATGTTATTCCCTTTATGGGCAAATGTAATTTGTTATTTCAATTTTAATGTTTTGAAATGCATTTTTTCCTATGAAGACAAGTGATTGTGTCCCACTTCTGCAGAAAAGAATAAACCTTATAATGGTCTTGTACATCTGAAATCAGTTTTTCTCAGTAACTGCAGACTGCTTAAAAAATATGATTTAAACTTTTTTTTTATTCGTCACTGTTTTTAAGCTTAATGTTCCTTTGCATCTGAATGTTCAGCTTCATTTGTATTCATAGTTATCAAGTTTAGCTAGCTAGTTTAAGAACATTTTTATCATCTTACAAGAATATATTTGACTTATTTTTATTAATCTTAAGTCTTATTTCTCTTCAAGTCTCCAGACATCATGATCTTTATTGTATGCTCTTGCATTCTCGTATTAGCAGAGTTAGCATATCAAAACGTTGCTGCAGGCTCATCCTGAAAAAGGAATGACACTGGTTTCCCAGAACCACTGTGGGAAGCTGTAGGCATCTGGCTGTGGGCAGCCGTGCATCTCCCTGCCTTAGTTCTTTGTTAAGATCCAGTGGGGCAAGGATTTCACTCAGTATTAGTATTCTATTTTTTTTTTTTTTTTTTTAACAAGAAACACTGTGTTGTATCGCTGTAATAATTTTACAAGGGGTTCCTGATTGATTGCAGCCCAGAGGCCATCTCGTGCTATGCAATGATTATATGCTTTCTTTAAATCTGCTGTGTACTCTGATCTTATTTCTTTCATCTCTTTCATTATCAACTGTGATTTGAAATATTTGAAACACTGTGGGCCTGTCTTCACTTATTTTCTCACTCATTTAAAGATAATTAGATGGGAAAATTGTTAATGTTGTTAATACTCCAGGATTTTAAAAAGAATGCTGTGCTTCAATGGAAGAACTTCCCTTAGCTTTTTACATCAAAAAATTAGTTAGATAAGCCAGGGTTGCTAACACAGTAATGCTTAAACATAACTCTTCAGTTTTCAACTTCTTCAGAGTTTAGAGATTGGAAAACAGCAAGAACTACAACAGTTAAGGTTCCACCACAATGTACCAGCTTGAAGACAATAAGAAACAAACCTTAAGCATATGAAAAATGGACTGATGTATGTTCTCTTCGCTTTATTTTGGTTCTTGCCCAAATAGTGTAGGCTTATGCATACCAAGTTAGTCCCAGCATGGTGACTCTTCTTGTTTGCCTTTGCTGTAGTAGATTGCCAGGCAATCAGCTCTGGGTGGGACCTCTACACCGCCTCTTTGTTGGTGGGCACTGGTCGTCCTTCCTTAGGTCTTGCTTTGTCTGATGGAATGATGTAGGGGGATCATCACTAGAACAGATATTTGGGTACCAGAATGCTTATTTACAAACCTACATTTATAATATGAGCTAAGTTACAAAAATATAGAACTGCAAGTTCTTTTAGCATTACACTGAACAGTAATTAATCTTACAAGCTGCAGTAGACACTAGCTTTTGAGTTTGGTCAGTGTGATCCAAAATTTTCTGAGAGCCATGCTTTCTCTGTTCCTGTATATAAAGGAAATGGCTGGAACAGGCTGTTGGAGGACCTTCATTTTCTCTAACCAAGGATATCCTGGTTTGACTGTTGCTTTCTTTTTGGATGATCCATATTTCCAGAGATTATGCCGGTTCACATCATATGGTAATATTATTCCTCATCTTTCCAAGCTTCTTAAAAATATTTTTAATGCCATTCTTGATTAGATTGCATTTTTGGCTTTAGGCTTTAAAGTGCTGTCCCCTACCTACTGCCTCCTTAATTCAGAATGCCTTTGCAAAATATGCATGTATATTTTGCTAATTCTTTCAAAATTTATAATGTTTCTTAGTATCTTTCATAAAGAATGATCTGTTTTCATTGCCTACAGTGTTGTTGTTCAATGCTGAGTTAGCATAAGCACAGTTAGAGCTGGAGGAGACAAAAAAGCACTTCAAGGTGTCTTTCATTTATTCTAGATGTTTTCTTGAAGGGTGACTGAATTAATCCATAAAATGCATTGCCTAGGATGCTATCTTAGATATCTACCTTATATCTATTTTTAAATATACTTTGTGTAAGATAAAAGGTTAATCTGAAGACAGTAGTGTTCAGAGAGCACAGCCTTCACATGACAGTTTTAAAATTTAGGGCAGCCCATTGCACAAGAGCTTGATTTAGATTAGGATCAGTGTTATCCCAGGAAATAGGAAAATATATAGAAAAGAATAGAAATTGCTTTTAAAGATGCTGGAATATAAATTTCCTGAAAAGAATGTATGGATGAGAGAGATTAATGGGGGGGTGGGTGGGTGGAAACTCTTCAAAGAAGCTTGACATTTAAACTTGATCTGCTAAAGAACCAGTCATGAATATGAAATCTAAATGTCTCTTCTGTGCTTGTGTGGGTTTGTTTCTTTACATTGTAGATATCCAATGCTATAAAATATATAATCAAATCTACTATAGCAAAAAAGTTTGGGTTTTATTCTTTATTTAATGTTAATAATGCCAAACAAAGTAAGGGAATAACTGGAGTGACTACTGAATTGTAACTATCAAATAATTGCAGGTAAAAAGCACTTTCTGAAATTAATGCTGAACATTTTCATTGCTCTTAGTTGGACTTGCATGGTTAAGGCACAATATATACCAGTCAGTCTGGGTCATAAACTTATACAAGCCTGAGTATCTGATTTTTTTTTCTTTTTGATCACAGTGTACTCCAATATTTTCTTTACTATCAGTGTGATTGTAGAAAGCAGTGATTACTACTCATTTCTTCTGGGTGACTTATTGTACTTTGTCAAGAATAGCATAAATTGAAGACCTTTAGGCATCTCAGTGAGCAGTTTCTTTAATTCTTTATCTCCCTGTAACTGCAGTGCAACTTACTGAAGTCCAGGCATTTCCAGCCATCACCGACACCTAATGGAATACAACACCTAAAGCTGAGGCCAGCAGGTTGACCAACTTATAATGCTACCCACAGTGTCTTGCTTGCTTGCTTGTAATTCCCAAATCTGAATATCTATGCATAGTTTGTTTTAGGTAATAAGAATATTAATCTGTAAATGAACCTCTGAGATGCAAATAGAATGTGCTGAATAAATATCAATTATTATTCATTAAAATGCAAATGAAGATAGGCACTTTAGAGACAGTTTAGGTAGTCAAATGAAATTAAATAAAAGACAAGAAATTAGTAATTAGACACTTATGCGTATAATATTTTATCATGATTTCTGGACACAGACATTATAAAGCTCTTTTTCCTTCAGCTTTATGTTGCAGCCCCACAACAATTTTTGTCTCTGATGTCTATTTAAAATATGCAGGTACTGCAGCTCATACTTAAATTTGATTAAATGTATTCTAAGGATAACTCTTTCTATGGCAGTAAGTTTTACCTGTATGATTTGCACTCACTTTAGTGAATTCTGTATTAAATCCCTGCATGCTATGAAAAACACCCTACTCTCAGTTTACACAGCGCAGTGGATGGGAATATTTTAGTTTAGCACTTAATGAGTATATGTCTTCTAGGTTTACACAGGCTTTCCACTTTCAGTTCAGTACTCAGGAAAACAATTAAGCCCTCTACACAGAGATGTCAGTCAAGTAAATAAGAAAAATGACAATGAAAATGTGAATTTTTCTTCTCAGTGATATGGGAGGCTTGTTACAGTAAGCCCTCAGAAGGGCTTTGCTCAGTTGAGGGTGATTTGTAGTGGCTATTTTGTATTTAAAGTGCTATCACAAAATGTGACAGCAAAGCTCGGGACTTTTGTTACACGGACAGCATGGTATATTGTGTTGCTGTTAACTTTTAAACATCCTTTGAGGTTGTAAATTTGCAGCAGTCTGCTAATGGCTGTAAAGTAACAGAGGTTGCACTTGGTCTGATATCAGTGTCGAATGGCTTCATTGAGCCATATCTGTGTGTATGGATGCTCATGCATAATTAATGGTAAATAGAGCCACATGTCAACATTTAACCCTTCATTTTCTCTTGAGTTAGGTGTCAACAAGATGAAGTAACAAAAATAATTATATGTAATATTACTTAGTCATCCCTTGAATCTCTGGAAGGAAATGGGATCCAAATATAAAATGAATGGTGATATCCTATCTACTAATAACCATACCTTAAAGCAAATTTATTTTAGATACTAACGAGAATACAGCTTCTTATATTTTAAAACAATTTTTTTTTTAGTGAGTTCAAGTGATAGATTTTCATGGTCTATTTAAGAGTGTGTGATCTTTTCTTATCTTTTCTTTTTGTAGAATATTACTGTGAAATTTGATCATGTAAGATCCTCTAATAGGTACTATGAAATAAAATCTAATAAGAATTAATTGCTTTTTAGTGATTTCTGTTTGCTGTATGATAGCACCAAAATGGGAGATTATTTTAATGTCATTACAATTAATTAACTTCTATTTGGCAGATATAAATTATGGTCCAGGTCCTTAGTGAATTCCAAATTACGTTAAAATTGCAATGCAATGAGTGATACTTTACAGAGGGCGATATCCAAGGTTTTTTCCATTTGTGCCAATCCCTGAAGTATAATGTGAAAGAATCATTAGGTAAAGTCCCATGGGAATTGTTTTGCTCTTTCTGGAAGCCAGGTTTTCAGTGGCATCAAAACCACATAAAAAGTAGACTAGGTAGTGATCTGGAATTATAATGATGTGAGGAAATGAAAAGTATGAGAATTTAGGTATTTCATAGCTTCATTATGGTTAAGTACAGTAAAAGCAGAGGAAAAGGAGAATTGCAGTAAAATGTTCTGTGTAAATGGTGAAGCAGAGGTTGGATTATTGTCCTTTTCCTTTATGTATGTTGACCCTTAAAGTAACCAGGATGGTGGTGTTTGTAAATTTTCACATTGGTGTCACTCCCTGTTTGTATCTCTGCCTGTTATAAATGCCTTGAAATAAGAGAAAAAGGTGGCAGATCTCATTGTCATGGGGGGAAACTTTGCTCATTTTCTTTAAATGAGTAGGAAAAGAGCACAGTGTTCTGTAAATGATAGAAATGGAAATTCTCTGCATAGTGGTAGGAGTAAAATAATATTGTTATGAAGGCTAGAAATAAAAATCGCTATCTCCTCCCAATGTGAAGAATGCAGATCATGAACCAAACCTCATTTCTTCCCTTGAGTTTACTTCAGGGGACCTTGCAATACTCATAACATAGCATTCACTTTATATTACCTTTTTACTCATTTATCTAACACCTTCATCCATCTGCCATGTTCTTATTATTTCTCTCTGTTAACATGAACTGGTATCTCTACAAAATAGAATATTTCAAAATGGATTTTTAAAAATTTATATGATTCTTCATTTCAATGTCATTTAAAGATGCTTAGGTATGGCAAGCAGTAATGTCCCTATAAAAGCTTGCTTGGGCCCAGGGAGTCACAGACTGCATAAATAAATCTAAAGAAAACCTTCCAGTGCCACAATGTTTATCGCTATGGTGGGAATTCTGTGATTCAAATTTATTTATTTAATGTAAGCCTTGCTGTAAAATCGTATCTCTGAGCTTATTATTATTCGGTTCTATTCTATGTGTGGCTTGCAAATATACAGTTTTAAAAATACTCCTTTATCCCGTGTTACAATAAAGAGTACATTTGCAGATGGGACTATTAGATACAGAGAATATCCAATTGTAGAGTAAATGTCAGAAATGACAAAAAAGGAAGAGAAAAGATCCAAAGTGGATTTGGACTGCTACATATTTGAGGTACAATTTCAAGACAGATTTACCTATGCAAAATTAAGAGATGAAGATCTGACTTCGTACTTCAGCTTGTGCTTATTTACATAAATGATTCTTCTGATGAGCTTGTCGGGTGTATTGCGTACAATTTTTTATGTTGCAGATGGGCTTTCCAAAGGCTTGGAAACTTCTCACATAGTATTCTCAAGCCTATTGAAAAAATTACGAACTCTGTTACACCCAAAAGAGGAAAAAGAAAAAGTGAGCTATCAAAAATGCTCTCTCTGTGTATGGGCATACTCTGGACACAGTTTACATCAGAAAATTAGATTTTCTGTCAAGATGGTCTAGTTAAATTGAATTGCATGAACTGTATGTATTCATACAGTTTGAATCTACAGAAGGTGAGAGCACTAGATATTATAGTCTAAGACTATTTAATTGATCTACATAGAAATTACACAATGCAAAATTGTGCATGATGGTATGGCTGGTATAACAGTTGTTACTGAACAAAGTATACCGAAAATAAATATTTTCAGAACTGTAATGCATATGGGTGGAAAAAAAATCTTTATAGAAACAACTACCTAGCAGTGACCATTTGTCTTGGGAATGAACAAATATGAATCAAACAAACATTGACAGACTATATTCTGTTTGGAAATGAGGTTTATCAAATGGTGATTGTAAAGAAAAAAAAAAGGCAAATCAGAATGGATGAAAATAATGTTAATTTTACTGTCAGCAAAATAGTGTAAGGAAATATTTATATAGTTTACAGGTAATTTTGCATAAAATGGTCATCAAAGGTAATGAGCACAACTAAAACAAAATAGACATTTCTACTCAGGAAAAGTTATACCTTTTGCCAAGGAATGTGAAATGTGTCCTCTGGTGAACAGGAGGTCATCAGATTAAGGCTGCTTTAAAAAAGTTTGTGGAAGGTCCCTGTTTACTGAGTTGATGCATTTTAGTAACTGCAGCTGTCACACATCAGAAAATTGTCTGGTTTTAAGGTCATTCATATTAACTCCTATTCTAAAGTGTATTAGAAAGTAAACGGGGATACTTTGGGCATTCTAATTTCAATATGCTTCTGCTTGCAAGTCAAGAGGATTTGTATTCTTGGTGATAAGTTTTGGGTGCTAGACTGCTGTCATGATATTCTGTTGTGCAGTCTATTGCAGATTCTTGTCATAAATGGCAGCAAACAACAGCCCTTCTCTGTGTATACCTTTCTTCTGAAGGCTGTTAGTGGCACCATGCTTTACTAGGGAAAGGCTCAGAACTTTGGGGTTTTTTTAAAAAAACTTAAACTCAGTTCTGTAGCAGGAAGAACGAGAAAATCTACACTGTTTGTTGCATTAAATCATAGGAGCCACAGATAACTCACAAAGATTGCCATTGAGCCACAGGAACATGTGTCCTTCTGCTTTTGCAAAGGATACTTCTCTTTTTTAAATCCTTCTGTCGTGCAAGACTTAATAGATCTAATTGGCCTGAGGATGAAGAATTTCAACTTTGAACTTAGGAAGGGAAAAGAATCTTAACTTTGTCTTGTTGATATTTATTTCACATATATCAAATAGAAAAAGCCATAAAGAGTTACAGTTACTGAATGTGAATTGTATCTTATTTCTTAAATGTAAATCTATTTATTTTGAAATGTCAAGAATAGACAATCCACCCTCTAGCAGAAACTATTTTGTGTGGTAAGGGCTTGTCAGCATTTTATTATAATTCTATTCTTCAGGCTATAAAAATTTGCCTTAAAATGGAAGCTGAATGTGAAATATTAGCCTCATGATAAACTTGATTTATCAAATTTGGCTGAGTTTGGCTTCATTTTAAACAGTTCAGAAGTTCAACTAAAAAGAAATTTGTTGGTTTTGACCATTCTGCTGCTTGCTTTACTCAAATTAACTGTTTGTATGTAACTGTCTGTTTTGTGGTGCTTGTGTGAAACTCTTTTGTTTACTTTATATGGCTGCCATTTCCGTTGATAAAAAATAAACACTGACACATGGGTGAGATATATCCCCAGCTAACTCAGCTCAATTAGCGTTTCTAATTGTGCCCACTGAGCTTGGTCTAAAATTCTCTGAATTAGAGTAAACTTGTGTCATGGTTTAATCCTGGCAGGTGGCTCCATCTCAAATGGCTGCTCACTCACTCCTCCTCCAGTGGGATGGGGAAGAGAATCACAAGTGCAAAAGCGGGATGAGATAAAGGCAGTTTAATAGGAAAAGCAGAAGTGTTGTGCACAAGCAAAGAAAACCAAGGAATTCATTCACCACTTCTCAGGGGCAGGGAGGGCTGTTGGGGAGAAAAATGCCATCACTCTAAAAGTCCCTCGCTTCCCTTCATCCTTCATCTCCCAGCTTTATATGATGAACATGATGTCCTGCGGTGTGGAATATCCTTTTGTTCAGCTGGGGTCATTTGTCTTGACTATGTCCCCTCCCAATTTCTTGTGCACCCACAGCCAAATTGCTGCCCTATGAAAAGGCCTTGAGTCTGCCTAAGCACTGCTCAGCAGTAACTAAAACTTCTGTGTGTTATCAACACTGTTATCAGCACAAATCCAAAATACAGCCCCACATGAACTATTGTGGAGAACTGTATCCCGTCTAAGACCAGTAGAGTGTATTAATTCAAAAAGACTAAAAGCCCACTAAGATGATTTTTGATTACTTTTTTTTTTTTATCTCACTTTGATTACTGAGAGAGATTTAGTGCTGAATGGAGGTATCTGACTCATATTGCCAATGAAGTAGAAGAAACCACAGAGGATATTTCATTCTTTTTACAATGGGCTTCTTGCTCCAAGTCCTCAACTTGGGCAGTGGTGGCACTGCTTTCTGATAATACCAGACATCTCCTTAGTTTAAATTTTCCTCATGAAGAAAAAAAAATAAAAGAATTTTTGGAGTATGAGATTTCAAATTAAATGTTCTTATCCACTATTATGAGGGTGTAAAGGACATTTGTCTTTCGTTGCTGCAGGTCTTTTGGAGTCATCAATATAAAACCATAATCTTAGACCTTAAATGTGAAGAGAGTCACTTTGTACAGTAAGATCTATCTTATGTTAAAACTTCTTTCCTGAGGTTTTGATTACAAATATGTTTCCTGAGCCTGATTTATCTTTCTTGTTTTTTTTCAACAAGCTAAACTAGGATAGGAAGCTCTCAAACGAGATTAGATATAATCATAGAATTTTCCTAGTGTAGACAAACATGGGTTCAACTAACGAGTAAGTCCTTATGCTTACATTCAACTTGCGCTGCTCTTCTGTGTTCTTCATAAGACAGAGTAGGGAGGTTACATTAGGATAAGGCTGAGGAGTTCACTGAACTCCAAAAAAGGAATTTGGACATAGAGCAAATGGACCAGAAGAGGACAGTTAACAATTTTAATATTTTTTTTCTGTTTAGCTGGCATATTTCTCCTAGTTAAGGAAATTTGGAGGTGTGATTGTATAAAGGCAGAATCCTTCTGTTTACTACTTGGTGCCAATGTGCTATACTTTGTTTACTGGATTAAGTTTGTATCATTTGGTTGCTGGGCCAACTGACTTGTCAAAATGCTGGATTATTTTTTTTTTTTTTAGTTTTAATAAGCCTCTGTAAGGATCTAATCTTAATTGTTTGGGGTTGTAATGGCTGACAGGAAACAGATGGTGTCTATTTTTTATTAAAAAAAAGATTCAGACTGAGAATGAAAATCTCTTTCAATATACTTGGAAAGGTATGGGCAAGACTAGGCGTGATTCAGACGACTGTCCTCTTAAATTAGAACTTTGGGATGGATGTAATAATGTGCTCAGATGGCATAAATGGAAAAGAGAATGGGAGGAGAAAAGGTTCCAAACAGATGCCTGACAGCAATTTTTTACAGAAATAAAACATGTGTGGAATGACCTTTTAGACATGATTATACAATGGAGAGTTAAACACTGGGCTATTCAGGGAAATTAGAAAGTATCCAGGAGTGTGTGGGACACAGTAAGCTTTGAAATGGAGAGAGCCATTAAAATATGCTTATCTTCATATGTTCTTGGCTATACAGAGATACTAATGCTGGATTTACTATTGCTTGTACATATTTTAGATCATCAAAACTTCTCTTTTAGTGAAACATCAGGGAAACTCATATGGGTAATTTGTTTCATTTTTGCCTTCCGACTTTTTATCTGCTTATTTATAGTTTTTATCTGAAATTGTTGCATGAAAGTTTCCCATCCTTATGGTATTGCTTTAGCATGCTGTGGAATCATTATGGTTGTGAAGTCCTTCTCTAGCAGTGGAGAATTATTGCCTATTGTGGCAGAAAGTTGTATTTAATTTCTATTATTCATTAATTTCCCTGTGGAATATTAGCTTGCCTCTTTTCTATCAACTCTTTAATTCTTCTTACAGAAAATTTGAAATATCTTTTGAATCAATAGCAATTATCTTTGCTTAACTGAGATGTAATTTACAGATGGAGCTACAATCTACATAAAGCAGTTCTACAAGTAGACTAGTAAAGCAGACATGATTCTTATGTGGATAACAGTGAACTGCAGTTTGTATAAGTGAAATGCACCGGTTTCAGGTTTATATTTTTGTTGCAGTTTACTTAGGTTGTCTCTCAGGTCAAAAATTGATTGTGAAATTATACAGTTCATCATAAGGGAATCTATTTTTGGGTAACATAGCTCTGACAAAAAAAATTATTGTAGGTAGCAAAAAAATTCTTTTCTTCTGCAAGTTATGTGTCTGTATATTTGTCCATAAATTCCTCAGTGATAAAAGTTGGAAAGATTAATTTCTAACCAGGAAATTAAAGAATCTTTCTTCTGAAATAACATGATTTTTATTTAATTTGTGATCTTTAGGGACAAAACCAGGAGGTTTTTTGTAGCCACTATTTTAACAGTCAATAGTCTGACTGGGATAACAGTTTTGTATTAATTATATTTCAGTCTGTCCAAACCTATTCAAGTCACTTTTACCTGGTAGTTCCTGATTGATTCGCTTTCCCACTGTATGTGGAAATCTGACCTCACAATGGTGTAGACACGTCACTTTCATAATCAGAAGGTTGCAAACCATTGATTTTTTTCCAAATTATTTGGTTTAATTTAACAATTTTTGGAAAAAACTCTGTAAAAACTGCAAGAATTATGGGGCAAAAAGTCCTTTGGTAGGCAGATATGACTGGATTATTTATAAAGTACTAAACCAATTTAAATCTTCTCAAATGTCGTTAACTTTTTTTTTATATAATCTATGTAAAATATGCAACGCATAGGACAGTGCAGCTGATTAATTATTGACAGTTAGTTGTCTTAATAGATCTGCTGTCACTCAAAATTCATACAAGTAAATATTAAAATATTTGTTTATTGTCCTACATAAACCATACATCTTGCATGCTGTTCTGAATATTCTAAAACTTAACTGGTTTATTTTTTACTTAGAAGTAAGAAATAAAAACTAAGCAAAATGTTAATGGTTGCATGTAAGCAATTGAAAATGAAATAAAACCAGAATGTTCAGGTATTATCATGAGAAAAGGGAGGGAGTAGTAGTCTTTTTGATTGCTGTATTGTAAAAAATAATTGGCTTATTATCATAATTGCATTCTTGTTCATGATATGAAGGTCGAACAAAATAATAGTAGCAGTAGAGGGATGTCATTTTACTGATTCTGGCAGATACTAATTGAGGTAATACGAGTTAGATGGTGCTGAGAAGAGACAGTGAATATCAAACCCAGAGGACCTTCACTGTATTGCATAATCTTTACCATCTGTGTTGGGAATTCCATATTCAGCCATGGACTGGGAAAAGATGGAAGGTTACTGCTCCTTGTTTTCCATTTAACTTCTTAAAAAATGCTGTTTTCAAGATAGCATTACAGTGTAATATTTGTATTTTTAATTTGAACTTTAAAGTTTGAGGTTTTTTAACAGAAAAACATGTTTTCCATTAAGTGTTTGCATTTTGAAGCACTGAATTCTTAATTTTTTATTCTGGTTCTAATAATTTTTCCTTGGTCATTAAAGAAAGTCATTAATAGTTTCAGCAAATGAGTGTTGTCTGTTTCTCTCTCGTCTCCAAAATCTCTTGTAACAGAGAAACCGTTTACTTTGACCTGTTCAATTCTGGCTCATTCACTGATGCATCTGCCTTCAGCTGCTCTCTCACAATGAAGAGTTTTCCACAAGGGAGGTCCAGGGGACACTCGTCTGCCTTGGGTGTCCCACCCTGCCCCCAGCCCTGACTAATAGAGCGGTCACATAGGGGAGGGCACTGGGCATTTTTGGCTGTTGGAACTAAGGCCATAACAATGTGACTAAACACTGCAGTGTTAGCCCATGAAAGATGAAGCAGTGTTTGCTGATGGTGACCTTTTGTCTGAAAATGACCTGCACATGTTTTGCAGTGATTGTGGAACACACGGTTTTCCTATGTTATGAAAGTTTTAATCTTTTTATTGTGCTGCAGAGCGCAATGTCTTCAACAGAGTATGATGAGTAGCAGATTTATGAAACTGAATGTGTTTGTGCTAAATATTTTTTCTTTGACACTGAGAGGATTTTTTTTTGTTTGTTTTAATCCTGTGGGTGTAAGTGAAAGGAAAAGATATGTTTTTTTCAGATCACACCAAGAAAAGTGGGAAAATGACCGAAATAGTTTGATATTTCTGTTAAATGTGTGGGTGTGTGTCAGTGCTTGGTTAAAATTATGGCATTTAAACAGATTTACATTTTGAATTGTCAAGAAGAAAGCATTTGGGTTTCAGCTGGTAATCAACCTCTACCTCTCTTTCTCTGCCTCAGCTCCTCTTATGTATTCTAGATGGAGGGTGTGTATTCTAGATGGAGGATGTAATGTCTTATCCTCTCTATTTTCCCCTGTAATTGAATATATATGGCTATACCCACTGCAAGTGGTTGTGGATCCATCTTCCTTCTTAGGAAGACGGCATTACTGAATCACATCTGCTGCACCTAGCGTTAGGATTTCAAGATTAAAGTGAAAATGGAATTTTATGTAAAGTTAGTCGGATATATAGGGAAGGAGAAGAAAGGACATCTAGTGGGTTTATTGTTGTATTGATTTATTTTGGTTTTGCCTTTTTATGTTTTCTTTTTTTTTTTTCCAGTTTCTTATATTTATTCCCTGTAAGCCTGTGGTAGTTGGTGTCTGTTGCCTTTACACAGATTTGAGTGACATGACTTTTGGCCATAGGCTGCATCAATTCTCACTGCAAATATCTGATTGCTACCTGACCAGCAGCTAACCCTGCTCTCCAGCTGCTCAGTGAAGAAGAGTATCTCCTATCCACACTATAATCAGTGTAATCTGTTACTGGCCTTCTCACACTGGTGCCATACCCTCACTCTGCTAACTTTTATTTCTGCATTCCCCTGCCTGTCAGGTATCGTGGGACCTGGGAACCCTCCCAGCTTCCTTTGCATCACATTATTTTTCAGTAGCTGGCAGGAAGAATTATATAGTGATCCATGGACATTGCTATGAAATGCATTTAATGAATGTCCAGGCTGTCAAATATTTGAAAGTGATGTAGGAGGAATGTTTCTTGCCAGTTTGAATAAGTATCAGAAAGCTGGGATTTGCAGTAAGTGTTGGGGTTCTCTTACTTGTCTGGGCAGCAGCTGCCTGCCTGCCTGCCAAATCTGGAACCAGAAATTAAACTGTGGCATGACTGTGCCTGTAAAAACGTTAATATTTGCCTGCTGTGTTGGTGACAATTTTTAATTCTTTTTGTAAAATGTTCCCTAATTAACCACTGGCATAAGCCTCTCCATGGGAATTAGGTGTTTAATTTTTCAGAAAGAACCAGCAGCAGTACCCAAAGTCTTGATATTGCTAAATCAGTTCTTGAACTGAAATTGAAAGTCAAATTAAGGCTTATAAAAGGTGCATGATAATTTAGTTTCCTTCATTTTGGTGGGACATGTGTGTGATATGCAGGTCTACTGAATCCTTGCTCTATATTTTATGTGGGTGTGTGTAAATATACTGCTTGAGCTGAGTCACATTTCCTTTGTCCTCACAATCCTTCATGAGCAGTGCAATTATACAGCTAATGAACAATGATATACTAGTAAAATTTGATTTAGGACAGTGTTTAAAGCGCTTAAAACAATGTATCTCAGTCCTATACTGAGAGTATACAGCTACTGTAATAGGTGTCAATTGTATATTACTCTTACACCCTTTAAGAACTTTTCCCGTGCTTTGGGAAGAGGGAAACTTTTAGATTGTTAAGTACAGTCTGATTTCTGTTCACAACTTAATTTAGGCACCAAAACTGGTATAGACCATTAGTCCTTGCTGTGATATGCTTCTGATGCTTCTGAAATAGTGATTTTTCTGTTTCTTAATAGGTGCCTTAGCTTTGCTCTACAGTGAAAAATAGAGATGCTTAGAAAAGACCTCGGAGTAATTTTCACTAAGAGGAGAGTCTTAATGGGGACAGCAGAAAGCCTGGTATAAGATAATTTCTGTCAGATACAAGAAAGTATTGCAGTGGGATTCTCATGGATAATACTTTTATATAAAAAGGACATTTTGAAAAACTGCTACAAAATTAGAATTTCAGAAATGAAGCAGATGGGCAAAATCAAAGCTGTTACTTTGCTTCCTTCATCTGTATATGCAAGGTCTCAGTCTTCTAATGCATAACAGAAGCATGATCCTCTGTTTCCTGGGTAAAGGAACTTCCACACGCCTGGAACTAGTAAAGCAGCAACCAGCAAGCAATCTGAAATTGGCTTTTCAGGAACAATGACTCCTAATCAATAAATTGATACTTCTCATTAGTCTGTTTCTTGTATGCATACTATACAGAGAACATGCTGTTCTCTAAATGCATGTATTAATTATTATGCTATTAGGTAAAAAAAAATTTCATTCTGTAGTGGATGTGTTTTGGACCGTTTAGATTAGATGAAAAATAAACAGTCTTGAAGCTTGGAAGCTGTTTTTAAAAATATGTGATGAGTTGCAGATTTTTTAATTATTTGAAACATTCATCTTTGTTTCCTCAGAAATGTGTCTGGATTAGTTAAAGATGTGCAGTACAGTAAAATAAACTTGTAAGTTATTTCCTATGTAAGGGGTGTAGAACAAGGATTTCTGTTTCATTCCATTTACACCAGTTTCTATGTCTTGAGTAACATTTTCAGATACAAAGTGACTCCTCAGAAGTACCGTAAAATGAGAAAAGCTTAAGGGCAAGTCGAGCTGTTAGTGAGTGATGATACTTTTGTCTGGCAGTTCAGTCGGCTTGCATAATAGAAGTTTATGTGATTTATTACGTTACAGTACTGAAATAGTATCTACTAATACAAATGTTTCCATTAAAAGAGAAAGTGAACTTACTAAATGGAAATTATAATGTTTTATTAATTTTTCTTCTTGGTTTTATGTTCTTGTGCCCTGCAGCTCCTGTGCAGCTGCTCTTAAGTGCAGATGCAAATACCAGCTTGTTTAATGGGGTAACTAAAGGCAGTGGAGGAAAGTTATGTAATGGATACTCACAAAGTGTAAAATATATTCAAGCCACAGCATATGATATTTGTGGAATTGTGTCCTGAGGTTGGAAAGGCATTGCACATGACTTCTCGAGTAGTTCTTGTTTTCTGAAATTAGATGTGGGGAAAAAAAAAATAATAGGCCCTTCCTTAGTTCTGCAGATACTAAATTTATTTTACTTGAGTAGGAGAATTTAACATTTTTATCCCTTATTAGCCTAGCTTCCCTATATAGTTAAAAAACAATGTATCGAAGTCTTGGCTAGCAGCTGTATTATCAGGAAGACCATTATGAAACAACAATTTTCAGAAAAAAGGCTTCAGACTGTGCTAAGCATTTCTCTTTACAGCTTTGTGTAGAGCATCCTGAATGTAATTGAGGACAGACTCCAAGGGCACAGTGCATTGTGTAGGTTAGCAGGGGAAATAAAAGCTGCCTGTTTAACATGTTCAGAAATCTGTGATTAGGTAATGGAAAACTTTTGTTTTCAAAAATGCAAGGTTTTGAAACTGGACTTTGTCTTTTTAAAACTAGCAGCAAAATTTTGGGACAGCTTCCCATATACAAGACTTCATAAGTCTTTGCAGTGATGTAGTTTTTGAGCTACTCATTAGAATTGTTTTTCTTTAGTACAAAAGTGTAAAATTCAACTGTAATTAGCAGTTTAACCATAGAGATAAAGTTATAAATATACAGAATTCAGCGACCATTTGAAAGGAAATTTCCTACAATTTAGAGAATGAAGAATAAATTGGCTTTGCTGCTAAAATGATTGTATATGGGACTACAATCTGTTTCAAATAAATTAAATACATGTTTGGACAAAATTGATAGTAAAGCTTCAAATTGAGCTGAGGGAGGTTTAGATTGGATATTAGGAAAAACATTCTTCATGGAAAGGGTAAGCATTGGAACAGGTTGTCCAGGGAAGCGGATGAGTCACCATCCCTGGGGGCATTTAAAAGATGTGCAGTTGTGGCACTGTGGGACATGGTTTAGTGGCGGACTTGGCAATGCCAGGTTAACAGCTAGACTCAATCACAAAGATTTCTTCAGCCAAAATAATTCCCTGATTCTATGATAAAGTGTTAGATTATGGCACTGTAAGACTTGGAAGGGCTGCTCCGATGGCATATGACACTTGGTCTTTTAGTAGCTCATACCAGACCATTTTAGGTAGGATCCAGTTTGTTAAGTCCTGAACTACCAATGTCAGTATCACCCACAGTTCTCCTCCTTCTTGTCCTCAAACCACTCTCTTGTCCAAGTTTTTTCTTTTCTAATTGCTTACCGAACATTCTAGTCTTTGCATTTATTTCCACTCCTTCCCATCATGTGTGCACATGGAGACAGTGTTGGGGCAGCTGATCTAGGTCCACCTTGCAGTGAGAAAATTAACTGCCAGCAGGGTCTGTGCTTGGCTACTGTAGCGATGCTTCTTGTACTGACAGGATTGCAGGAATGTAATTAGTTTGTCATACAGAAGGTGGAGTGCAATTGGTGTAGTGAAATCTTTGATCAGTGCTGTCCAAGTACTGCCTCTGCTAGGGATTGCGTGGCTTGTGATTCTTATACCTTTATTAGAATTAAAAGTGTTCTTTCCTTGTTTGAGGAGATCAAGAGGTATATCTCTGGTGCTAGACATTTTCTGCTTGCTAAAAATATTCTGTTGAAATAAATGTGTTTTTAAAATCTGGAATAGATCACATATAGTGGTCTGGAAATATTTGGAGGAGTTTAAGGTTCGGATATAACCCAGCAAATTCTGGTCCAGTGAATCCTAGGATTTAGCATGTAGTCAGAGATGATGTGTGAGGAGTGCAAGTGCCCCATTCTAGTCCATCTGTGTTGTAGTAGAAACAGATAAGCAAGGCTGAGATTCCATAATTCCAAGGCTGATTTGAGGTTCTATAATTCCATAATTTTAATTTTATAAATATCTTCACTTTGAGGCAATTTTTTTTTTAGTTATTTAAATAATTATTATTTCAATATGGTAGCAGTCTTTTTAAATAGTTTGTGGGGTTTGCTTTGAGAGGGGAGTGCTGTATAGAAGTTATAGGCCAGTCTTTGATGGTCGGGAAAGGTCCATCACTGACAAATATCTTGCATTATGCACTTAGGTTATGGTTAAAAAGGGGAACTTAAGATATGGTGATAATGAATTTAATTAATATAGTAAAAATTACTGCCTTGCCTGGAATTAATATACACATATTTAGCCCAGGCCTCAATTCTCAAATATACATTCCAGCCTGGATTTGGAGCATTTTTCCTTGGCTGTGGCAGCCGTGTTTTTCTGCATTTTATTGTTATTAGACTGTAGAGGGTCTTCTCTTCTCTGCCTAGCCAGATCTCTTTATCTGTGCCTCATATTGGAAGCTCAGGATGAGCTGTGTTGGAAACTATTACATATTTAATGTTCCAAGTTTTGTAAACCTTTTGCAGTCTAAAGTAGTGATTGGCTGAAAGGGAAACTTATGAGAAGCATAAGAAGGGGGTTTATGAATAGATGTGTTAAAGAACTGTAATTACCATTATAAATATTTTTTAAAATTATTTTTACAGAAGGAAGGAACGTATCACAAATCTGGAAGCCAGACAGCATGGGCTTTATCTAATTTAGGTGTCTGTAGCCGAGTTGGTAACATGGCACCTCTTCTATATTCAAAGAGTGTTTTAATATTTTTGGTCAGGGTTCCTCTGACTGGTTTTAGAAATATACTTCCAGGCAAGATGAGTGGTATCTTATTGATTAGGTCTTTATTGACTGTAATGAAGCATAGCTGAAGTGTAGACAACAACAATGCACACTGATGAATCCTTTTGAAGATATGTATTCAGGAACTACACAGGGAGAGTAATATTACACATTTCCATAAAAAAATGCATGTACTTTCTGAAACAGTTGAGAGAAAACTGTATCTATGCTTCTCAGCATTGCAGTTTAAAAGTTCATGCACTCGATTAATAGAGATAAAAAATCAAATGCATTGTATGGTTGACTGATTTATGCTGAAAAAACTGTTTATCTTTGAACTCTCAAATTGCAGGTCAGACTGAATTGTATAACTCTTGTTTCAGAACATTCTGTGCAGATGTGATTGAAGAGATATGTGCAAAAAAGAGTTCTTTCAGACAAAAGCTGAGTAGACTTCTCTATCTGTTGCCTGTCCTGGATACAACTAATATCTGGTTGAGAAGCAACCTCAGTCCTAATAAATTGCACTAAGCTGCTTTTAACTGGTATTTTGGAATCAGGGGAGATAAGTTCTGGTGAGTGATTCTAATCCATTTTCCTAACCTTTCACCCCTTCAGAATATTTTACCTAAGCTTTATTTTTGTATTTTTCATGAACCTTTTTACACAGTTGTAAAGCTTATTTATGTACTTCAAAGAAATAATTTCACAAGAAGTACAAATATTTTAAAATGACTGCCAACATAACCAGGTTGAGACATTGTTCTTTTTACTTTTGTTGTTAAAGTTGTTCGATAAAATAGTTAACTTTTGAAAGCCTTTTTATTTCACTTTTAGTATGACTTGGATGTTGAGATTTGATGAATTTATACTTTTTAGTGAAAATATTGAGAGCTTTTGTATGTCTTGAAGTGTTAATGTCATGCAAGGCAATATATTACAACAATAGAGCTTTGGTGACTTAGTGAAAATAAGCAATGGGATGTTGGTAGCTGCCAGAAACACTGTGTTTTTTCATCAACTGGGAAGCCTTCTGTATCTTCTAAAATTTTTTGTCAACACACATTATGAATTTAAGAGAAATTGTTAAAATGCATGGAGGAAAATCTTACAATAGTCTTGGTTAGCGTGAAACAAGGAAAGGCATTTTCTTCTTTATAGTCATATTGAAGTGTTGAAATATCTGTGTCCTTTCTAATTTTGTGGAGTATGTAACTGCTAGTGAAGTTCAAAATATAGGACTGAAGCAGTTGAGAGAATATTTATTCATTAAAATTGCAAGGCATAACTTCAATGGACTGGTTAAGGATATGAATGCTTGTCTAAATACATGATGTTTCCAGCCATGGAGAGTCCTTTTTAACAAGTTCTGGCTGCTGGTAGCTGTAAAATTTACATGGTATGCAGGAAAACAGAGACCTTATAAATTCAAGAAAAACGATTTCTGTTGATTTCAACTCTTTTGCTGAATAGATTAAAATAACTTAAGCCCCGAGTGATTGGGCATGAATTGAATCACTCGGGTTTCCTCTGTGACTTTGAAGTACTCATTTTAACTCCTTGCAATACTTTGTTGTATGAGATGCAATAATTGATTTAACACTTTAGATATGCTTACAGTTATATCAAAGAGTAAAATAAACTTCATTAGTGCTATGCTATGGTATGTATCTTCATGATCCATGGAAAGGCCATGAAAAGTCTGTTTTGAAAGCTAAAGAGTATTGATGGCACTTTTTGTTACTGAATCAGGTCAAGTTTGTATTCAGAACATGGGGGTGGGGAGAGGGAGGGCAGGGAGAAGTATCTTTCTTGGTAACTGAAGTGCTCAAATGCTGTAGTTTGATGCAGTTTCTTAGTTATTCTGTTCCTGGTTTTATGTTGAAATTTGCGAAGCCTAGTGTTGTTCCAGACTCTGCAGGAGTGCTGAGTTCTGGAACTTTGCTTGCCCTGCATACTGGTAACAGGTATATGCTCTGAAGGTGATGTGGGACTAGATTTGCATGATGGAATGTTGTGCCACTGGATCTATTTAATATCCCAGTACAAATGAATAGCTGCCTTGCTATTAAAAGGAAGGTGTCCTGTTGTGTATTTTGGCATGAATTTCCATCCTATCTGTGTCAGGAAGTTTGAAGAAGGTGAAACATTTGGCAGTACAACCAGAGCTGCCAAGGGCTTTTTGCTTCTAAGGACACAACTGCACCTGGCAGTTTTGAGGCACCAGGCTGTGATGGCCAATGTTCATCTGGGCTGAGGGGATGGCCTGCAGCTGTGTTCTTTGCCTGCTGGGGATATTCTGTTTTGCTGGAGACATCTGCTCCTGGTGCAGTGCTGGCCCCAGGTGTTCACCAAGGCATGCTGTCTGGTGGTATCACATGCCCCATCACCCTCAGATGCTGACACATGTCCTAAAAGCCATCACAAGTAGCCCAGTTCCTCCCCAGTGTCTCCCTCCGTGGCCAGGCGCCCCCACCTCCCACCATGCCGCCACCCTTCCTCAAGAATCACCATCTGCAGGTTGTGCTTTTAAGCACTGTATTTATGTAAATGGCCAGTCTTCGCGAACGAAGAACCGGGGAAGGTCTTTACACCTTCCAGCCTGCGCATTGGATTTTT
>JAWMRA010000078.1:26031500-26041814 GCA_035584735.1 Pseudotriccus pelzelni | reverse complement strand
CCCTGGCTGGAATCGAACCCAGGCCTCAGCGGTGAAGGTCCTGCGATCTAACCACTAGGCCACCAGGGGCTCCCCCTACTGTATTTATAAACACATGTGTAAAATCATTACATATGCATAAGATAATTAAGTTATTTGAAAACAGCTGGAGGTGAAGGCCCAGTAGAGATAGAGAATATGTTTTTGCAAGGATGTAAATAAAAAAATTTAAATCAAATCACATTTTTCAGTTAAACAAACAAGGGAAGATACTTGTGTTGAAATTTTATTGTATAATCCAAATTAACATCTTCATATTATATCCATAACTTGCTTTAAATTTTTTTTGTAACCTTAATTTTTTTTGTTTTGCTTGTTTTAGAAATTAGGCAGGTACATATAGAAGGGAAAACAAGCAGTAATTTCCAGCTTTAATCTACCTCTGTACATTAGCAGTGGTGTGACAATGCTACTTCCCAGCACACTTTATAGAATGATCCCATTTCAGATAATGTTTCTTTTTACTGGTTCTTCAGTGACTGTCCTTGGCTTTCATATCTGCCAACTAGCCTCTCTGAGAAGCTCACATATATCAAACGTTAATTTATATATAATTTTCAGGGGAATAATCAGGAAAATTAAATAATAAATAAATCTTCTTGCAATGCAAGTTGGATTAAAAAATTGCCTTTAGAGGAATTTTTTTGTACATATTTAGTCAGTAATTAATGTTAGAAGTGTCTTGTACAACAAGTCTACTACAGGAATATAAACATATTGATTTAATTTAAATGTTGAGTTCTCTTGCTTTTACTTTCTTTGATAATATTTAGTGGCTTCTTATTGCAGTTCACATTTAGGTTTATTCTTTTTTTTTCTGTTTTCCTGCATGAAACAAGATCATGTGCACAGTATGGTAACTGAATCTTGACAAGAAACAGGTCCATGGGTGCTAATAATGTAATTAAATCTTTCTCATTTTCAGTATACAGTTTACTTGGACTGTAAATTAATTAAAGCATTATGTGATACTGTGGGATGTCTGGGTTTTAGATGAAAAATCCGTTTCTGTATTTTTATATTTGTATTTTGTGTTACAGTTACTCCATGACTTGGTGCTCACATATGTATTTTTCTGTTGTTGTTGGCAGAAAGCCAGAACTGTAAGTAGGGTTTCCATCACTAGCAAGAAGTATCTGTATGGAGTTTATTTCTTTTTAGTGTTTCGATTTTTCTTCCAGTAGTTCTTATAATAAATTGTCTGATAATATGTTCCTTTTTTACTTTTTATCAGTAATTTGAAGTGTCAGTCTGTCTTTCAGGATTAGAACATGTGTTCCATTAACTTTCATCCCTCCTTAGAAGTCTTGATAATGGAATGATAGAATGATAGATATTGAAATAACAGCGAGAGATAAGTATGAGAACTCTCCAGGAATATATTGTACTGACATAATGCCATACTTGAACGGTCTGATATTTTTTGATATTTTTGTGACACTGTAAACTAAAAGAAAAAAAAAAGTCTTGTTGTGGAGTAATATGAATCCATTTTAATTTACATGTGCTTTCATGTATTAATTAAACTGTTTATAGGTTTTAGAGATATGTTATAATATTACTATTTATAATTTTGATTTAATAGGAGTTTTAACGTCAATAGAGCCATGTTTTTGTAGTCATTTTTAGCTTAGAATTCTCACATTTTGGCTAACAAACACTTGTGTAGGATACCTTTTGCAGACTTGACTGGGAGATTTCACAACAGTGAATTTGGATTTATTCCAAACTGTTATTACTCTGAAAACAGGAGACCCTACTCACATACAAATTTCTTAAACTGTAACCTATAGTTTCAAATTACTGAAGACTGAAACATTAATAATATTATTTCTCTGTGTGTGGTCAGCATTCTTGAGATGTTAGAATTATTACAAATGTTGGGTTTACAAACAAGGTAGCTTTAGAATACACATCTGTCCTCAGTAAATGTAAACGACGTTGTAGTGCAGAATTGTGGATACTGCGGAACAGTGCCGACTGGTGCAAGCCATTTGTCTTTTCTGTGAAGTCACATTTTTGAACAACTACCAGTGCTGCTTAACATTTTTGTTGGTGACATGGACAGTGAGATCGAAAACACCCTCAGCAAGTTTGCTGATGACACCAAGCTGTGTGGTGCTGTCAACACAGTGGAGGGAAGGGATGCCATCCATAGGGACCTTGTCAGGTTTAAGAGGTGGGCCTGTGTGAACCTCTTGGAGTTCAACATGGTCAGTGCAAGGTCCTGCACCTGGCTTGGGGCGCTTCCAAGCACAGGTAAAGGCTGGGTGGAGAATGGATTGAGAGCAGCCCTGAGGAGAAGGACTTGGGGGAGTTGGTGGATGAGAAGTTTGACGTGACCAGGCAATATGTGCTTGCAGCTCAGAAAGCCAGCCATGTCCTGGGCTGCATCAAAAGAAGCATGACCAACAGGTTTAGGGAAGTGGTTCTGCCTCTCTGCTGTGATGAGACCCCCAAATGGAGTTCAGCTGTGTCCAGCTGTGCTTCCCCCAACATAAGGATGTGTACCTATTGAAGTGAATCCAGGGAAGGGCCATGATGATGATCACTGGGCTGGAGAACCTCTCTTATGAGGAAAGATGAGAGAGCTGGGGTTGTTCAGCGTGAAGGAGAGAAGGCTCTGGGGAGACCTTATAGCACATTCTAGTACCTAAAGGGGGCCTGCAAGAAATCAGAGAGGGTTGTTTTACAGGGAATGGCTTTAAACTGTAAAAGGGTTGATTTAAATTGGGTATTAGGAAAAAATTATTTACTGTGGGGGTGCTGAGGAACTGGAACAGGTTGCCCAGAGGTGTGGTGGATATCCCATCCATGGAAGTGCTCAAGGCCAGATTGGATGAGGCTTTGAGCTATCCGGTATAGTACAAAATGTCCCTGCCCATGGCAGAGGTGTTGGAACTAGATGACCTTCCAGAAGTCTTCCAACCCAAGCCATTCTATTCTATGATTCTATGAACAAGATATAGAGAAATAATAATAATAATAAAAAAAATCTTAAGTCCTATTTTGAAAATTGTTATTCCTCTAAATATCTAAAGCTAAGTTTGCTGTTGGTGCACAAATCTGTGCAAGGTCACCCCACAACTGGAAACATTAGTTGTCTGCAGAATGCACCAAGGTAGGCTGTCTGGTCTTCAAAATATTAATTGAAAATATATTAAGTACTTCTCAGGTTTAAGAGTTGTCATTTGCAATGTACTGAGAGTACAGTTGGTGAATGAGGGAAATGACTGCAGCATTATCAAACAGATCTCAAAGGAAAGTTTCTGGTGTTGGAAATAACTATGAGGGTATTGTAAAGATGCAAATCCCTGTTCAGCAAGAAATCACAGAAGAACCTCAGCTAAATGACAGATTAGTCAGTGTAACAGTATGAAAACTCTGCAGACAGAGAGCAAAGCATTTGAACAACCAGGCCAGTGCTTTGTTCTAAAATTAAATAAATGCATAAAAAAGTCAAGCTTTGGACAACCTATATTTTTTTCATGTTACAAAAGATGTTGGAATCTGAACTTCCACATGACAGTTTTGACAATCTATCTGTTGATTTTGCAAACATAACTTATAGCTGCTGAACATCAATGATCTCCAGGTCCAAAAGTAAATCTTCTGAGAGCTGAATTTCAGAAAGAAAATATCTGATTGTATTCAGACTAATCTTGCCAATAACTGAACATTCTATTAGTCCTTGGACTACATTGCTATAACTCAGTAAATTTTAAAATGCTGTGATAACAAATGGGAAGTGGTCAACTAAAAATATCACCCTCTTTAGTCAATATATCTAAGAGTAACTAGTATTGTGAGGTACTTATGAGGTGTTCCACAAAGATAAGTTTAAAAATCAAAAGGTTAAAAGGTTTAAATCAAAACCATTGTTTTGATTACTTTTTCCTCCTTGTCTTTTTATTTTCAGAAGATCTGAATTGTGGTAAAAATAAATTATAGAGTTTTATCAAACTGATCAACAGTGATATATGATGGTACATAGTTCAGTTTAGTACAACACAGCCTTTCAGTTGTGGATTTATGTGTGCATTTGTACTTGAGCTTGCTGGATATTAGAGCCAATATCTAAGCAGTCTATTTAAACATACCACATTCTCCTCAGTTTGGAGAAAATAGGTCAAATTCTGACATCTGCAGTGACTTCTTTTGTATTAGAAGTCTGTCTTTCTGCTGCAGACCAACTGATGGCAAATTTGGCTTGAAAATATTTCGCATTCATAATCTTTGCTAATGTTGTGAGAACAGCTTCAGCTTCAAGCTTATTGTAAGAGGTAAAAAATATGTTTTGTGCATTTCTCTAGTTGTATTACATTAAATGAAAAGAAAAATGTTTGCTCTGCTTTACATTAGAAAAAGTAGTATGCATATTAAGTTCTGTTGTTTATTACTTTAGGAGTTCAGGTTTGCCCATTTGGGTCAGGTTGCTGCCAGGGTAATATAACCCCTCACTGCCCAAATGGCATAGGTAAGGGAAAAAGATGTTCTTAACTGGAGAGTACTGTAAGGGTATATATGTAAGTGTTGTGAAGTCCTGCTTTGTAAAGCCAGGTACAACTGCTCTTTATATTCATCTCTGTGTTAGTGTGATAGCAAATGGGAAATAGATGGTGGAAGCCAGAGCACTGCTGGAGTAACCCAGCCTGCATGTCTCTCTGAATGGTCTTGGAGGTCTTGGTGTGGCCAGAACTGGTCTGCTTATTTGTAAAGGGGAATAGCTTTGTGGCTTCATTATAGGAGAAATGTACAGTCAGCTCCAATGAAAACTACTGATCTCAGAAATTACACGGAGTGACTGAATGCTGCTATAAAAACATTTCATGTCAGAATATGAAAATATTGTTTGTTTGTGCTGAAAATAATTGTATTCCAGATGTTTTATACACATTCCAAACATTATATCTACTTCTGTGTACTGAAAATAACAGTTTGACAACATATTTTTCAGATAAGTATGTAGTAAACCTTGCTTCTCTTTCCCCCATGGTGTATCACAGATGGAGTAAATGGGGCTGTAACTCCCCTGGGTTTTTAAAAATGCACTGCCTTAGTTCAGATGCTGTAGCTGCATCATTGCCTTGCTGCTAAAATGATCTGACTCAGTCTGGCATACCGCATGCAAAGCCCTGCTAGATTAAACTGACAGCTTTGCTTAAAATCTCTTTATGGATTGTTAATCACCAAAACAGAGACTATACTGCAAATATTTACTGGACTGCAAGTGTTCTTATGCCTGGATAATCTGGTAGATTTGAAAGGCAATGGTAAGCAGCTATTCTGAACTGTTGAAGAGCTATTCTGAATTAAGAACCAGGTAAAATGCAGAAGGAGTGGCTGTAACAAGAGTTTTTACTTATCTCATTAGCATTCTTGTCTTTCAATGTGGCAGAAGTCTCTCTCCCTGGAATTCAAGGAAAAATTCCAGGATTTATTCTTAGAACAATGATTTTTAAATGACAGGAAAGATGATTGAAGTGAATAAAATCTTTCTCTAGAAACCGTTTGGATGTGTTGAATTTCTGTTTTTATTTTTGATGTATGTTGGAACACAATATACAACTGAGATTCATGACAATCCATCTGCTTGTAGATCTGCCTCCCTTTCTTATTTTTACCTTACACAAACTAATATGTATGTGGATCTGTGAAATCTGTTTTAAAGATTAATTTTTTTCTCACCTTTTTTTTCCCTGATTGTTTTTCCCCCCCCACTTAATTGTGGCTTGGTGTTTTCTTAATTACGTAAGTTGATGTAATAAAATTTAGATGTCTTCTTAATTCAGTCTAAGAGTTTATTTCCTGTGAAAGGATTTGTTTTTAAATCTTGCGTCTTACTCTATCCTTACCCAATGACAGGTATATAAAGGAAATTAATGTGCTAATCTTCATGGAAAGCACATTTAACAGGAAGGGGAAGGCTATATTTAGGGCAGGAAAGGAAAGTGTTTATTGTAATAGAATGTTGATGAAAATAATTTCCATAGAAAATTACCGTATTGTATACACCAAATTATATCAAGGGGGTATCTAAACAGAAGAAATGCAAATTGTGACATATAGTAAGTGTTTTGCTAATATAACTCTTAGGTTGTAGGAATATGTTGTGTTATTTTGATAATATCTAAATCCTAATGCCGACTGAAATGTATGGAAACTTTTACCTTCTTTTATAAAATTTAACATGCACAAAAAACCACTCATGGTGTTTAATTTCTGAAATTATTTCATTCAGCTAAAGCATTTTCTACTTTCAAAATCCTCCATCACAGCCACTGAAGTCCCAGCTGACAGCAATCTAATGGACAGAGATGAGGAAGACAGCAGTTGAGGGATGCTATAAAGGTGAAGATAGTTCTCATTTCAGCCATGTGGCTAAATGCTTTTGATTAAACAGATGTCAGGTGTATTCTTTAACCCATAGCAATGGGACAGCTCTTACAATTTAACTCCTCTGTGGCCCAGAGTTAAAGGCAAGGCCCAGCCTCTCTGACCCACTGCATGTTTGGTTGTTATCTGATGGAGAGTTTAAGCCTTCCTCATGCACCATTCCATTCCCAGGCATCCTCCCACTGTCTCTACAGAGGGGTCTTGTGCTGCACCCTCCAATCCTGCCTGCTGCTGAGCCCCTTCAGCTCAGTCATCTTCTTACAAGCCGCAGTTGTCCAGCATCCTCAGAACTGGGCTGAGTCTTATTATTTAGTCGTGTTTCATGGGCTGGTTAGAACTTACTGTTGCAAAGTTATTTTTGTGGCTCTTCTGTTTTGGATAGCAGAAGCATACATAGGCTTTGTACTTTTCCTGTGCTGATTTCCTGATTCAGTCTGTGCCAGCTCCCACTAACATCAGGACTGGGGCTATTCCAGTAATTGTTTTGGATGGGGAGCATAGGAGGAGTCCTCAAGTAAGCTCATTTTCAGCAGATTAACCTTTTATTTGCTGGTCCCTCTTCTAATTGCATTTTGTTTACGTGACCTGTAGTTACGGTGTCATTACAATAAAGCCATGAAATTTATATATTACAAAATTTCTTTGATCTTTACTAAATAAATAAGGGGCAGTATAGCAGAGGCAGACATACTCAAAATTCCAGCTTCCAGATTTCCGTGGCTAGGAATCCCTCCTACTTGGAGCTTGTAGTTGGAGAGATATGTTCTTAATAAACTGTCAGTCTGATCAGCTACATATAGTGAAAGTCTAAAAGCAATTTCTTCATAAAGCCTGTTTTTCTTTTTTTAACCTTTATTAACAGACTGTCAGGTGAAGCTGGGTTAGTAACTAAAGGACTTGTAACTGTAATCTTCAGTAATATTTAGTGTTGGTTATTTTATTGTCACTGTGGCCAGAGTGGATGGAAATGATAAACAGATAAGTCTTGTACTTCTGGGATAAGTGAGAACCTGAGGATTTATCAGAATAGAGCTCATTATTTATTTATTTTCATAGACAAAGATTTGGAGGCTGAGTTGTGTATTACAACTAACCCTAGAAAAGCCTGTTTGAAGTGGGAAGGGTTCAACAAAGATGTTCAATTCACCTCAAAACATGCTTCTTAATGTAATGAAACTGCATTGTTCTACTTTTAATTTAAAGGCACGTCTGAAATGTGATGCATTCACAAAACTCAAAGTTTTTTTCAGTTATTTCAATATTTTAATTTATAGTTTCATTCTATGAACTGAGGGATTTAAATACATGTTTCTTTATGGTTTTAAAGTCATAGAATTGTATGATAATGAGAAGATTAATAAGTATTACTTATGTACAAGTTACACTTCTGGTACTGAACTTCACATATTTTAGTTTGCTCCAGTATGAATTTATGTGTATAATAATGTCATGATTCATGAATGGTATTCCCCAATTTAGTGTTCCCAGTGAGACACCCCAAACCATGCACCTCTGTTCACTCCTCTCTCCCCTCCTCCTCTCCTCCGCAGCTGCTTGGAGAGGAGAATAGGAAGCACAAAAGGTAAAGATCATGGGTTGAGATAAGAATAATTAACTGGATATAACAATGAAATAAGAAAACAAACAGTAACAGCAAAAATATTAGTAACGGAGGGTACAGGAGAAGCAAATAATTCACATGATTGTTTCCCACACTGAAACTGCAATACCTGAGTCACAGCCACACTACTCTGACCTGGAAAGGACCCTGTTCCTGGAAAGTGATGTGAGGTGGTATAGAATAACCTCTGAGTCCTAGCCATGCTCCCTCCTCGCTCCTGCAAAAATTAACCCTGTCCTGGCTGGAAGCCAGAATTATCTTCGAGATAATTCTTCCAAAATAGATGTGTTTTCTGACCGTACCTACCCTTACAATATCAGATATGTAATTTCTCATTCAATATCTAATAATCTATGTAATATTTAATATTTAATGAGAGGAAAATTTGCTCTGAAGCACTTGAGCTTATGATTCTTACTGTCTGTTGAGCCAGACTGTAGTCAGCATCAATGTTAGTTCTGTTATGCAAGTTCTTAATTCTAAGATATGTTGTTCTTTAGTGATAGTCGTTGAATCAGAACAAATAATAATAGATCATAGTTGCAAGTGTATATTTTGGGGATCAAACCAGTTCTCAGTATTGTTACACTAACTTTGATGGGGAAAAAAAAAAGTATTATTTTACAAAATGTTATTATTAAGCAAATATCACTATTTGGAACAATAAAGACAAAAATAAGGTAAAAATGCACTGTGTCAAACATATGATCTTAAACTTCAGTTGTTTCATTTAGCATTTCATCCCTAGAGTGGAGATTATGTTAGCACCATTACTATTACAGGCTATATCATGCATCATTCAGCCACTTGTAACATTGCCTCTTCAGGTAACTACAAAATTTAATATCTTTCTATTTTCCTTTTCCTTTTTCTTTTATTTTTTTTTTAGTGTTAGATAATTGTTTCAACTATGGAAAAAAAGAACAGTTTTAATAGGAGAGCAGAAGACTGGCCCAAACCTTGAGAGTAGAAAGTGAACAATGGAGGCATGTTTTCATTAGATTAGAAATACTATTCTTTGGAACTCAAGGTGCAAATTACGCTGTGCCATAATGTTCTTTTCAAACACACAAGATAAAATTTACATATCTAAATTGGATCAGCTTGAATGGGTTTCCCTGCTGTCTCGTCCCCTCAGCTACAATCTTTCTGAAATGGCCTGCAGGTGGATCCAAATAGTAATTTTTGAGTCTATTTTTAAGAGCATCTCTAAAATAAATATTTTTCTTTTAGTTTTATATTGATTTCTTGCAGTGAACATCAGTAAAAATTTTCCTATGCCTCATCTGAGTATAATCTACATGATAATTGGAGGTTTAAATTTAATTGTGCTTATGCTTGCTTTCAGAATAACAATTTAAACTGGCTCAATGAAATCACAATTGTTTCATATTGTTAAAATAGTAATATTTTTCTTTTATTTCTTTCTGGTTTTATATGAAACATCATAAAAGTATGTGTAAGTTCTTTATGATAAACGCAAGAAATTTTGCCGTCCAAAGCAGTTTGAGGGAAGACCCAGCAAACAATTCTACATTGGTTCTACATTGCTGGATTTTCTTCTGTTTTTTAAAGGTAAACTCACTGATGATTCAGTACACTGATTCTGTTTTCTCTCCATATAAAATTCTTTCTCCTAACTTTCATAATATTTTATTACATTAATCTGGATGGAAGTGTATAGACTATTTTTACCGCTACTAAAATAATTATATTCTTAATAGATTTTTATCAAGTATGAAGGTAGATCTCATCATGATCTGCAGCATCCTCGCAAGGGGAAGAGGAGGTGCAGGCACTGATGTCTTCTCTCTAGTGACCAGTGACAGGACCTGAGGGAATGGCCTGAAGTTGTGTCAGGTGAGGTTTAGGTTGGATATTAGAAAAAGGTTATTCACCCAGAGAGTAATTGGGCACTGGAACAGGCTCTCCAGGGAAGTGATTACAGCCCCAAGCCCGACAGAGTTGAAGAATCTTTTGGACAATGCTCTTAAGCACATGGTGTGATTTTTGGTTTTGTCCTGTGTAAAGCCGGAACTTGGACTTGATGGTTGTTGTGGGTCTTTTCCAACTCAGGATATTCTATGATTCTCTCATTTTAGTTCATTTCATCCAGTTGCTCTATTTATTTTGTGTTTGTTTGGTAGTACAACTTCTGACATATTGAAGTAAAGTAAATAAGTAAAAAGTAAATGGCCAGTCTTCGCGAACGAAGAACCGGGGAAGGTCTTTACACCTTCCAGCCTGCGCATTGGATT
>JAWMRA010000078.1:26007889-26030846 GCA_035584735.1 Pseudotriccus pelzelni | reverse complement strand
CTAAAAAATCCAATGCGCAGGCTGGAAGGTGTAAAGACCTTCCCCGGTTCTTCGTTCGCGAAGACTGGCCATTAAATGGAAGCAGAAAAGTGTTTGATGTTAACGGAGCTTCACAAGCCTCTGTCCAAGGTGCTGAGGGATAGAGTTGGGCTCATCATTGCGAGACGGTACAGCACCTGCTGTGGCACTGGCTAGGGTGGGTAAACTGTGCTCTCCTGCCATCATTATTTTTATCTCAAGGTTATATTCCGGGTAGGTTTTGGGTTTAGAGGCCTTTCGTTTAGTTTTGTGTTGGGAGTGTGTGTGTGTGTTTCTATTTTTGTTTTGTTTCTGTTGTGGGTTTTTTTCTAAACTTCTTAGTTTACGTAGAATGTTAGAGTGTTACAGAAAAGTTAAATCTGGTTAGGAAGCTTTATGTACAGATGGCTAAAACTCAGCATTATCAACTCTTTAACAGTTTATCTACTGGCTTTAACTCAGGCTGTTGTTTCTGTTTCTTTACCTGGAAGGTCTGAAGAGTCTATTAAGTTCTATATATAGTTCTGATTTATGTATTGATGGAGTTTGTTTTTCCTGTTCTTGCCAAAGTAATTTGAAAATTTATGAGAATAGGCACAACACAAACATACACATCTCGAAAGCTAACTGACGTGCCCCACTTGGCACTGCAGTGGTTTAGCACAACCGAGCTGGGGTGAGGAGAGAATGCAGTGTTTATTCCAACTGGTCCTATCGTCAGGCTTTTGGTGATGGAATGGTGACAGCCTGCACCTCTCCAAACCTGGGCACTCTGCATCTGCAAGATATTGGGCTTGTATGTAACCAGTGTTTCCCCACAATCTCTACGTGTGTGTATTTGTGTGTGTTATCCAGACAGCCCCAGACCAGCAATGAAATCAGCTAACAATGGCATCAGTTTGCAGCTTTACAGACTTCAAGATGTTCTTCTCCTGTCACTTACTGATCTATGGTCTGTACTGATGTTCATAACATTTTAATGTAGGTGCCCAGTTCCAGCTGTCACATCATGGATACCGTGTTGCAATTCTGAAAATAGAGGAGTAGAACAATTTTGTGGAAGATTGTGACTGTTCAACTTCATTTATACCACACCTTCATATACTCATAAGATAATATGTTCACCAAATTATAGGCATGATGTCTGGCTTTTTATGGGAAGTCTTAGGCAATGTCTCATGATAGTTTAATAATTTGTAATGAAATTGTAATGAATTGGTAAATTGTAATGAAATTCCTTGCTGTTTCCTCTCTGGATAGTCCTTTGTCTTTTAAACTGCATTTATTGTTTATAATCCAGTGTGTTTCAGTTTAGCAGACATAACACTTGTGCTACACGTCATTTTTTATCTTTTCTTAATATTTACCATCAGATAGAATGTGGATTATTAGTTCATTAGTGAAAACCAGGACACAAAAAAAGTTAATTAAAAAGGAAAGTACTGCTTTTGTGTAAGACAAGAAATACCCTGAAAGTTTTTCAATAATCTTTGTTGAAAAACAGTGTTTGCTTTGCAAAGAAATCATTTGTTCTGCCATGCTGAAGCTAATTATTCTCAGCACACACTAGCTATATCAAATTGCAAAATGAACATCAGACTTGGTATGTTGTAGAAATTAAAACACCATCAGTTGAGTTAATGAAGAGCATACAATGAATATGATCTCATTTTTGCAATGCAGTTAAAGTGAAAGCCATTTAAAGAACTGTTGCAAAAATCATAATTTAGGGGGAAAAACAAACAATAAAGGAAATGTTTACTATCTATTTTAATTACTTTCTGCTTAGAGGTATGCATTAGGTTTATTTATTGTTTGATTTCAAATTCTTTCTCTTAAACAGTTTAAGAATACAGTGGCTAATGAACCATTTTGAAATCAAATGAATACATTCTTCTGTATTCCATTATAGAAAGCCAAAGGAACTCATTTGTGACTGTTTCATTATGATATCATATGAAGACCACTACTTGAAATGGTAGGGTAGCATAAGGATGGGAATCTGAAGCAGAATACAAAATGCTAAAGATAAAGAGAATTACTGCAATTATTTTTTTTCAAATGGAAAAAAAAAAAAAGAGATTGGGTTTCTGAATTATGTACCAAACATGTGAATGTAATGAAAATGCCATCCCCTATTCATATTTGAATTATTTTTCTTTCTGTAGGATTTCTTACAAAGACAGCACTATAAAAATCTCTCTCTGTAATAGATGATTTCCTGTGGGCTTTCCTAATGTTTGGTGGAAAGAAATTGTTCTGTCCTGGCCAAAGACAATAACAACTTTGTTCATGCATATATTTAAGCAAAAAGAAAGATTTATTTTCCCGCTTTCTGACAAAAGTTCAAGATACACGGTTCTTCCCTGTGTCAAATGCACCTAGAAAACTTGGGATATGAAGTTAGAGGTCTCAACTCTTAACAGAAGCAGAGAGCCTTCATTGTACTTCACCAGTTCATTCAGATATGAAAGTTAAGTCTTGGGAGCTTAGAAGAAGCCCTGACAAACTGCTTATCTGCAAGTCAAGAATAATTTTTATTAGAGATCATTGTAGTCAAATAACTCAATCTAGATAAGTTTTATATTTAAAAAAAATCTGATTCACAAGGTTGGAAATCAAACAAGTATTTTTGTTGACCACCAGTCAACCAGTTATTGGCAGAGAGAGGCGATTTGTTGTAGGCATATGCACGTTTGAAGTGTTTGACATAATGGAGTTCTTTTCTGAATCCTGTCAGGATATTGCTTTGCTATGGCAACACTGTAACTTTACAGGAGATGAATTTATTGAATGGCACCCTACTTGAGTCTAACTGAGATACGTGCCCTGCTATTCAGCAGGTTTTAGTGTTTGGGATGTATTCAAAGATCGTATGATATTTAAACTCCTTCAGATAAGATCATGTACAGTAATCAGATATGGGCAAACTTCTACATATGTTATAGTTCTGCCTGTATATGTGTAAAAAGACAAAAGAACTAAAATGATCTGGGGATTTAACATGCAGTTGTCTTCCAAGATCTCTAAAGAAGGTTGCTTATAATGGTCTTCTAGTAGCTTTGGGAAGAAGCAGAATGTATTTTTTGTCTTCTTCTTTCTTCACATAAAATTATTTGGTTTTGTAGTTGATATAAAGAAAAATACTAAATACTTATATACTAAAAATAGCTTCTGTAAACATTAAAGCATTGAAAATACCTCTGAGTTAGTCTGTGTGATGGAGACATTAATGTTGGAGCATACGTAGAAATGTCTGCAGGAAATGGATGGAGTTGGGCCTAGTGGTGAGAGTATTTTAGCAACATATTACAAAAATTGCTATTTTCTTTTCGCTGTGTGGGATATCTCAGAGGAGTAACCACCTACTTAGGCATCAATATATCATCCAGACAACTGAAGCTGTGTGTTGTATCTGGGTGCAAAGAGAATTCAAGCTGACACAAATCGTGTTAATATCTTGTTAGCATAATTTTAATATGTGAAAGGATCATAAATTATTTTTATCCTATTGATATATCTAGGAAACAAGTTCTTATGTGAAGTTTGACTCTTGCTTCATGCATGACGTGCCTTTTTTTTTTCACTAATAAATCATACTCATCTGTTTACCTAAACTCAGGTTGTTGTTTTAGCTGAACTCAACATCATTCAAACATTGTCGTTGTGGTTTCAAAGTCATGCTTCATTTTTTTAGTGCTCTCCACCCCACTCCATCTGTGTAAATTAAATTTCCTTATCTCAAGGAAATCATGCTCTCATTTAGCTGGATGGTTACAACTGAACTCAGAGATAACCTAGAGACAACTGCTTTGCAAGTTTCTACAGTACTTCAATAATAGTTCAGTCACTGAGAAAACTTCTTCTTTAAATCTCCTCCACACCATTTCTTCTCTCAGTGAGCAGTATATCAAAGTAAGTTGTCACATATTCTGCAGAGATTGTATAGATGCAACTGTCAGTTATTTAGACCATGGTTAGTTTTGAAGCTCACGGGAAAAACTTGTGGGAACACCAGAGCTCCCATTGACAGTTAATTGTGAAGGCTTTTTATCCTATTTTCAGATATACAAATATAACAGCAATTAGAGAAAACGGGCAGCATTGTCTTTTGTCACCACAGAAGAACAATGGTGCAAATTTAATGAATCTTTTTCCTGTCCTGAAGTGTCAGATCACCTTAAGCTTGGTTTGATCCCTCTAGTGAGCTCAAATTTTAATGTTAATGCTGATAATTTAGAGAAAATTTTTCAGCAGCCCACAGAATGCATTCAATGCATTGTGATGTGTATACAGAAAATCCAGTTTTATGTTGTTGTGATGTCAACTATCTTGGTGCATAGATTTGGTTACTCGCTTTTTGTCTCAGAAATATTGGTGCAATGGAATGTAGGAGAGGATGGTGGTGCAGCACCAGAAAAGGAAGAAAAGTCAGCATGTAGGAGAATGGCAGTTTTAGTTAATACAGCTTAGTGTTTTGAAACTAGCCTTTGTGGTTTGAAATGATAACCTGTTTTCATTAATATCTGCTTAGAATTTGTTAACTTTGTTGCATTCCTTATTTAGATTGACTTTTTGCACTTTAGTTTGCTCCAGAGTTGACTTCAACAAGTGACCTGTAATTTTCCATAGTAAGATTGATCAGTAGGAATAGATTTGCCTCTACCTCCCAGGTAAAGCATCTACCATATAATGAAAGTATAACAGATGGAGCATGCTTTTGAAGCTTTTATATAAAAATTAGAGAGGGAAGGTTTTATTTTGAGATATTATCTTCAGTGCTCTAACTTTATTTATAACCTAAGATTCAGCAAAATATTAATATTAATAATATAAAGGAATTTGGGGTTAGTTAGTTAGCAAATCAAAATTGAGCCTTGATTGTTAATTTAGAATGGTTTAAATCTAACCTCATCTTACCCCGTATCAGAATGGTGTGAGATCAATTAATCAGTTTCCTGAAGTTATACTCCTCTTGTTTATTGAACTCTTGAAGCCAGCACAAAACACACAGCTATACTTTTGGTCAGCTAAGTTAAGAGGTTAACAAATTATTAAAAGCTATTTCCATCTATATTGTGTTTGTCACTACTAATGAGACTGTCAGTTTCTGGAAACCACTAAATGTATTGGCTAAGTTAAAAAAACTTGCACCAATGAAACAACAACTCACAAAAGAAAGCAGCCTTGTTTAATTTTCTTATTAATTTCCATTACTTAACTATTTTTAGAATTGATAACAGAATGTTTGATTGATTTATGGCCTGAAAAAGAAGAGCAACATTTCCCTCCTTGAAAATGGAAATTGGCTTGTCAGACATTTAGATGAAGAATGATCAATCAATAGGATTTTAATAAGGAAAAGGCTTAAAATTGACTGAAGGCAGCTTTTGTTTAAGGTGATTTGGTATGTGCAAATTACTAAACTCTCCCTGGAGAGGATTTTCAAAGGTAATAATGGGCACTGATTTTCTTTGTTTATTCCATTCTCTTTCTGTTCCCCTTGTCAGGGATTTCAATACTTAACCTCTCCATTGCGTCTTTGAAGTCTCCCTGCCTGCCTTTCAGGTCCTGTGAATAATTTTACTTATTTGCATGTGCAGCTCTAAGTTTTAACCACTGTTTTTCTCCACTGAGGATGTGTTTTGGATGAACATTTATCTTCAGCATAAGTTCATGCTAGGCATAGGGGCTTGCTATTCCCATTGATTTTAGGAATGAAAATTTCAAAAGTACGTGCACACACTGGGGGAACAGAGTTGACTTGAAAAGTCACATTAAAATCCTGTGTTTTGTTTATATGTTGGAAAATCTAGTATAATGGTCTTGGAGTTAGAAAACTGGTCCTAAATGGCAATTACGGTCATTTGGGTTTGTTTGTTTTGTCCATTAGTTAAGTCTGTATTGGGCTTTCTGAAACTGAGGTAGCTAAAGTTGGATTAAAAAAGCTCCATTGCCTGTGTAGTCTTAATCACATAGGTGCACAAACTGTAGGTCAATGCCAAATGTGTTAAAAGACTATACAGTATATAGCACACCCACACAAATTTGGGTTTTCACTACTTCCTCACAGTATTTTTTTTCTCCACTTAGGTTTCTTATCCTGATTTCACCCTGTTTTCTTGGCTCTTTCTATCACTTGCTCTTTCCCAAGTTTTCTGTCCTACTAACTTAAAGGTTAGCTTTATGTTCCATGCTCACTTTTGGACCCAGTCATTTTTTCCCCCCTCAGCACTCTGTAAGCAAGTACATCCTGCTACCACAATTATAGAAGAGATTCTAATTTGTGCAGGCTTCTTTTTGGAGGTTATGATTAGAAGAGCATACTGATCTACCTGAACAGCAGAAGCAAGGTTCAAGTTTCTTCCCTAAAGCAGAGATTACCAAAAGTGAAAAAGTCACCATTTTCCTCATAAACATTTTTTTAAAAATTTAATTAACAGAGAAAAAGTCACGGAGCTAATTTTGATCTTTGCAACCAGTTCTGATCTTTGGATAGGTTCTGTTTCACATGCTTGGCATTGAAGCCAGTGTAATCTGGGCAGAAGTGACAAAGTTTATTCACAGAGTTTAAAGCCAGATAGTGGAATTCGCTAATTTAATCTGGCCTTCTGCAGCTCTTGGGCCACTGCATTTCACAAAAACATTGATCTATTTAGCCCAGTAGCCTTTCCTCAGTTAAATCATCAAGTCAGAGCTAATATTTTTCTTGAAAAAAAAGATGGTAAAGACACTCTTTCAATCATGTATCTTGATCCAGAGCTAAGTGCCCTTCTTGATAAATTCATTGATTTCTTACTTGAATTCCTCTAGCTTGATCTCTCACCAAGCTGTTCTAGACATACTTCCTGGCCATACTTTAGCATGCCCTCGATACCAATACTTTCTTTCCATTAATGTTCCATGCCAAGGATGTTGATTTTGTTACCTACCAAAGGGATCTACAAAAAAATTACAAAAAACAGGTTAAAAAAAAGCCCAAGCTCTTTTGTTTTTGTAACTGAAAAACCCACAGCATACCGATGAAAAAATGTCTAGGAAAAGGTCTAGATTTAAATTAGATTAAAAACCAAACACTGCTTTCCCCACCCCCTCACCCCCCAACCAGTATAATCAAAGAATAAAAAGAAAACCTTAAAAAAAGATAAATCAGTCCAAGAACTACTAACTTACCTTAAGAAAAGCAAATAATTCATAAAGTCAGAACTAGACTTTTTCTTGTTGCAATTTTTTGGAAGTAATCAGGAAATACTGAGGAGTTTAACTGTACGTTATTAACATACTCCAGTAATTTTGTACATGCAATGCTTTACTTCTGTACAGCTCACACATATAACTCTCAAAATTCCTAATTTGTTCTCCAATTCCATGATCTAAAAGAATGATACAAATTTAACAAACAGGCATCATGATGTCTGTAATATTTGCAAAAACATTTGCTCCGGAAAAACTGTAAAAAAAATATACTATTTGTATGAAAGAGACTGAGTTGGTTTTGTTTTTTTTTTTGTTTTAGATATTGCAAGTTTAAAAAGAGGATGTGTTATAATTAAAGGACAAAATCAAGGTCTCTTATCTGCTATTAAAGAACAAGAGAAATCCATAATAGCATACTATGACATGGTCGAGTGCGACACCTAGAGGCCATATGTTAAGGATCCCTAAAAAATAATTTTTTTCAGCTGCAAGTTTTGCACAGCACGTTTAATTTTTAAATTGACTTAAACACTGGAGCTGACGAATTTTGAAAAACAAAGATATTAATTTTTTTTCCAGATTTTTCATGTTTAGGATTTTTTTTTTTTTGCTTCCCTGGCTGGGCTCTCTAGCATTGATATGAAGTAAAATAAGAGACTTAGTCTGGTATAGTACTTAGTGATCTGCAGCAAAGCCTTGAAGAGCACTGTACAGCTTATTCTATCCTGAAGTTCTCAATATCTAATAAAATTCTTGCGGTTCCCATCTCAAGACAATTATTACGATATACCTGCAACTGTACTAAAATATCTGCATGGATGTCATCAGGCTCTCACAAAATGCAGAGCTAGAATTTTTGGCCCGTGAGTATATGCCAGGGAATGAAGAGAACAAAAGCTTCTTTTATCTGTTACATGAATTATTTAGATTGTGGGTGTTGCAAGGCAAACATGCATGTAGGGGAACATACTACACCTTCTTAGCTTCTTTAAAAGTTAGGGGTGCAGCCATACCACTGCATCCCATGAAGGGGATATATCCAAGGGCATCCTAATACAGTGACTGAACTATATCAGCATGTTACAGATTCAGAGTGCTTTTCAGAAACATGTGGTACTGTATTATCCTGTGGTCATTGGTTGTAATAAACTCATTATAACTGTAGAGCTAGATGTCTAGAGATAGGTGTCTTATTTGGCTTTGGCAGCATTCATTATTTTCACACCTAAGAAAGGGGAAAAAGTCTTGGGGATAAAATGACCAGAGTTTAGATGGAGAGGATTTTGACTTTTCTGCACAAGAAATAGAATATTTTTCATTCTTTAGAATTTGGATGGGTTTTTTGTGGTATCCTAGTACTCATGCAGAACAGATGGTTTAGTGGAGTACAGCTGTAGAGTCCATAAAACACCTTGTATAGATCTAGAGAAATGGACTGAAACTTTCTAAAGATTTCTAGCTCAATCAGAGTCTGAAATTGAAGGTGAATGAAAGTGATGTTGGATGCAGCTCTTCAGTTTATATTGTTTGCTCTAGAAACAAGTGTGCCCTATACATTTTGTACTCTCTGCATGCTCTTTGACCTTAATATGTGTAGAAATGCATCATCAGATTGTAAGATTAACGTGAACCTGAAGCTTTTATTCATGGCATTTCATAAAGACAAGGGTGCTAGTGTGGCACTTCCTGGTAGCAGAGGAATACCAGCAGGGTGATTCTATTTGGAATATATATCTTGTTATCATTTCTATTTCCAATTAAAAAAAAAGGTATGGCTTGTTTACTTTGTCATCCTCTAACTGTTTAATGCTTGGAGATATGAACAAAGTAATTCCGATATTTCACAGTTAACTCATTTTCACGAAGGTCTTTGAGGTTAGTTATATTATTTTCAAGAAAATGAAATGGTGCTAAGTTGTCAGTCATTTGTCTGAGCAGTTTACAGGCTTCATGTAGCTGCTGTGCCTCAAATAAGATAATAGCATAATTTAGTTTGAAAAAGAGCTTTAAGATCATTGAGTTCAGCCATTGACCTAACTCTGCCAAGTCCACCACTAAACAATGTCCCTAAGTGCCACATCTACATCTAAAGAAATAATTGTATCTGAATAAAAGTCTGCCAAGGCTTGTATGTTGGTGCTCTAAGGGACAACACTGACACTATTAAGTTTTTGATATGGATACTAATGTCGATTGTAGTTTATTTCTGTGCTTTGTCTAGAGGTGTCTTCTCAAAAGCACTTAACCGTTTCTTTGGGAATGTCTAAGGCATAAAAACCTGATTAATTATGATTGTTAAATGTATATTATAAGACAGGTTGCCAGTGGACTGGAAATACTGGTTGTGCTGTTAACTGGAGGGAACCCCAGTAGCAAATAGGAAGAGGGTAGGAGCGCATTGGATACACTAGGGTGGAAAACGCTAACAAAGCATTCCGGGTAAGGCATGCTGACAGGAGCGGATGCTTACAGTCAGGATATATTCCCTCTTCTGTCCAAAGTCCAACTCCTGCAGTTATGTTGCTGAGGTTGGTGTTGGTGTCTCTGTGTTCAGGCATCAGCCTACTCTTTGGCCTGTGGTATCACCAGCTTTTTTCTGTCCTGAGTAATAGTGTACATACTGCGTAAGTGATCTAGCCTTTGCCAAAACCAGCTCTTCAGGAATCCTTTTTTTTTTTTTTTTTTTTCCAGACACACAGATACATTTTTATTATTAATATTCCCTCAGTTTTTTCTCTGTAATGTATTTCTGAACAGTTCTAAATTAATCATAGCATCTTACAACAAAAAAAGGTGAAATTTTTCTTTTCTGGTTCATTGATTTTTTGACCAAAAAAATTGTAAATCATAAAAAATAGTGTGAAAATATTTTATTTTAATAATCTCTATTTTAGTGGTTTTAAAGTATGTGGTCCTATTGTTGCACAAATATAAGAAAATATTGGAGCGTTTGTGTATGTGTGCTTACCCTCTCTCATGATACTGCTTTGTTCTGCTGTCAAAACCCACTTTGATTCATTGTGCCAACTACATGGATGATCTGTTCCCTGATGATGTTTCCAGATGATCTGAGTCACGTACAAAATATTCTCAGAGGCTTTCTTTATGCATTCATAAAAAATTCTAGGTAGAATCCATTGTATTAAATAACTCCCAAAAGGGTGCCTTTTCCCCTAGTCACTGTATAAACTTGACTTTTCCTCTAGTGCATAGCTCTGGCTAAAATATTTTTACTCTTAATTTTTCAAAGGAATGCGTAAGCTATTTTTTATTTTAACGATGCAAATCAATAAAAAGCTATTGTCATAGATTTCCCGATGTTCTTAAAACTTCTTTAAGCCCTTAGAGTCATAATCTTGTTTTTCATGAATTATGAATCTGGCATTGTATTTATTAGATAGAATATTCTCAAGTCCCTCTACATAGCATGTCAAACAATGTGTGTGTGATTAACCCCAAATTTAGCTGTAAAGTTGCTATAAATCAATAAACTCAGAGAGTATTTTGATTTAAAACAGTGTTTTGTCTAGTTCAACAAAGAACAGATTGAAAGAGGGATCCATTCTTTCTAAAGTGAATACAGCGTGATGTAGCGTAAGGGAATAAAATGTATCTCCTGAAGTGCTTTAGATGAGGGTACAAGTTCTGCATCAGGATGCTATAAATTTGTTAAGATCATGGCTTTCTGTGTATCCCTTATCAACCTATAATCTCCTGATTGTTGCCTGTTTTTCAACAGCTGAGGAACAGTAATCCACACTTGCTTATCTCTCTTAATCACAGCCCCATGGTGCTAGAGCTCCCTGAGCCTTTAATTCCCTCTTAGAGGCGTAACAGAGTGGAAAGTAAACAAAGACGAATTTGCAACCTTCAACATTGCTAATTTGTTCTGATGTCAGAATATTTAAACAGGCAAGGACTTGGGAATTATTTGATCACGACTGATTTTAGTCTAATGCATGTGAAAAGGCTGAGTCTGGGAAGGTTGTGCAAAATGACAGGCGTCCCAAGAGAGGTTGACTGAGGATTTCTTCTTTAAACAACAATGGCTCCATCATTTTTCAGCTCTGGGTCCTGTGTTCATGCTGTGTAGTTTTGTTTGCATTTTTAATGTAACTTTTTGAGTACGATATGGGTTTTCTTGAAAATTCCTCATTTGCTTCCTCGTTTATAGGTGTCAGAAGCCCAATCTTTAGGCTTGTTATTGCATTTGTTCACTGTGTAGTGGGCGGGAGAGATAAAGATCCCTATTTAAAAAGCTTTGTCTCTCTCCACGTTTTTGTATCATCTTGACAGCCTAATGTATCCTGAATACTTTCATATGTAAAATGATTGATAACTTGATCTTCAAATTATTTTAAATTACACAGTTGACATTTATGCATGTATATATGTGTACATACTTGCTGGACGGGAAAGGATGCTATCTTGCATTATATATTTTGTGCACGCTTCATCTACCACAGAGGTGATATGCTTACACATACATACACATTATCATATACATATATTCATCTGTCCCCATAGCAAATAGCTATATGTCATTACCTGAAACAGATTTGATAAATAAGCAAGACAAAGTAGTGGGCTTTTTTGTTTGTTTTTCGTACATTTTCTTCCAGTTTCCTTTGTAAGGTCTTAATTGTCTGTTTTGTGCATGTGCAATCACTTATTTTTTTGTTGTTTACAGAACAGTTAATGCAGCATACATATTGTTATCAGGATAAATGTCTGATGCTCTCAATTATTATATATTGTTCTGTTTATATCTGTTCTGGTTGAATGACTTGTGTTTCTGAAGCATGTCTGATGATGATTTCTTCTTTTCTTCTTAGTGTGTATCATTTGGGATATTCCAGGGAGAGACGTGTCTGGGAAGCCAGCCTTTTGCAGTCACTCTCTACGCTGAGATTACAGCACTGGGCTATTTGTGTTTCTCCTCATCCCTGTTTCTCTCTGTCTCTCACTCTCTCCAGCTGGTGTAAATGACTGCTGCTGCCTCCCAGAGCAAGATAACCTGCTCAGTCAGCTGGAGCCCCCTGCGGACAGCTGTCTCGCTTTTAGCTGATGGAAAAGTGCTATAACCGCTGAATGGAAGAGCGTGGAGCAGCAACCACACGAGCAGGAGTAGCCGCCGCCGCAGCAACAAGAGCGAGCGAGGACTCTATTGTTCCCTGGTGTTAAACAGTTTTTCCTTTTCAACTGCCATGCACAATAGCGGAAGAGAGGTTTCCAGTCCCTTCCTCCCCGTGAAGAAATTCTGAAGAGGGGAGTATTATTCGAAGAAGGTTTCGTGGTCGTGCTGCGGGTTTTGGAGGCAGCAGCAGGCTGCTGGAGGCATGGGGTTGAGTGAGGGGAGCGCTCCTTTCTGCCGTGGTCCAGGGGTTTCTGCCGTGCCAGCCCGGTGCGTGGGAGTTCTCATGCTTCTGCTGCTGGGAATCTGGGACGCTCGTGCACAAAGTGAATTTCAAACTTCATCAGTGTATTTGTGGAAGACCGGTAAGTAAGGATGCTGCGATAACACAACAGCAGTGTATTTAGTTTTTGTTGTAAGTAATAATCTTTTTGTGTGCTTTGTTTATGTGGAGGGAGAAAGTTAATCTAAATTACTAATGCTTACTGGTAGGATTATAGGCGGAAAAAAATAGGTCATCTTTCAGGATTCCACCATCCAAGCAAATATTGCAATTAAAAAACCACACATTAGTGACTCTGTGGCACTGTTTCTGTGATCTCTCATGTGTTTTCTGTGTCTTCTGAGGTTTATCATTTTGTTTAGCACCTCTGCCTTGTACATAAAGGTCAGAGTATTAGTGCCTGTCCACAATAGGAAGGAACGTTTATTACAATTGAAGTCAGCATCATTAACAGTGCTCTAAAAATATTGACTTTTCACAAAGAAAGGTGTAATTCAGCATGTCTAATCTTTGTGCCCTGTGCTGACATGTAATATATTCAGTGTGGTAATTGATGGGGAGTTGGATTTGTTAAATTTAGGTTTGTTGCACATTATATAGGACACGTGAAAGCTAATGATGGATTAGGTGAAATAATCCAAGTGATGCCAGATCTCATAACCAAAGAGCCAAAGGCAAATAGGCTATGTGGATTCAGCACCACAGTAGATGGATAATTTCCTCCTCTTTGATCCTAATGAGTTACGTGTCTGTTTTAAGGATTGCATAGTCATAACAGTGTTTCAGCCTTAACTCTGCATTAAAAATCTGTGGGGAATTTTCCTGTGGCTATTAATATATTACATTAATTCAGGACTTTAGCGGTGATGAATATGTGCATTTTAGTTGTCTTGGTACAGTTTTAGTTCCTATGTAAGCAGAGTCAAACTCTCCTTTAGGAAATTTAAAAAATTCAAGCCAGGAAATATTTCTCATTGGCTTTGTCAGTTGTCTTTCTTCCCTGTATGTTGCTAGAAATAAAACAATCAAAAAAGTAGTAGTTTTGTTTAAAAACCGCTTTTCTGTGAAAGGATAATAGCATGAGAGAGGGCAAATTAATCACTTGTCTGAAAAACAACTTTCAGAAGACAGTCTCTTTCCTGGATAGAGGGACCCAGCCTTCTGCCACAGAAGCAGATCAATTTACAATTACAGTGATATCCTGAATTTTTTAAAAGGCTCCATCTATCCAGCAGCTCAGGGAGGAGATTAAAAGGAAATTCATTTAAACAAGAAGACAAGCTCTCCAATAACACCAGAAAGAAATCTGAGGAAGGGAAAATCCTTTGCAACTTTCACTTGTGACTGAAAGATGGGTTATACAAAGACAGTGACCCTTTTTTTTCTTTTGAACCATTGAAAAATTAAAAACATCATTTCCATTTCCATTACAGATTTGTAAATGTTCAGCACATGCTTAGAAAGAGATGAAATACATGCACAGGTTTATGTAAAAGCACAGTAATAATGTGGCATTTTCATACAGCATTTTAAATTTACCCTGAGTTGCTAGGCATCAGTAGGATAAACTCTACAGTATTTTATTATGTCTCCATTTAACAGTTTTAAAAATGTTAAAAGGTCAAGGATAATAATATTTCTAGTTAACTACTACTAAAGAACATGTGCTGTCGATTTGCTATGGATTGCTTTGCTATCCACTTACTTTGCACATAGTACACGTGCTCTGAAGTCATGTCAGTTAAACCAGCAGGAAGGAAACTGGGCTGGCTTTTGTCTTCTACCCCTTTTCTCCCATCCTGGCAAAGACTCCTCTTAAGAAACTTTTGTGTAAACAGGTATGATCTAATTACTTTGCCTGGTGAAGAGCTATTCTTCCCTTCAGCTTTCCTTCTGTGAACTCTGTCCTCTGTTTTGCCTGCAATAAGAAATACTGCAGGGATAACATCAGTGATTTGATGATAACATGATGAATAACAAGTAATGAAAAACAAGAGTGGCTCTTTTCAAATGATGAATGGCAAGATGCTGTGAATAAGGCCGTGCATCTCTGTTTGGCTTAAATTAATTTTTTGCACTCTTTTTCTTAGCTGTTTATTGAATATTTTGGTTTTTCCCCTCCTCTTGTGGGAGGATCTAAAAAGTGAACTGGGAGAACTGCTGATCTGAAGGAATATCTAGTATGGGATTTATAAAGTTCAGCTAAAGTATCAGAAGCAATAATAAAACTGAACAGTAGTGAGCTCATGCAGTTCAGATGGTATTTTGCTTCTCCTTCTGTGAGGAGACAGGGTAGGGGAATGTGTAGCTGAGACTTTGTCTAGGAAGTCAGCTTCACTATATGCTCTTTGGGACCAGTTATGTCCATTTTTTGAGAACCATGCCTTTTTTGTATTGAATTTAGTCTGTCTTCAGCTTTTGTAAGTGCTGTTTACGACCTGCATCTGTCTGTTTTCTTATTTCTAAAGATTTTTGAAGTAATGTCTTGCTGTATGCTACTCCACGTCTTCTATACTGGTTTTACTGCACTGGGTTTTCTTAAGGATGCCCTTGACAATAATCTACAGTGGTTGTAAGGTTTGAATTGAGGCATTCTTTCTCCTATAGAATAATAGTGTGGGGGGTATTGTTGTTGGCTGTCTGATTTTTGTTTTTTGATTGTTTGGTTTGATTTGACTTTTTTTTTTCTTGAGGGCTTGGTGTTTTGTTTGTGCAGTTTTGGGGGATTTTTTTGTTGCATTAGGTGGAGGGGAGGAGTGTTTTTCAAATTTGAAGTGTTTCTTTCCAATCTGTGAAAATCTCTCAGGGGTCATGACTTCCTGTTGATACCATCTTCCTGTGTACTACCATAAAAATCGGAGGTTTTTGTAATAGTCAAAAGTTTAACCTTTTGGGTTCTCAATTATCATTGAGTCAACATGGACAATGTTGTAAACATCTGCTTTGAGCAGGGATATTGAACTAAAACTTATCTCCAGAAGTCCCTTCTAATTACCACCATCTTGTGGTATGGATGCCACCACTAAGGCATTTCTACTTCTCCAACTGAAACTGCTTTGAAGTTTTGAATTTTTTAACTTTTTTTAATCTCTTGAGAGAATGGGTATTTGCTGTTCTGGTGTGTTTAATGGACCTTCAGAGTTTTGAATGGCATTTAGATGAACATAGTGGATCATAGTTAGTAGTGTTCAAACTGGGTTTCTCACCGAGCATTCTCATTCCATACCATGCTGACCTGGTCTATGCAATTTATTCAGTTACAAATACACAGCTGGTTCATTTTGTGTGGTCACTGGGAAAGTCATCTTGGTTTTTTGACATGAACTAAAGCAAAGTTATGAAACAGCTAGACTCCCAGAGTTGAGTCATGATGTATGTCTGCTTGATGGTATGAGCTAGGGAACAGCAGCTTTTAGCAACTCATGGAAGAGAACTTGTGGTACTAAGGGCTGGTGATTCCTTTGATGTGAGGTAGACACACAGTGCCAAGTGTTGAACTTTTCAAGTTGAAAAAGATTTTTAATTACCTGTTTTGTTCATCAGTAATTGCCTTCTCTGATTCTACTGATTTAATTTGCAATAAATAATTGTTTGATTCAGGTTCTACACTGCTACATTGAATTTCTGTGAGTTCCTGAAATGTTTTAATTTTTGTTCCTGTTCTACCTTAACCATTACGATTTTCTTTTGAGTTTTACTGAATATTATTGAATTGTTTCTATGTATGCACAAAAACCAAGGATGTATCTGTGTGCTGCAACTCAGAAAAAAACGCGTGTTAACTTTTATTGAATTTTATTGTCCAGTTTGTTTTATTTTTAGAGTGATGTTGGGTTTTTTGATCATGGTTCAGTTTATACAATACCAAGTCTGCTGGCAACAAATGGGATCCACCTGTCTCAAAGTTGGAAAAAGAATCTTAGCTCAGGAGTTAGCAGGGCTTGTTGAGAGAGCTTTAAACTAGATTTGAAGGGGGATGGGAACACAGGCTCGACAGAGATAAGGTGTGGGAAGGGGAGAACTACACTGAGCACTCTAGCAGCAAAAGCAAGCTTAAAGAGGGAATACCTCAAGCAAGCATAAGCAGCCTAAGACATAATTACAGGACAGGACTATGGGTCATCCCTTTGTACCCCTACTGGGATACTGATGCAGTCAAATACTTCTATGAAGTGCCTGTACACCAATTCACACAGTATGGGGAACAAACAGGAGGAACTAGAGATATGTGTGCAGTCACAGGGTTCTGATCTCAGTGCAGTTACAGTGATATGGTAGGATAGCTCACATGGCTGGAATGTTGTCCTGAAGGGCTACACACTGTTAAGGAGAAACAGACCAAGAAGGCACAGTGGTGGAGTTGCCCTTTATGTGAGGAAACACTTGGCATGTATCAAGCTCTGTCTTGGGATGGATGACAAGCAAGTCAAGAGCTTATGGTTTAGGATAAAGGGACTGACTAGTAAGGGTGACGCTGTTGTGGATGTTTGCTACAGGCCACGTGATCAGGAGGGAGAAGTTCATAGGGCCTTCTACAGGCAACTAGAAGCAACCTCAAAGTCTTGGGCACTGGTTCTTGTGGAGAACTTTAACTACCCTGATATGTGCTGGAGAAGCAACACAGCAAAGCACAAATAGTCCAGGATGTTCCTGGAAAGCATTGATAACAACTTCTTATCACAGGTAGTGGAGGATCCTATAAAGAATGGTGTGCTGCTTGACCTACTAACCAACAGGGAAGGCCTCGTTGGCTATGTGAAGGTTTGGCTGTAGTGACCATGAGGTTTTGGAGTTCAGTATGAGACGAGAAGGAAACAGGGCAGCAAAGTAAGATTACAACCATGGACTTGAGGTGAGCTGACTTCAGCTTCTTCAGGGATCTTGGAAGAATCCTAGGGGAGCAGGCCCTGCAGGCAGAGAGGCCCAAGAGAGCTGGTTGATAGTCAAGGATCACTTCCTCCGGACTGAATGAAGAATGATGCCATCCCAGTGAGCAAGAAATTGGGCACAGGGGGCAAGAGACTTGCATGGATGAATAAAGAACTCCTGTTGTTTCACAAGTGTAAGCAGGAAACACAGAGGAGATGGATGCAGGATCAGGCCACTTTGAATGAATATAGAGAGATTTTCAGAGTAAATAAAAATGAGACAAGGAAGGCCAAGGTCCATCTGCAATTTAATCTGGCCAGGGATGTCAAGGACAAGAAGGTCTTTTCCAAATACATCAATAACAAAGAGAAAACAAAGGATAATATGGGCCTGTTACTAAATGGAGGAGGGACCCTGGTAAAGGAGGATGCAAAGCAGACATATTTACTGAATGCCTTCTACTGAATGGTCTCTACTGACAAGACCAGCCCTCAGGAATCTCTGACCCAAGAGATCAAGGTAAAGCAATGTTGGAAGGAAGAATTTTTTTCCCTTGGTCAAGAAGGATTGGGTTAGAGAACACCTAGGCAAACTCGACATCCACAAGTCCATGGGCCCTGACAAGTTGCATCCATGTGTTTAGAGAGCTGGCAGACACCATAGCTGGACTGCTCATGGTCATCTTTGAATAGTTATGGTGATCAGGAGAAGTGCCTCAAGACTGGTGAAAGTGAACGTCACCCCAGTCTTCAAAAAGGGCAAGAAGGAGGACCCAGGGAACTACCTGCCAGTCAGCCTCACCTCAGACCCTGGGAAGGTGATGAAATGCATCATTCTGGAGGCCGTGTCTATCCACATGGATGACAAGAAAGTGATAAGGAGAGTCAGCATGGATTCACTAAAAGTAAATCACATTTGACCAACCTGATTGCCTTCTGCAGTGGAAAACAACTACCTGGATGTACGTCTTCTCTGTGTGGGAGACCACACACTAGAACGGATGGCCCAGAGAGGTTGTGGAGTCTCCCTCACTGGGGATATTCAAGAACTATCTGGACACAGTACTGTTCAATGTGCTCTAGGATGACACTGCTTGATCAGAGAGGTTAGACCAGGTGACCTATTGCGGTCCCTTTCAACCTAGCCCCTTCTGTGATTCTGTGATTTTCATATTCAAAGACAGTTTATAATCTTGTTTATACTGCTCACCATGGGCTAACACGTTGATTTATCTGTAAGTTTTGCAGTGAACAATGTGATGACTGTTGATTCCTAAATAAAGACTGCTATACAGTTTTCACTCTTTCAAAACAAGAAGATGCATATCTTTCTTGATCTGTCATTTCATCATGCAGGACATATATATACCATTTCTGTACACAACTGACTAAACACAGACATTTCTTGCTACATGAGAACTCTCCTTTATTTCTTTCTACCCTGGATTTCATTTGTTTTTCTTAAATCAACAGACATGGTCATCTGTAACGTGCTGTCAGTGTAGGGTGTAATGCCTTCCTGCAGTTACTAATATAATTAATGAAGAGCTGCACAAAATCAGCAAGGTTTGATCACACTGAAATTTCATCTTCCAACACATTACTCTTTTGAGGTGGAAGATGATGCACTGGATTGATATCTTGATCAAAAGAAGTCATGAGGAAAAAATCTAAGGGGTAATAACTTTGCCAGCAGTATCTGTTTTAAAGACTACTAATCAGATCTCAGATAGTAGAGGTCGGTGTAGCTCTGCAGAACTATTTGAGCTACATGCAATTGTATACCAAGACTTGGTCTTATGTATAACAATTTCAGTAGAATGTTTTCCCCTTCTTTTTAACAAAGGTAGAACTTGAAATAGGCTTTCTGTGGGTAACAGTGTCCTTTTAAAATTAAAATGGAAAAAGAAAAAAGTCACTATTTCCTGAAGAAATCAATTAAGTTTCTATGTTTTCATTCTTATGTTAAGTGACAGTATGTGAGAATTGTCCTTAGATGATAATTTGTTCAACCTCTGATGCATTTGAGAATCAGAGGAAAGGCAATGATATGAATGTAGGTAACATACAGGTTGCCTACAAGATCACAGATAGCCTTGGGGTAGTGGAGGCCTTGAGTGAAATCAGTGTGCCAGGTGGTTTCCAGGGAGACCAGAGGGACGTTGCAAGCTCTGCAATCCAAGAGTCCTCCTTAATGAGTTTCTGAGCATTTTTAGGCAGCAGCACGGGATTTTTCCTAGTTCCTCTGCCTTGGGAAGATGACTGCACAAGGGCCTTCACTTCAATAGCCTATAAACAAAGGGTTTGCTGTTTCAAGGTGGTGTTGTACCAAAGCATGCTTCCCCACTGCCTGATATGAACTTGGGTCTCAATACTCCCCTGATTTTTAACTTCTTAGTTTCCCACTTACCCACAGAGAAGAACAAACACAACTTCTGTACCATTACATCCTTGTCAGGTTTTACATTCTAAGATGCAAATCTATTTTAAAAATAGTTTGGTGCTACAAGTGAAATTAGAGAAAGAAGGGTTTTCAACACTTCTGAAATTCCTCTTCTAACACTTTTGGTAGCTAAAAAGCATAAAATCACTGAATTTTATTTTATTTTCCCTTTGTATGACCTTAGTCTTTATTTTCAGCACACTGAGAGGTCCTATTTCATATTAATGCCTGAGGAGGACAGAAAGCCTTCCTAGGACTGGCAGTCCAGCAGGCATTTCAAAGTGTATCTAAATATACAGTAACAGGAATTATCATAAGGGAAGAGGGAGAGAGAAAAAATTACCTAACCAAACCTTTGATTAAAGCGCTTACCTTTCAAGGACTCTGTCAGCTTGTTTGTTGAAGCTGTTCCATCACATACCTGAAAATTCCTCATTTTTTTCAATATTTTATTGTTATTTTTTTCAAAACCAGATGAGGGCTTTTTGCAGTAATCACAACTTGAGACCAGAGACAGATAAGACTGTGTCAGTAACTAAGAAACTCCCGATTTTAAAGAGATTATGAAGAAATTATCTGAAGAGGAGGATTAGATGTGAAGGCCTAGGGAAAATGCTAAGTGAGAAAAAGATGTTTTATCTTGAGGCCTAACTGTCAGGAAGGGAATTCACATATGATGCTGAAAGAGGGCAATGAGGACCTCTTCAAGGGAAAATAAAGCCCTAGGTATGGCATGGTATCTCTGCATCCTTGAGGAGAGAGGTCGGTCCAGATTTTCAAACTGTCAGTGTAAAAGGTGTTTTTGAGGATTCGTCTCTTTGATTCTCTGGTTGTTGGTTACAGAACGAGATAAAAAGAATATTAGTAGAAACTGCATTTTGTCACCTTTTCAAAAAATAAAAATTATTCAAGCAAAGTGTGCTAAACAGGCTTTACTGTTAAATATAAATAATCCTTCAGGATGGAATGTGATTAAGTGTTGGTTACATATGCCCTGCATAAATTCATATTAATTAGAATTTATCATTTTTATTGTATTCTGTAATGTGCATCTAAGCAACCACACTGTTTGCTGTCTGTCTCCCAGTTAAATCTGATTTTTATGTAGTCAAATGGGTCTTATCTATCTATGACTTGAATAAGGAAATATTAATTTTCATTAGGCATGTTCATCACTGTTGTTCTTGCCCTCATTTAAAAAATATCCTTTCAGATTTTCTATTCAACAGAAATTTTGCAAAGCATATATTAAGTCTTTGATAAATTCAAAAGGTTTGTAGTGCAGCCTGGCTACCAAAAATTTGGCTGAGATGCAGAAAATTACTTCTTTAAGGAAATTCTTTATAAATGTTGTTTAGTTATCTGTCCTTATTTAACAAAATCAAAGCAAATATTTAGATGTTTGTAGAAAAATGTGCTGCTGAAATTCTTTTTCTTGCGTAGTTACCTTGCCATATTTGAAATAGGAAAATAGAAAAGAGTGTGGCTGATATTACAAGCCTTTAGTTAAGATAAACAAGTACTATATGCTGGAATAATGGTTGATTTCACTTGTAGGATAGCATTTTGAAGCTGTCAGAAAAGTGGAAAATGGTAGTTGATAGTGTTGTACTGGTAGCAGAGAACGTCTGGATTGTTTTCTGCAAGTGCCCTGGAGTGCTTATGCTAACTGGATCAGCCGAATCCCCCAGCTCATAGGAATGCTGGACTAAGAGAATACCTCAGAAATTAGGGGTTGTTTTGTTCTGCAGGCTGGCTACTCCAGTGTTGGATTAATTCAATTTTTTTAATATCTTGTAGACCAGGGTTTAACTTTACAGCTCCCTACTCAGCTGGATGTTGATGTGGTCTTTTATCCTTCTCGTCGACTCAGTTGTTTGGATAACAGAAGGGTGTATCTTTTAACACAGTACTCTAGATTTAATAGAAACCCCAATTCCCATAATATAAAGTATAGTATTATCAAAGAAAAATAGTATATTTTGAGGTAAATTTTGCCATGGTATAAATTAAATTGTGCATTAAACTTTGTATTGTGAGAAAGCAATTTATGGGGTAAAGGACAATGAACATATTTATCCTGTTTATTGAAGGTTATGTCCCGCATTCACAACTTCATTATTTGTGTCTCTTTTTATTTTTCTAGTATTCTTCTTTGGTCTGTCCACAAACAAGTCTTCTCTTTGTGACAGGTCTGAGAGATCCTTTTTATGGATGTATGTCCAGTCAAAATCTCTGTTTCTTAGTGATGCTGAAAAAAAAGTGATGGGTTCCTTGGGTGGGTAGAGATATGTTTAAATTTACAGTAACAGAAGTTGAAGATCCAGTGGTCTTGTGTAGCACCTCAGAGAAGGCAATGGTCTGACAGAGCTCCAATGGGAGGCAGCAGTACCATTGGCTTGGATTTTATTTATGAATTCTTCTTTCTTTTTATATCTATTTCTGTCTAGTGAGACAGAAAAAAAATATATGGAGTTACTAAAATAATGGAAGAATTAGAAGAGAGAAACATACAGAAACTCTAAGAAACCATATTACTGGGTAAAAGTTTTCCTAAATGATCACAATTAAAATAACTGTATTGTATGGATATTAAAACATAGTCAAACAAAAGTTCATGTAAGCAGTTTTGCTACCACTAACACAAATTATTCTTCCCTAGAAATCCTATTGTTTACCACTTTCAAATGAATAGTTTTCAGTGTTAAACTTACCAGTGTCTGGAATTTCACACAAACTCCAGCAGACATTTACTGTAACAATCAGCATGTTCTCAGCATTAATTAACACTGTGATTTTTGGTGTGGCTGATATTGCTCAAAATTTTCAGTAGACCACAGTAGCTGTTTTCTTTTTTAATTTGCTTTCTGTATTTTTTGTGCATTGCCAAGATTTTTTTGTTGGTTTTATGGCCGTGGAATAGAGAAGTGTCATGGATTTGTCTAAGGACAATTTTTACCACACCCCCCACAAATTGCTCTAAGGTGAGAGAAGGTTTATGCAGACAAAGAGAT
>JAWMRA010000078.1:25888921-26007789 GCA_035584735.1 Pseudotriccus pelzelni | reverse complement strand
TGGCCCTTGTCCGGAAATTCATCAGGACAAACTATTTCCAATCCCCAAGGAGGGGGACTTTTGCAAACCCATGACAAGAAGAAAGGTTTGGTGTATTTATATGGATTTAGGGGAGGAATGCTATTAAATAGCAGCCCTTATTGACTGGCTCGAGTGGAGATTTCTTGTGTGATAACTTGTGAATGGTGTTGCTAGAAAGCAAGCTTTCAAATGTCCAAATGCCTCTAAGAGTTTTTGGTAGGTATTTTGAACTGAAAAGAGATGCTTCGTGTAGTCTGTTTGTATTATGTAAAATGGATTTAAGGGTATTTATTGGAAATAGTTTCTGATGTAATGAGACGTACCTAAACATTTTGAAGATTAATGACATCTGCTAACCTAATGAGAAATTCCTTAATGAGAGATGTTATTACATTCTACCTCCTGTATTATGCAAAATGAAATGTTTATATTAGTGAACAATAATGTAACTCTCCTTATGTGTGCTGGGGAACAGCTATTTTACCACAAAGCCATTAAAGAAATAAAGAATATAACCGAGAAAGATTGTTTTATAATGGCTTGAGTTTGTACAGTGCCTAGCACAATTGAATTCTCTTCATTTGCTGGTGTTCCTATGTACCAGAGCTTAATACAAAACAACATAATTAAGACTTGTTAAAGATGGTGTTTACAAAGATATGAAGATAAATTATTAACATTCTAAAAGAACATTCAAATAATGCCAAGTGCCAAAAGCGGTTCAAATAGCTGATATCAAGGTGCCATACTAGAGGGCAGTGGAAGAGAAAGTTATTTCCACAGTAAAATAGTGTTATGAAGAACCTTGAAAAGCAGATTGTCTGTGTAATAGTTCCAAAATGCATTGCTGGGAGAAGATGTCTTCAGTAGTAAGAGGAACGTCTTTAAATGTTACTTAGCATTTCCACTTCACAGATTTGGTAGTCATCCCTTCTGTTTGTGAGTAGCAAAACTCTTGTTTTGAATTTGCTATGACTGTGCTTGATTATCTCAAAAGATCGCTTGTGTTACGTAAAATTTTTTTGTTTTGCAGTTTACTACTGCTGGTGTAGTCAAGTGTGCATTGTGATTAATTTTGTCCCATTTTATTCTGCTTCACTTGATTTTCTTGTAGTTTTCAGTCAAAATAATTCCTGTATTGGAGGAAGAGGAAAAAAAGTCATAACAGTAAGACTGCTGCATCTTGCAACTAGGAACATAAACATTATTTGCAAAATTTGCATTATAGGTTAGTAAATGGCTGGATCTTGAATCAAGTCTCAGCCTTGCAAGTGGTTTTCAGTGGTGACATTAGGAATCTCATTACTGATCTGTAAAGGGACATTTATGTGAGTAGAGTTTTCTGTTGATCCATGCAAAAACAAAATAAAAGAAAATTTGAGTCTTGTGATTCTTTGATACAGTTATCAGATAGTACCCAAGAAACCAACGCCTGTGCACACATGTAGTACTTGCCTTATGCAAGCGAAAATGGATGTACTGGAAGAGACCAAAACACTTGAGAGACTGGAAGAAAGAAGTTAACATGAGTGGAGAATACAAACATGAAAAGCACGGGGCGAGCAACCAGCAGCTTTGTTTTCTGTTGAGATGAAAAATTTAGTATAGATTGTGAACTTGAAAACCCAGGGGGCTGAGAGAAGGTGAAAATTTCTGTGTGAACAGATATGGATGGCTTTTCTAATGAGTCTATCTGAAGCTATTTTCATGCAGTATTTCCAACAATACATGTAGCTGTGTGTGCATTCTTGCATGTGTGATATGTATGTGATGGTCCGAAGACATTGTTGAACAACGCTCTGTGGTTCCAATGGCACTACTTCAAAACAAACATAATAGCAAGATATCTAAGTTGTCTTCTTCTTCCTGACTAAAAAAGTGGCACAGCTTGAATTTGTGGTCACATCTAATAAGAGAAGTGTGGTTTTTTTATATACTGCTAACTGCTTTTCAGAAATTCCAGCTTCACTGTTGCTGAGCTTGCTTTTTTTTTTTTTTTTTTTTTGATAATACTAAATGATGTGCAGTCAGGATTTCTTTTTAGATGGCAGCGTTGGAAAGACTGACTCATTCCTGTAAGATGAGTTTGCTGCCATGCAGGAGATAATGAAAGGAAAAGAAGAGAGAGTGATAAAGGGACAGATCATGCAAGGTAGATTTGTAGTCTTTAACTTGACGTGGATGAATGACTCATGGCTCTCCTTATTTCAACTTGATATATGAATGTAAGTACCTTGGGAGTAGTTTGGGTACCTGAACCATAAAGCTAGGAAATTCAGGTTATTTTCTGTGCTCTGCTTGCACATCTTTGTAGGGAACTGCAGGAGAATGCTATGGGCTGTGCAGTAAAATAGTGAGTTCTCTGAAAATCTGCAAAGTGCATACCATGACAGATTTGTATGGGTCATTTGCATATTTTCTATTGATAAATGCTTCATTCCCCCACCCCCGTGTAAATATACTTTAAAAGCTTCATAGAAGAAATCTAGATGGTGAATATATGTATTAATTCTAACTGAGTCTAGGTTCTTTTGTCATAGTACAGAATTAAGCTATTCTACCCGATACACTGCCAATTACCTGTGGTGGAAGTAACTCTAAAATGATGATTTTGTTATATGATTGTAAGGTAACTTGTTTTTTGAGATAGCATCACTTTTGTCTTCTCAACTGTGCAAGAATTTTATTGCTCTGAGGCTGTGATGTAGTAATTGCCTCCCCTTGAAAATGCTGGATTTTCTAGATTACATGCTTCATACTTTCTTCTGAACAGTGTACTGCTCAGTTTCTCTCTTAACAGGAAAGTAATAGTCTTAAAGGATTATGGTCCAAAAAAACCAAAATTGAGTAGTAAATATTTTACTTTTTGAATGCAGAAGTAGGTTTTCAAAATAGGTGTATTTTGCTGAAACCTCACATGTAAAGAGACATTGCTGATAAGAAACAGAGTAACGATCTAGTGAACTAAAAATTACTGCCATGTAAGCAGAAAAAAGTCTCTCAAAATGACAATCTGTTGCTTACATAATGTCTTCATGACTCACATTTAAGAAATGGGTTTGTTCATATCAGACAAGTATTTTGTATTATTATGAGACTAGAAACAGACAAAACAGTGAACCTGTGTCTCAGAGGAAATGACATATTGTTACTGTATATATATAGACATTATTTTGGGTGTAAGCCATTTTAAGAAAGATGATAGTAGATTATTTGCTTATAAAGTAGCTTATGTACCTTCAACAAAGGTTGTATGTGTGCCTTCTGAACACGTATATATAATCCCCTGAGACCGATGAGTAGCATGCCTAGAGAAAGGCTTTTATTAACAAAATATGGATTTAAGGAGAACCTGAGATGAAGAAAAGGTGCAACTTAATTAAAAAGAATATACTAAAAGGAAGAGCAAAGAATGAGTTTTCAGTCTTGTCAAGACTATATTAGTTGCTAATGCAATTCAGTGTTGCAATTTCTTTTCCTTTTAGGACATACATTCATCACCTTTTATGTAAATGCTGCCAGAGAGAGTTATTTTGGAAAGAAAAGACACAATATATTAAGAAGCCATTAAAAAAGATGCCCTGCTTTCTGTATAATGAATCAGATAATGTAATGCCTTTTTGTTAACTTTTTTTTTCCAGTGAAACTATGTGGAAAGAAACAAGCTATCATTAGCTAAGGCTTATTAAATCTCAGAATGTTATTAAAGTAGTTTAACTTAGTCATGTATCTGGAAAAAAACCCCAATACAACCCCAAATATAAAAATTGGAGTTTAGAGCACAAAAGATAGCATGTCAATTAAAAAAAAATTCTTTTGTGTTATATCACTACACTGCATCTGGCACTAACAGGCAGAGAGTTCATGTAATTTGATGCAGTTGGTTATGAAGGAGAAGTCCACTGGAAGTAGAAGGGTTGCTTTTGAATTTTTAAAGTAAAGATGAAGAAGGCTCCCCAAAGATAGAAACTCATTAAGAGAGCCAAGAGCTTTTGGGAGACTGTGTTCTGTTCAGGGTAGTTTTCTGTTCCCCACTTTGTATGTCTCAGAGCACACTGGAGTTTCTCATGAAAAAATAATGCAGTTCATTAATCTGGAAAAAGTTCTGAAAGAGATACATTCTCACAGTATTCTGGGAATTAGTTTGAACATAATTGGTTGGATGTCAATATTAAAAAGCACTCTAATGAAAAAGGAAATGCTCAAGCTATGATAGTTTGCTGCTTGTGATGAAAAATTTAATGAGACTGAATAATTAACCCCTTCTCTCTTCTTTCTTCCCAATCTGCCATGTCTTTTCCAATCTCTGCTTTACATTTATGGTAAATTTTTTAAGCAGTAGGATTTCTATCAGTAATAGACAGACTACACTACTGTCCGTGTATCGCACTATAGCAAACTATAGTTTGATTTTTAATCTGCAGTCCTTTTTACCTTCATGGCTGGATTACTCAAGAAGAGTATTTGTCAGTTGTCATGCCCCTCAGCTATCACTTAGCTGAACTGCACTTTGTGAACTCTAATCTTTCTTGATAAATCAACCAACTAGAGTTGAGCCAAGCAGCACAGGATCTGCCATTTACATAACGGTTCCCTCTAATTTGCTTAATGTGACTTTTATCTTCAGATTTCAAGTTGAGAATTGCTTCTTTCTGAGATATGATCATTGCTCAAATACATATACTTTCCAGTTACTGAGTTGACTCTTAATTACTTATTAAATAAATTTATGAAGCACATGGAATTTTTTTCATGGAGAACCTATTTTAAGAAAATAAAGCAAGGAAACAACAAAGAACAAAACAGCACATACAAACAGAAACGCCACAAACCCACATTATTTGCGAAACGGGCATTTTCTTCTGATAACTATGTTGCCACTGAGTAATATGGTATCAGTTTGGTATGCTATGCACTGTTTTCATAAATATTTTGAACTCTAGGTGAAGTACAGATAGTCAGATGAGAAATTAAATATTTAGACTAGTTATATAAAACACAGTAAGTTTTTGTAGAATTTTACTGAGTTTTCAAATGATTTTTTTTTTTTTTGTACATACAGTTTTTAGGTTCTCATCCCAGTTCCTCACATGGCTTGTCTTTGCACTTCCATATCCTACCCCTTTTCTGTCTCAGTGGGCTAATGGATGCTGTATGAGATATTTGTCCTCGTGATCTGGATTTGTTTTAGCTGCCTGTTCTGTCACTGCTCAGTATTCTGGAGAAGAAACATGCTTTCACTGCCACACACACACCTACCTGTATCAAGAAATAGTGGTTCACCCTTTTTGTGATATTGTGATATTGCACTTCCAAAGAGAAAAATGAGCCACAAAGACATTCTTATTTCTCTCATGCTTTCAACGTCAAAGAATTTTTATCAAAAATGAATTGATGTTAGAAGACAAAGACTGTACCATTTGGGTGCTTTTATTAATGATGCTCTAGATCTGTATAAGTTACAAACCCTGAATGTCAGTCACGTGATGGCGATACAAACGTGGATTTTAATATTCAGCTGCACTTCACAGAGACATTTGGTGCTTCAGAAAACTGCTGTTTCTTTAGAGCCTCTGGCCTCGAAGATAACCTGAAATGCCAGATAAGGAAATTGATAAAGCTGTCAGTGGTTTGCTGTGCTGTACTTCCCAGGCTATGAGTTACCTTGTCACATGTAATGGTCATGATATCATCCAGCATGACATTGAGAGATCACACCTTTTTCCTCACTTCATAAGAAGGTGAGAAACTTTTAGCGTAAGCTTAATAAGCAAAACGTATCATATGTCTACACAGTCTCTTAACAGGATTTTTTGCTTTTTAACTAATTCCATTTAATTTAATAATTCTATTATTATTTTCTGTTCATCATGATCAAGAGAGTGGCAAATCTGGATCTTTCTAGTAGGACATTTAGTTCAGCTTTTGTAATAACAGTGTATTTCTGTGTGGTTTTTCCATTGGGAAGATAAAGTTTCTGGGTCTAAGCTTATATGCATGTAACTTTGTAAATTTAATGTTATGTCTCAAGGTAACCCTTCAAGTGCTTAACTTCCCTCAATTCTGTAACGTAAGAATCATGAGGCAGAAAACCCATCAGTATTCTGCCCTAAAATAATTTTTAGGCTTTTACAGAGAAAATATTTAACTAGTATTTTTTTATTTTAACTAAAAAATGAGATATTGATATTAAAAATATATAAATGGAACTTCTTGTTTATTGAAGAGTAAACAGGGAAATAATCTCCTGGAGACACTCCTAGATTATTTTTTAATTTTAATTTATATTTTATGATAAACAAAATCTTTCATCTTTAATATGTATTTTATAGCATCACTTTCTTCTTCAAAATATTAAGCTTTGTACAACTCAATACACTAAGATTTCTTTTGTTGAGTTGGTTAAATTTTAATATAGATCACAGTGATTGGGCTTTTCCCATCATGGAGGCATCTTTAAAGTGTCTTTCCTTCCTGTGTTGTTGGAATTACACCTAACTGTGAGAGTGGCTTATAAAGCAGCATTTCAGAGGCTCATGAACTTTCATTTTCTTTTCGATTTTATTTAAAGGAATTTGCCTTAGTTGCTGTTGCTGACACAATATGAATTCAAACAAAATGGCCGGTGCCGATTGTCTTGTATTTAACCTGACATGTTAAAATCTACTTAAAAAAAAATAAAAGCTATAAAAAGGTGTCTTGACCTTATTTCCTTTTCAGAAGACTCTTAGCAATTAGGTAGATTAGCCTATATGCTTTAGTTAAGGAATAAAACACCTAATCTCTTGAATTAGAAGGAATGGTAAGCAGAAGGTGAAATTGAGCTAAGTGGCACTTCCTCTCGGTTTAGAAGAATTTTTAGATAACATTACTCCTTTATCTTTCAGAAGTATGTGTGCCTGTTAGAGTTTATTCTGAACATGGTGTCAATGTAGCTTTATCAAGCAAACCCGGTAAGCATACAGATACATGAGTTTTGGCTTAACATAAGATACTTTGGCATTTTTAATTTTTCAGTTGTAATAAAGGACGTATTTTATGGGTGATGGGGAAGTTTTAATGTAGATTTTTGTTAATTCTTATGGTTATTGTACATTTGTAGTTGATGGTTCAAAATCTTAGTTCTTCTGATTTGTGTGCATAACCCATTTCTGTCTCCCTTTCTCTTCTACTGAGAACATTATTCTATGGAATCGAAGTAATAAAAAGTGCTACTTGCTCATGTGATTCTTGCCACCTTTGAGGTGTTTTGGTTTTGTAGGGCAAAAAAAAAAAATCCATACAGTATAAATAAAAGAATTTACTCTTTGCTATAGCAATTTTGAAATCTGGTAGATAAGTACCCTTGGCTTGGCTATTGGCAACAATTTTGTGTTTAAATAAGCTTTTCATAGCCATTCCATTTCCAAAGCAGAGAATGTCATGTGTGTTTAAAAATAACTGGTTTCAAGAAAAGTTTCAAAAAGAGAACATATTGTTTAAAAACTATATTAATGGAAAAAGCTTTCAAACTGAAATTTACTTCATGGTAGCTGCTTGTGACACAAGCAGTTCAGTATGATTCCAAGCTTCCGCTTTTATCTGCCTTGAACAGTACATCAATCTTCAGTGCTAGTAAAGATACAGAAATTGATCCTAGCAGCACAAAAGCAAAGTCTATTTTATTTTTAAAGGTCACGCATGTGTAATGCCTTTTGATGAATTAGTAATCAAGTAATTATTTTTTGATAATTTTGGTTAGTCTTTGTTTCTGCGAAGTATTAAGATGATTTTATTTTTCCAATTTAGTGTCCTTATATAGCTTCTCAGTACAATTTGGGAAGGCAAACCACCATACTACAGTGGTGTTATAGATGTCTGACCATTCTTTCAGCTCTAAGACTGCCTGCGGTTTCAATGTCATCCAACTATTCACACTAGCTAATAAGACATTTTTGTACTTTGTTTACAAACAGGAAATTGGGTAAGGGAATTTGAAATGTAATATTTATTCTCTGCCCAGTGCAGTTAAGGTCTCTTCTATTATTAATGCTGTGCTTGTAAGAACACACTTCACAAGTATGATCTGGTGCTTCTGTGTTTTTAGAATATTCCTAAATACTTTGTGGTGATTATAAGTAGCCCCTTGGAAATGCCTATATCAGTGTAGCGATGCTACAGAATTACTTAACGTGGCTTTCCCTGCTGAAAGATCTTGCTGTTTGTTTCTCAGCATCAGGATTTCTGATATCCTGACAGATTACTGTAACTCAGCAGATGGCCTTAGACTTGATCTTTAATCAGTAAACTCAAGCTGAAAGTTTGGAGTTTATCTGTTTCATTCTTAGCCATGGACTCATAGTGGGGCAGATGGATTCACCCTGTTCAGTGAAGTTGCTATAAAGAATGCTCCTTGGAGCAGTAAATGTTGCTGTGAAATGCAGCTAGTGCTGCTGTCATTTTGGATTGTTATGCTTCAGTTTTAATGACTTTTAAATCCTCTGTTATGAAAAAGACAATTTTATTCCACTTTTTACAAAAGCCCATTACAGTTTTCAAAGGGAGCTCAACTGATTAACCTCATGTAAGAAAAGAAAAGCACCTGAGAACAAATAAAGCAACAGAAATCTGTACACTGCACTAAATGTATTAAATAAGGAGATTCTTTTATGTGGATTTTCAACTTAGTTACCTACTGTGTATTTTTATTGCTTTTAGTTAACTTTTTCTGAACATTTGAAACAAGCTGTCTAAAAACATATTCCTGAAAAGGATTTACAATGTCATGAAAGTTTATTTTTAAAAAATATTTATTTATACAAGCCAAGTTCTTAACTGTTTTATCTTTCTTTTTTTTTTTCCTTGAGAAGTGTATATGTTAAAGCTGTCAATACAATGGTTGGTTGTAAGTGAAACTCACAGCACTATTAATACTACTTTACCAGCATGTTGTTTTCATACAGTATGTTCTGTTTGTGTCAGAGTATTCTGCCATTAGTTCAGTGAATTTGGTGACAGGTTGTTATAACTTCCCCTCAGAATACAGAGATAAAATCATGTTCTCTATAAATACATATCTCTGTCAACCAGAGTTAGCTTCTTTGCTGAGAGTGAAACATTCTTTCCTTTCAGATTTTTTAAAAGTTTGGATTTTCTACTTTGGTAGAAACAAAAATTAATATGTTAACTTAATAAAATTAACATTTGGCTGATCAAATCTCTATTTTTCTTTGTTTCCTATTTAATACATTGATGCCTTCAAATATGAACCTTAATTTCATCAGCATAGATTTTGAGTGTAAATTGGAAGGCAAAAAGTGCCTGTTAATGTTGTCAGGTTTTGTATGTCCGGAAGTAATCTATCTTTCTTCAAAGCTTCTGCTGCTGTTTGCCAGAGGAGAATGATGGCTGGCTGGACCTCCTTCATAGTGTAACTTGAAATGATACTGCCTTGCTTTATTCCTGGCATTTAGAAATAACACTGTTTTTCATAATGAAAAAAAGGTAATTAAGTGATTCTTATGTGAGCCTTTCTTTCTATTGTTTTCGGTAACCTTCCCTAAGTAAGGATTTATTAATGGTAAATAATTTTGTTAATAATTGGTGATGGATTGAACTAATTATTAGTAATGGTTGGATTTCAACTCTTTCTTTTTTCTCTCTAAGTATAGTATCTTGGATATTCAGTGTTCAGAACTGTATAAGAAAAACACGCCATATGGTATTGCTTGTCTTTCCTGATTGAATGTAGCAGCTGTAGCACCAGCTGTTACTTTGCAGATTCCTGAGTAGACTCTATAGATTTAATCTGTAAGTGCTCAGGCATCACTTTCATATTTGTTTTCAGTATGGATTGTCTGAAAATTAGATAATGATTTATTTGAAAATATGGAGGGTATCCAAGTATGGATATTGTTTAAAAGTAAGAGTATTTTCAGTCAGCAGTTGAAAACTTTATATGCAAAATAAAAACACAGCATTATCTGGCATTTTTGTAATGCATAGACTTTGCAGCTATTTTTGTAAAGTAGAAGTAATTAATTGTATTTCTTTAAAAAAATTATAAATAACGCTATATGGAGTCAGGTTATGTGTTTCCTTGTAATATGAATGACTACACTGCAAAAACATTTCATGTTTGAACTCTTCATATTTGTTGGGATTTTAGAGTTACTGAACTATTTTAATTTCATTAAAATAATGAAATAATGTTTTTCTCAGCAATACAAACACTTGGTTATAATGAAAGCTAAAATGCTTTTACTGGCACTTAAGAGTTTTGTAGTAAATGGATCAAAATACTTTTTTGTGTCAGATCTTGGATAACATTAATTTTATTTATTTAATTTTTCCAGAAAATATTTCTTCTATTGCATTTTGCTCATGGTGAAATCAGAACTAGCAGAATTAAGCAGGTACTTTTGAAAACTGGAAAGAGCAAGGTATTCCCAGAGTGACTGTAAGAGCATGCAAAATCTTGTGAGGCAAGGGTTCAGGGAATGCATTTGTACTCTTAAGTAGTAGCAGCACATGGAATGGTGTTTGTAGCACTGTGAGAAAGACTATACTGTATACCATCAGCGTATTACTGGGGGTTTTTTCCCTCTGTTTTTCCCCAAACTGGTGAATGAGAACGTTTGTTCCCTTCAGGTGTTTATTCTGCGGTCTTTGGTATCACCGTTTTACAGGTAGATGTGAGTTCCCTGACTGCTCTCTGCCTGCTACAGAGTGGGTGAATGATTTCAAACCTTCATAGTCATTCTAGTTGGATGGATTATTGATGAAATTGCTGTTCCGATCCGATGACAATTTAATACAGTACATGATAACTGAACTGAGTGACCTTTGCTGCAATTGATGTTGGCCTTTCTCCCTGTTAAGTGACCACCTAATTTATCTAACTTAGAGGAAGTACTGTGATTGCTGCATAAACTGTCTTGGACAAAGATATCTACCATTCATCTTTAAAAGGCTGAGTGGGCACTAATAATCAGCAAAGGTCAAAGAGCCTGATTTAAGTTTAAATCTAGTGCTCTTTTTCAGAAGTAAAAATACATGATGTAACCAAGTGTCTAACTCCAGCGTTGGTGAGTCTGGTGGAGGTAAAGCAGTGGTGTAGGACACTGTTTAAGGAGTCAGACTGTCAGACTGTAAGCACTAGACAGAACCAAATACAAGTTTTAGACTTATCTTCGATTTTTACAGAAGATGTGCAGTGATTTAGTTTTATCATAAAGTTGCGATACATGTAAGTTAATATGTCATAGAACCAGGCACAAATGCTTCCCTAAGTGAAAATTGGTAGATACTGATCAATTAAAAAGTTGTATTTAAATTAATTTATAGGTTATTTTCTGAAGAGTTTCTGCTGTTGAAGAACTTGCCTCATTCAAATGACGTTAACTATCACTTCTGTGCAGAAAATGATGAAAGAGAAATGAAGAGCAATCAATCTGTATGCTTTTCTTCCACATGTATTGGTATAATCCATGAAGATTATTTCCTGTTTGATTATTCTGTATCTTGAAGTGTTTTAGCAGGGGATGGTTAACACAGTGATTTTGTTCTCTCCTGCTTTCTCTGTTGACCTGATTGCACTGGTCCATTAGTTGTGATGTGTGCATAGAGGAAACAGGAATTTCCTGTCTACTTAGAATATTATATAGTGTTTTTTTGCCATAATGATAATCCTCCCGTCTCTTTTTTTTTTTTAATTTTTTTTTTATTTTTGTATTTCAATCTAAAGCATTTGGTAATAATTTTTCATTTGTTTGTTAGATTTAGTTCTAAGTCCTAAACATGACTGTTATGACTTCTGGTGGGTTAGCACAGTGACAGTAACATTTAAATAGACGCAAACATTCTTTTAGAATTGTATAAGTCACTGAATCTGTCCTAACATAGTGTATTCACAACTCTTCACTCTAGGCATCCAATTTTCTAATTTCTTTAGCAATTAGTCTATTTGAACACTGACTAGAGATATCTACTTCAAAGCATTGAGGTAATTAATAAACATTTTTTTTACTTAATTAGGTAAAGTTCAGTGTGCATTTCTGATAGCACTGATACACTATTACAGAAAAAGGCTACACTTACATGGTTATGAGAGTCGTGTCTCCTTTAGATTGTCCTAAATTGACCTGCATGAAGTAACCTGGAGGCAGAAATGCAGCCACTTCCAATTCTCATCCTCACCTTGGTCAATGATGAGGTATACACAAACACAAGACACTTTGGTCTGTGTTTTAGCGTGTTTTAATCTCACTCTCACTCATTATGTAGGACTGTAGTCATCGTTCTGGTGTGTGTACCCCTGTGCGTGTGCATGTACATGCTTATTAACCCAGTGCACAGTGTGACTTGATTGTGGTTTCATTATGAGCTGGTTAACAGCTAGGTTAAAGAAAGTGTGTAGACTGTCTGGTAGTTAATTAGTTCCCATCAGCAAAATTATTAGCACAGTAGGTCAGAATTACTCCTGCCAAGTGAAAGCTTCAATAATCAGTACTGTATCTGGGTCAGAGACCGACCTGATCACAAATAATGTGATCGCTTGGGCCTGGGGGGTGCAGAATCCGAGTCATTGGTACTGCAAAGCTGGTAATGTAGAATTGCTCCTCTGTCACTGATGACACTGTATGCTGAACATCAGTGGTAGACTTTTTATTTCTTTTAGTTTTTGCTGACACTGTAGAGTATCAGCCATTGGCAAGAATAATGTTCAAGCAGCTTGCATGATGAATCATCACCACAGAAGATGTGTGAATTGGGGTGTTTTTTCATTCAAAATATAACACTAATAAGGATCCCATCACAGGAGGTAGGAGTTAACAGTTAAAATGCGAGAAGTAGTTCTCCAGTTAGCTAATCTGTCTGAATGTGCTCTGAACCTGTATAGGGTTCAACTTTAATGCTGAAGGGTGTTCTGCAAAGAAAGTTAACAGGGCTGAGAAACAATCCTGCCGATCTGTCTTTTAAATGTCTGTTTATACAGTTCACTTAAGAGCAATAGGACAAAAGGGAAATGAGACTAGGCACAGTTGACATCTCAGAAGTAGATCAAAAACTTTCCCACTTCGTAAACAGCTGTAGTATTGCTCCATCTCGGAAGAACTACTCCTGCCAATAGCTTCCTCAGACCAGTGAGAAGAATATCGTAGCTCAACCCCAACTGAAAATATTTATTGCATTTACTATTACTTATTTCAGAGGAATAATATTTATGTATATTTTGGCTTATCCTTTTTCTTACGGTTTTTCTAGTTCCCTAGAGTGTTAGAATTATAAATTGGATTTTTTTTCCTCATTTATCACAGATTTGCAACAGTCTTGCAGCAGTATAGTAACATTTAGCATAACATTAACAACATCTAAATTATTTCAGACTATGCTGTAGATTTCTTCATTAACTGGCCTGGAGTATATGAATGTGTTGTTTAGAAGACTTCACCTTCTAACATTTTATGCTTATATGGTGACAATCTCTCTGAGCTGGCAGGATCTCCTCTTTGACACAGGCTTGTGCTGCCCTGCTTCTTGACCTTGCTTTTCTTTCTTTAGCTTTTCTTTGTCCCCCTTATCACAGGGGGTGATAAGGTGCACTCTGCAGTTTTCACATTCAAGGTCCTGTGATGCTGGTGCTTCTTTCCATTTTATAAAGTTTCACTAGTTTGTTAGTGAGCAGCTTAGTGTTGAATGGAAAATGTGTATCACTCCTTTGTTACAGGTTGTTTTTTTTCACCTGTTAATGCTAGGAATCAAGCCAAGGTCTCTTAAAGAGCACAGTTTCTGTCCATGTGTCAAAGGGCTTCTGGAATTATTTTTAGTAAGTGTACCACCTTAGTTATCATCATCCTCAGACTCATCTAACTGCTCATTGTGTGACTGACATAATGGAGTAAATAAGAAATGCCTGGATATTAGTGATATAGGATAGAGCCATAGAACTCCTAACATACCAGTTGGCATGCAACCCTTGCAAAAACAAAAATCTTTGGAATTGCTGAAATGACTTTTTTTCTTACAGGCAGGTTTTGCCAGGAGTTTGGTAATGGATTACTCCAATAACGAGTAGTACTAGAGGAAATAGCATACGCTGTAAAATTAATAAGTGCATAGTGTATATTGTAGTAATACACACAACTTATTGTCTCTAAATATTGTTTGCAAATGTTGCCATGATGCTGTTTTAAACTTAAACTGCTCCTCAAGCAATGGTATTTAGCAAGCTTTAATTTTTCATCAAGTTGGAATTAAATATCGAAGGCCGAAGAACTTAGAATATATATTAAATGAATTCTTAAACAAAAATAAAAGTACAACTCCACTGGGTGCTAAGAGTTTGCATGTTAGATCTCAAAGCAGTATTTGGGCCCATTTCAGTTTTCATGAGAAAGTGCTAAGAGAAAGAAAACCTTGAATGGAACAACCAAAGGGGTTTGCCATGTCCTGTGATTCTGCCCTTATTTCCTTGACATTTTTCTTTCTTTCCTCAAAGCCAGTGCTGCTTGTAGTATGTGTTTCTAGGAAATTGACTCTGTTTTCATCTGTTTCCCTAATTTTGGACCTATTTACATTAAATAATCAAATGCAAAATTTAAATCTGAAAGACACTTCAGACACTAAAATGTTCCTAGAAAATGTGTAAATGTGAGTTTCCAGGAAGGAAACCCACAAATTACTGTCCCCACTGACAGTAATCAGGTAAACAGCTTTCATATACTGGCCACACTTCAGCATTCTCTATCAGTGGTATATCAGTTCTTCTGCATTTTTTCACTCAATGCCAATCACATTTGTATATCAGTCTATAACTGCCATCATACAGCTGGAATCAAGGACTTACCCTAAATTCACAGCTCGTATCTAATACTTTTTAAAATTTCTTCTCAGTGGTTCAAAATTAACCCAGTGTTTTGGGTCTGTGTCTGATCCTGAAGCTGTGATGCTGCAAACCAGCGCTTCAGAGGGGAGTCTTGCTGTCCCTGCCCTGCACCCACACCAGTTGAGTGGTGCTGGCTGTTGAGTGAGCATGGCACCATGCACTCTAGTTCATTGGTGTCATTTGAGTAAGAAATTGCTCAAAAGAGATTCTGCCAGTGGCTATGGTACCTGTGCTGGCTGCATCAAGCAGAGCATCCTTCTCCTTCCCTAATTTAGCCGTTATATAATTGTCTGTGTAACACTGCCAGATTTGCTGGCTCTGTTAAGAAGCTGCTGGTACAAGCCAAGCTTTTAAATAGTTATAGTGGGCAGTCAGCAATCTGTGAACAGAGTGGGAGAGCCCTGTCAGGCCATACTGCGTGCTTTGGCATGACTGGTAAATTCTTCTCTGGGACAAAAAACTTCCTCTGTGGTGAAGTTGTTGCCCCCAGCTCTAATAGCATCTTACAGAAATTATAGGATTTATTGAGACTTGGCAGGTAAAGGCTATGAGACTTCTGGCAGCAATGGAATGACATTCCATACTCCAGCTTCCCAAAATCTAAAGTCTGCTTCGGGTGCCACTGCTAGTGGAGGGGCCAATGATGGTAGTGGCGAGTGTTCTGCTTTGTTAGAGATTTGGAATGTTTTTAAGGTACAATTCAGTGACTATAAACAGTAGGTTTCATCATACTGTGTTTGTACAAATACATAGCAATGTAGAGAATGTGAGAAAAATGCTGTCAGAAACTGTTCACGCTAATGAAACATATAGAGCTGAGAGAGATGAGAAAACATTTTACTTTAAATCCCGAGCTACCTATAAAATACTACTTAACACCATATGCATTATGTAATGTCATGCTTTCAGCTTCAATATTTTTTATGCATGTATCCATCTAATTACAGATTCCTTTTGTTTCATCACAAGATGACCCAAACCAAATATCCAAATATTTGAATAGAACACAAAGGCAGTAATGTTTAATATATGTAGAACTAGAGACAGAGGAAATATTGGAGTGCAATGAGAGAGAATCAGACATGAGACAAAATAAAGGGTTTGATTGCTAAAAGATAAATGCTAGGTACACAGAAAAACAGGAGTTTGGAGATACAAAAAGAAGCCTTTAGAGACAGAATGAGGAGGGTTAAAAAAAATCTAATGAAAAATTTAGTATTCAGTCTATTGACCCCTCAGGCTGCTAGAGTTGCTTTGCTCTCTTAGTTACAGAAAAAAAGAGATGAATTCCCTATCCCAATCCCATCTGGATTTTTGATGTGAATACCATGATGAGGCAAATTCTCTTAAACTGTCTTCACAGAAATACTACGTTGGATCAGGTGACCCTTGGATAGAAATTATATCCATAAGATGTGCCTCATGCTACTGTATTGTGGATAAATTAATTTTCTTTTTGTTGTCATTTAGTAGGACTGGCACTGTTGGCACAAAATGACATCTATAGCATTCTGTGGAGTAACTGTATAGGTAATGCAAAAGAAGATCTGGAAACTACTATTCTGGTTACATCTTGTGGCCCATAATTGAAGCCCAGTAATGAGCAGTGTACCACAGGGCTCAATACTGAGCCCAGTCTTGTTCATCATCTTCAATAATGATCTAATGATGGGTCAGAGTACACTCTCAGCAAGTTTGTTGATGACACTAAACATGGTCCTCTGGTATGCCAGAGGACCTTGACAGGCTGGAGACATGGACTGTCAGGGACCTCCTGAAGTTCAACCAAGGACGGATGGAAAATCTGGGGAGAAACAACTAATATATGCAGAGGTTTCCCAGCTGCAAAGCAGCTCATCAGAAAAGGAGCTGAGGGTCCTGGTGGCACGAGGCTGAACATGAGCCAGCAGTGTGCTCCTGTGACAAAGGAGGCCAGTAGTGTTTTGTAATTTACAAAGACGTTTTTTCAAAGTGGCATAAGAATGGTTAAAAATCTATATATTAATAGTTGAGAGAATGCAAATAGAAAAACATTGTTATTGTCAACCACAAAAATATTTCTTAAGTCTGCAGTTGTTATCCTGATGATTTTAAACTGAGTTTAAAGAAGAGAAATAGTTTATGAATACTGGGTAGATATGTGCTGTGTAGCTTTACACACACAATGTGTGTGTGTGTATTTATATATAAAAAAGTATGACTGCAAGTTGCAATTTTATTCCAGTGCAGAGGTTAAGGTTATGCTCTGAAATTTTACTTCTGACTTGTAACCAACTTGCTTCCAAATTAGTCTTTCATTATCTTCAAGAAGCCCAAGTGCTATTTTAGCAGGTGCTCAAATTTTCATATATGAAATGACATGAGTCTCCCCAGCTTCAAACTAAAATAAGGTAGCACAACAGGCCTGCTTTTAGATCAGAGTCTTAGCAATATGTTAATAAACTAAATAAAATTGCTTCACCATTAAAAGCAGACAGTCTGCAACCCAATAGAATGCAAATAAATGCAAATAAGAAGTATAAATATTTGAAGTACTGATGTGATCTCAGATATGTAGAGTGCACTGAAGATATGATGCTATATAAAATGTATAATATAAAATATTCCTAATATGTTAGACAAGTTATGTATAACACACATGTACACACATGGCAGCACTTAATACATTTTGGTTTCCTGACCTGTACATTTGCTTTTTCCTTGTAATTCATCAGCTCTCAGTGCTATAATTCTTCCGTATGGTGGTCATGCATCTTTCTCATTTGTTTGTTTGAGATAGGACTAATTTAATTGCAAGCTTGGTGTTTTGAAAGAACTGTTACACTTAGTCAAGTACTCAGTCAAATTTTTTTTCTATTGAGATGCATGCAGGTGTCAATTCTGTCTTCTGTTTTGTTGTTCCTTCAATATCCTTCTGTACTATGACAACACATTTTTATCCTAGTTGTCTAATTTTGGCTTATGTCAGCCATCACTCTTGTATTGTGTTGAACAGACAGGAATCCCTGTTATTGTCAAACCATTCTCTACAATACTTCTCAACAGTGAGCATCTTATCAGACTACAGTGAATGCTCAGCTGGTATGATTTTTGCTTCACAAAGCTCAATATTTTAATTTCTATCCCATTAAAATATTTTGTGATGGCAAGTCTGACATCTGTAATGTATTTTTTGTTAATCTCTGAACATGCAGTTCTAGGAAGCCAAGTGAAGGTGATGTAGAAAATTAAACTAGAAGGAACATTTAGTTCAGCCTTGGCAAGATTAATTTTTCTTAAACCTATGTTAGTAGAGATTTCATAGGATTCATGGGGAATCTGATAGTATGTTAACTGTTTTGCTACTAAAATTAATTTTTAATTTTATAATGTTTTCGCTTTCTAATGTCTAAGCTAAGCTTTCACAAAGCAAATTAAATTCATTATTTGTGTTATTCCCTGTGGATACATTTTTTAATTTCCTTTATGAAGCAAACTTTTTCCTCTGTGAAGTCTGTTTTGCCATAATTACCTTTCTTTTTAAACCAAAGATTCCCTTTCATTTTTTGTTTCACTCTTTGCAGTAGGGTTTGTTTTCTGTAGGCATTGCTATTCTTATTCTTTTGATTCTGTCCAATAACTGGTTAAAAAAGAGTCCTAGATAAGCTTTATTTGCACAGTAATTTGATTTACATTTCTAATGGTAGTTGATGAAATAACTTTGTACAGAAAGTCAGACATAATTCTGAGACATTTCAGAACAAAATAGTTAACGTGGCTTGAGATTTTGAATGTAGACACAAGGAATACTTCACCCTATCTCTAGAAAGATCTTTTCTCAAAAGCAAAAATAAGTAATGTCTTAATTTTATTCATTTTCATAAAAATGTTTCATCAGCTTCCTTGTAGACTTGACTTATTTATGGCACTGATTTTTTCCCACCCTTTGGATAAAACTCATGGAAGTTTAACAAAGTTGTGGGTGTGTCTGTCTGAACTAAAATTTCATGTCTGTTTGCATTCTGTCTGCATCCTTTAAAAAATAAAGAAAATGTGATATGGTGTAAAAATGGTCCAAGACAATGGTAGTGTGAAAACAATACCAAGCATAGCATTCCTGATTGCTTAAGATGAAACCAAATTCAGGCCATGTCACAGTGCCAAGAGCTGGCTTTAGGGGCAAATCCTGATAATTAACCTTGCCCCTCCTATCCACCTCTAGCATGATTTGACTTTATGTTTCCTCTAATTGCCCCTCAAAACAAAAACTCCAGATGATCTTTAGTTACTGCAGACAATTGACTCCAACAAAGCACAACAGAGTGGAAAATAAAACTGGGATGGGGAGGGAGATGCTCAGGATGATGCTGCTGGCAAAGGGAGAAGAGTGGTATAAGCAGAAAGTGGAAACCATTCTTCTTGCTTGCTTCTAGAAGATATGCCTTTTCATATCTTGTCTTTCACTTAGTCATCCACCTTCTGTGGAAATGCCCTGTAATCCTAACAGGAAAATAAAGTCTATGGCTGGAAAAATGGAGCAAATTACAGTTTGATGACTATGAGGAGCTTCCCCTTTGTAAGCCACTATTTGCAGAGAACAAAAAACCTTATCAGGGAGAGTTTTGCAAATGTGATTGGTATTGAGTGAAAAACTTGGGAGATTTATGAAAAATTTTGAAGAGGGATATGATGACACATGTTCTATGCTTTGAGGGATTAATTATTTCCACTTCATTAGAAAAATAGGCAATAGACAAAAAAGTCATGCTGTCATTATATGTTGTCACTAAGTAAGAAGAAATTGCTAATTTTTTTCAGCAGCTGACCATGGAAGGAGAAATGACACTTTGAATGAATCGTTTCTTTTTTGCAGCCCAACCTCCTCCTTCTTAGATGTGAAGGTGATAAATCACTGACTAAAACAACAGCAGGGATCCTTATTAGTAACAACCTTCAGTGCTCTTTGCAATCACTCCAAGTGCAAATGACATGGTAGAAGTGTAGGTTTTTTTGAAATCTGAAAGTTGCATTTTCTGCTCACTAGAAAATTTGCCTAGATTGAAGGAAGTCTTCAGTTGTCAGGTCTGTTGTTTTGTTTTTGGGAATGATGTGGGTTCTGATTACAGGCAGTAATTTTGTGAAGTGAATTAGTTGCTGTTTAAATTTTAGGTAGTGATATGGGCCATGTATTTCATTAAAAAGTAAAAGAAAATGTGGGGTTTGGGTTTTGGTTTGTGGGAGGTTTTTAAATAATTTTTTTTAAGTCCTAGTTTTTGTTGGCACTGCCTTTTTTTTTTTTTTTTTCTTAAAGAGGCCCATGTCTGCAATGAGAAAACTCAGGCCCGTGGGTTCCTGGGCCTGCCCAGCTGTTACCATCTCTCCCATTGTCCTCCTCCAGTTTGGTAGATCGTAGATAGTGGCCTTGTAGGCACAGCAGCCTCTGCTCAGCACCCACACCTAAATACTCTCTACTTCTCTGAGTTTTCATATATCCAGTTTCTTTAAGTAAAACTTTCCAGCTTGTTACTCACCAGTGTCGGCTGTCACACTTCTTCCCATGCCTTGCTGTTATGGTCTGTAAAGACTGAGGCAATAAAGTTGTTGAACTGTGGCAGTCACTGCTCTATCATCCTTCACTGAACAACTCACCTCCAACCCGGTTTTTCTTTGAACTTCCTTTTGCTGTTGACAATGTATTTAAATGAGTGCATTTTAAAGATGTGACATACACAAGCTATACAGCTGGGGACATGTTTTGTATATAGTATACATCTTTTCTGTATTGTGTTTTGGTAATTTTTGAATGTTTTTCAGTATGTTAAGTCAGTTCTATGATATATAGCATCTGTGTCCAGCACTCAGCACTTTAACTGAACTTGAATATTAGGCTAATATTTCACTTGTGTACCTCCTTTGAAAGGTATATTAATATTTTTATGCTTTATTTCTTCTGTTATCATTCCAATAATATTTTTGAATGTCATGCAGGTCTCATATTGTCCCTTTACAAGTGGAAAAGCTTCTTAGGTGAGCATTCACTTTTCTTATAGACAGTAATATATTAATTTCATTTAATTTGAGTGGCAGTTGAATGATTCTGTTTTCTTGTCAAGTCCATGAAAGGTCTATATACAAGAAAAGAATGAACTTCCTCAGATTCTGAGCAATGATAATAAAAATCCTTTATTGTGACAGTCTTTTTAGCAATGGATACAAAGGTTTTCTATTCATTTGTAAATCAGAATAATAAGCCAATTTTTGAAGTTCCATTTCATTTTATCATTGTAATTATTTCAATATATGAAACTGGAGCAGTAAAAATCAAGCTTTCAGGGGGTTGGTTATTAGTGATTTCACTTTGGCTGCACTTGACTTATACTGCTGCTACCCAAAAAGGGGTTGCATTAGAATCCAAACAGAATGATTTGTATTAACATTTTTCCTAATAAATATGTAAGTAAGCCTAAGCTGATTGGAAATTAGAATACCTAAATATGATATGATACATGTAGGGAGACTAAAGATTGCATCCTTGAATATAAAAAGAGAAAAGATAGCTGATTAACTCTGAAGGGGAACCCAACATTTAAATCATGACTGTTTATGTATTCTGTTCAATTTCTTTGCTATTTCAGTCACAGTACAGAAGAATCTGCTTCTGGAAAAAAATTGCAGGAGTTGGCCATTTAAGAAGTTTTAGGTTTAGATGGGTAATTTCCCATCAAATCTACCTGCCTGTATCTCATAAATGTCCAACCAGCAGACCAGGTTGCTGTAACATGAAGGAATAGTCTGCTGACATAAGAGGAATACATGTGTTTTGCTGTTTATTCTTCCAGACAGTCAGGTATTCCACTGTTTTATTTCAAAAGCTGCCAAAGCAATACTGAAAGAGTCACAGCACTCTGCCCACCAGCAGCCAAGCACCTGTCCTACTTGTGGTGAAGCACAACAGTACTTTGCTTGAGGGAAAGTTTCACACAGGGATTGTAATTTGGTCCATGTAGATTTATGATATCTGGTCATGGACCACATACTTCTGTTGATATTATTCAGTAGTTCTGTTGAGTAAACCCTTCATGACTGTTGGGAAGAGTAAACTTTATTCTGGACAACTCTACGTATGCACTCCCTTATAGACTTTCCGTCATGCTAATTGCTAGACAACTCTCATTTCATTATTGGTGAGTTTTGAGTTAACATTGCAAGAGGAAAAAATTACTTCAGAAGTTAAAGGATTGTTTAAGCATTTGTTGTGCTGCGTGATTAAACATTCTGACCAATATGAAATTGCCTGATGCGGTTACAGGTTACATGCTAACAAAGAAAGGGCCTAGCCTTTTCAGGACTCAAATTTCCTAGGCTGGTGTATTCAAAGTGAATTGTGATTGGTTTTGAAAGGCAAATAGGATCCATTGTTTACAAATAAATGCTGGATTTGTTACAAAAGTAAGAATATCTATGCTTAGAAAATGGGAATGCTATGAATGAAATGTGGTGAACCCAGTTAAACTATGCATATTTAAATACTACCAAGATCAATTTTAGTAATCCCTTGTGGTAATCAAGAATTATTTTCTTTTGAACCTTAAATTTTATTTATAACTAGCACTGGGATTAGTCTATGAAGATTATTCTCTGAATATCATCCTAGTCAATGCCAGTTTGGAACAACTTGGAGCAAAAGGATGGAAAGGGGGATCATTAACATGCATACACAGAAATCAGTCTATAGTATCTGTTTGCCAGCTGACCTCAGGCCAGAATAGCTTGAAGATCAAAAGTAGTCAAAAGGGAAATTATGAAATGCTTCAGCTTGTCTGCTGTTATGTGAGTAATGAACCTTTAATTTGAATTAGTATGTTTACAGTTGCAGCTTGATGTCTGAGTCACAATTATACATGGTTTTGATAAGCAGAGATACTTTAGACTGAGAAGCAACTGTGAAATGCTCACTGTGAGGGTAAATATTATTTCCATTCCAAGCACAGAGAAACAGAAATAAGTTTTCAAAACTGGATGGTTCATCTTGATCAAAAGCCAACAGTAAAATAGGAATAGCTCCAGAATTAAACGGTTGCTTTCAACCATATGGTAGAAATTATTCACTGGAATATTTGGGCTTGTCATACAAATTCTCATTTTGTCCAGTTCACCCACCTGTCAAAAGATTTCAGCAATAAGTAGAAGGATGACATATTCTATAATTTTTGAACAAATTATCAGTGAAGATGATGATGAATGATTTTTAATCAAGCATTTACAGGAGCTATAGCTTAAGCTTTATAGTTAACCATGGACTTTACATTATTGAAAATGATAAAATTAATGTTTGCTAAGTGCTGCTTTTCCCATGGTAACTGTTTCTAGGAGTGATAATTGTATTTTGATTTGGTGATCTTTCATTTTTCTTGATGTTCCAGCATTTTAAAACGTGGTAAACTTCTAGTGATGGCAAGATAAAAAACCAAGTTCTTAGCTAGTCTTATGACTTAATAGCACCCCAACATTTAAAGGTGTTTTTTTTTTATTTCTCTGTAGCTATATTGGTCAGATTTAAAATTGAATATGTTGATGAGAGTTTTTTTTCAAATTTTTTCTGTAAGTAGAAAGCATATATTTTGAACATTTTAGTTAATATTTTAGAAGATGGATATTTCTGTAGGAAAAGGCTTTATATATTTTGCTATAGTTACCATTAGGTACATATATATCTGTGTGTATATGTACCATTCTGTTCTTCTCCTTTCCATTCCAAAGGTTAAAAATAAAAAAAGTTTTCAATTCTATCCAAGTCATGAAATAATTTTTTGTTCCTCATATATAACACCTTCCTACCCCCAATTTCAAAACCCAAAATACCAACCTACCACTTACTCTTTTTTTCCCTGTCCTTATGCAACTTAAAATAGACACAAAACCAGCAATCTGAGTTTTAAATTCATCAAATATGCAGGTCAGATACTAATGGTATATATCCCTTTAACATCATGACAGTCAATTCTAATGTGCCAAGTTTAAGCAGCAAAATATCTGACCTGTTAACTTGCCCTGGAGAGAATGGTCATGGGAGGGTCAGAATTATATAACTTAATGTGGATACACACCATTGAAAAGCCATGTTTTTAACATGTTAAATAAGCATCTAATAGGAACTCCAACTGTACATAATATGTTGTCCTTTTGTGGAGTGTATCTTCTCAGAGAGGGTTTGTGCTTTCTGGTTACATGTACAAAATTTAGAAGAGTGTTAATAGCAATATTTGCTTTTGAAAAAGATTAATATGGCATGGACAATTCTTAACTCCTTCCTTTATATATAAATATACATATACATACAGTTAATTCTATCCACATTTAAACACTGTTTGATCATTTTAGAATTTCCTTCAAAAAAACCCCAAAATTAACTTATTGTTTTCTCTGTTCTGCTGACCATTTTGTCTGCAAAAACACCCAAACTACTGTTCCTGTGTCCAGCCTTACAGACAATTTCAAATGAGGTATCTGAAACACAAGAGCAAAACCACTTTACCTGCAGATCTTGGACATATTTTAACATTTTGACATGAGCTTTCTTTGGCTGCTCTTTATTAAGTGCATTGCACTAAAAGGATTGAAAGTGAAAAAATGTGAATGTAGTATGTTAAAAGGAAAGGATAAGGAAAAGCTCTTCTTTGCAAGACTGCACTGTCACAGAGCAAGTAATCTTCTATTGGCCGAAATAATTCATTCTACTACCCGATACATTTCTTCAGAGCAGAGGTGTAAGGTTAGTGTCTTATGACTGAGATGCCCAGAAGTCTCCCCCCAGGCTTCAGAGAAATTACTGAAATTAGAAGCAAAATACTTTGCAAGAGAGAAAGAAAATTAAGGAATTTTGTTCCAAATTTGAAACTCAACTTACTAAAATAACAGCATCCTGTTTTTGCATACAGCTGCTTATAACTCCTGGTGATTTGTGACACCTGTGTTATAAAAGGATATAATAAAACTTTGAGGTTTTATTGCAGTTTGTACAACATACAAGCCTATGCTTACTCAGGATTCCTGTAGCATTGCTTTAGGCTGCTATTGTCAGATTCTGGTGTAGCAGGATATTTTTTGTAACAGCATGATACATTCCATGCTGCTATGTATGTATATTAAGCTAAAATATAGCAAAGAAATTTGGCAATATTCTCATTTCTAGGTGTGGGTATTTTAATAATTGTCCAACTTCATATTCAGCAGTAATCATATTGGAGATACTGTACTGTAAAATAAAAATAAAATATCACTAACAAAATAAATGCTTTGTTAACTTTTTCATGCAGGCAGGAAGATAGCTTTGCTTTCTTTAGGCTTTTCTAAATTTAGCCATACAAACTTCTAGATCCGTTGATGCTCATAATACCTGGGGAGTTTTTCTGAGTTTTGGAAACCTTTGGATAAGAATGCATTTGTGCAGGGAGTTGGGTTTTGATTGATCTCATTTCTACTCAAGTGAGTTACATTGTCCTTAACGGCTTAGAAGTGGATGCTGGAATTACTGATACCCAAAGTTCAGGCTGCCATTTGCCTATTTCCTTCATGGAAATCCCCTATTTTTCTTTGTTTAATTACCTGTGCATGGTCGTTTGGAATAAGAAGTCTGTATCTGGATATTTATTGTGTGCACAGAGAGACCAGTATGGGATGAGATTGGGGTCAGGCTGAAGGGCAAAATGGGCTGGGAGAACTAAGGCACTCTGGAGTTTAGATCTGGATGCTGTACTGGGACTTTGATAAACAGGACTGGGAAAAGCTCTGAGAAGCAAGAGGCTGGCTCAAGTGGATCTGCAACAAATGTGGATACAGATGTGGCTAGAGAGGCTGTGTGATGTGCAGGGCCAGCATCTGCATGGATACAGGTAACCAAGATACTGGATTGGGTAGGAACACATGAACAATTTCAATAAATGAGTTAATATATTTCCTTTTTAATCTAATATGTACACATAGAATTAAGGCCCAAGTGCACAGATTTCATTATATCTATATTTAATAATTAATAGTTTATCTCTACTGAAAAACAAAAATTACGTCTTCCAAGTGGTTGTTACTCTAGTTACTGCACATATTTTCCATTTTTTTACATCTTTTGTTTACAAGATTTTAAAACCATTGGAACAGCATGGATGTATGTCCTTTACCCTTGAAGAAAAAAGACTTTTGAATTGTCTGATTACTTTCTCATTGAATGATTGCGGCAGTTGCTTGACCTTGAGAGAAATGGGACACTGCTGGCGTTCCCCAGAGGCTGGTGTTATTAGTGCTGGCTGACCTCGGGGAACTGGGTGACCTCCATTTCACCTTCCAATCTCCCAACACCAAAACAAAGCGGTATTTTGCAACACAGTGTGAATAAAAGACAAATGATGGTTGTTTTTATATATGAGGGAAGAGTGAGTCTGCTGTAGCTTTGATTAAAAAACACAAAGCAATATAAATCCGTCTTGTGACAAAAAAGACTCTACTGCTATACATTCTTCGACGCTAAATTTCAAACTTAAGGTTTTCACTTGGAGGATAATGGACATAAACTTCTCTATATGCTACAGTTAGTGCTGATTTTGAGGAAGAGGATGGTCCATAATGTTCAGTCTCAATTAGGTAACCATCCTTCCCATGCCATTCATGATAGTACATTCTGTGCAGCCACCATATGCATGCTGTATAGTATTCCTTTTTTAAAATTGGTAAATAATTTTTTGGGGTTTTTAGAAAAAGGGAATGCTGTTGACTTGAAATGTTAGGCCACTGTTGTAAAATCCAGTAATAATTCCACTAATGTTTCAGGAAAATTATGTCCATGTGACTTTTGCTATTTTTAGCTTACTGAAAAAAACCCCAACAACTGATGAATTCTTTTCCTAATCACTATTGATAATGTTTGGGATTGAAGCTTAAAGTCTTTCAAGTTGAAAAGAAAGAGCAAACTCAAGCATGTTCTTTTTTGGTCAGTGACTTAGAAGTCACTGCAGCTGGGCTGATTCTGCATCTATCCCAAATAAAGAAGATAAAAAGTAATTATGGTGCTATTTAACATACCAGTCTTGGCCTCCTTTAAGCTATCAGTCTGGCAGGACTCCAAAAGTTATTCAGAGATTCATGGATCAGATTTTTGAGAATTGATCTGGACTGACAAATGCTTACCAGTTCTTCCAGTGTATAACTTGCAAGTGTTGTGAAATGCTATGTGTCTGAGGGAGTGCCTCATCACTGTGTTTTCTCTAAGACTAAGGGAAAAGAAATTCAGCTTTTTCCCCTTGTTATTGTGGCTGAAGACCAAAATAGTCGAAAACTGAACTACAGTAGTAGAATAAAGTTGTTCGTGAGATGCTTTGAAAGCGGCGTCTGAGTTTCAGACAAGCGATGGATTAGCATATGCAAAATCAGCTGCTATTTGATGTCAGCCTGACTATCACTTGCTATTTATCAGTATACTAAAGAAACCTGATTTGATCCTACAGGTGGAAAAGCTGAGTTATGTGGTTATTGTTTAGATACAAGCGTCACTTTAGGTAAGTTTGTCTTCCTTCACAATCCCAGAGAAGGGAAGGCCACAAAAGGTAAGCATATTGCTTTGGAAGACAAGGGTATAGTATTGGTTAATCCATTTCTGAAGGTAGCTACCTTTGTATCCTCTGCTGCACCTTACAGTGAGATCTCTGTACACTTCCTTTCTGACATGGTCTCTGGGAATGGTTCTAAACCTGAATTTCTGTAGAGCTGTATACATTGAAAGAAATTTCTTGCTGTGAAATGAATTACTTGTTGCAGCACAATGTAGCAAAAATACGTTCCTGCTTAGAGACTTACATTTTTGATACCTACAGTTTGAAAGCTTTCATATTTGTTTACATACATGCCAAGATACTCTGGTGATTTAATTGTATATGTATGCTACATGCCTGGTTCTGTTTTCCCCTTAAGTCACACAAGCAACTTAAACTACCTTTCCTTTCAGGGGTCAGTGCTTGTATTTTTAGAGTTCAGTGAGGTGACAGTCTTGTCAGAATATTGAAGCCAGAGGCATTTTCAGATTGGAATGGATTCGGCTAATCAAATAACAGTGCAGACTTTTTTGACACTGAAAAATTATGATATATTGTACAGTAAATTGGACTTTGGCTCAGTATTGAATAGCACCCATAATTGACCTTGGATCATCTAATTTTTGTAGGAGTGTGAGACGAGGAAGAACTCCATATTTGAGAGCTCTTTATCGGAGGTTTGGAAGGTTTACTAGCAGGTGGGGTGTAATGAATGGAAACAGTTATGTAATATTTGTGGTCCATAATGTGTATATAATTATGTTTTTCCATTAATAACTATTGTTTTCTATTGTTTCCAACAATTTAACCATTAGCTTTTATAATTTTAACCTCTGTCATGCAACTTTAGCATGGAATGAATCCAAGTTCTGTCGTGGCTAGGTCACGAATGATCTATTTCATAGCCGAAACTCTGATAGGAAAGTAATAGAGGTGTGTGTTTTGCATGTTCATCTCCGATTTTGGAGTTACATGTATGTGCAAAAGTCCGCTTTCACCAAACAGATGGCGACTTTGTGGGTGGAAATATTATCTGATCAGGCAGTCGAGAAGTGCTAAATATACATGGAATACAAGTAAAGATAAAAGTCAATGTGTTTCTCTGGCTATCATTTGTTCTTCCTTATCTACAATTGTGCTTTCTGTCTCACCAACCCCAAAGTGATCATTTAAGCTAGAAAACTTCATAGAAACAGCTAATGTCCTTTGAGGACTCAGGAAGAACTGTAGTGATGTTTGGGCAAGAATTTTGTTTACTGTGAAGTGGTTTACCTTAGACTGAGTAGAATTCTGAATGTAATATTTTAGTGAATTGCAGAGAGTGTCAATAGGACTGTTTAACTTTTTCCTTAAGAACTACATACGCAAGTAGAATGAGATCCCAAATTATAAGCAACACTTGCACATCTGGTAACTGGTAATGTCGAGGCTGGAGTTCTCCACACTGATAATGAGTACTGAAGTAGCAATGAAACATCAATGTAGCAGTTTGTGTGCATCCACATGATTACCATGAACTTTCAGTCTAAGCACCTTCTTAATATTAAGAATAAGAACTCTGAGCAACACCAAACAATAATTTTGGCTCTACAGAATATAAACAAGAATTTCTGTGCAGCAGAGTTGGAAGATGTGTTTCATACCTTAAAGGATGGAGATATACCAAGAATAGGAAGAGATAATGGGTTTCTGGGTGATTTTGGGACCTAATAACTCTTAGGATGATTGTGCTAATGATTTCATGATTCCTTGCTAGGATGTTTTCTCCCACAGGAGAAACAGCCTCACCAGAAGTCAAATCTTTTCAGAGAGAGATTAAAGACAGTGAGTTATGCTGAAGTAAAAGTGCTGATATGCTGAAAGTTGCAGAAGAATCCTTGGGGTGTTTGGGCCTCTGGCACTGATGTATATATTTTAAGTAAAACAAAAATAAATATTTTGTACCTGAAGGATGTGCTTAGTTTTGCAAGCTATTCAGACACTGTGAGGTATGCAGATACAAGAATTTGAGAAGTAGATAAATTACTCATTCTTTTCTGAAAGCCATATTTGATGTGATTCTTGTTCTGCTAGAGAATTGTGTGCTCTACAGAGAGAACAGTCTGCCTAGAAAGCTGAAGTAGAATGGAAGAAATAAATAATTTGTTGACCAAAGGCTCTGATACAGATAGGAAGTGTACAGCCTATGCATCTGAGATTCCCATGAGCATGAAAAGATCTTACTTGCTGGCATTAAGTAGTAAAATTGCATGTCCCATTGTTGCATTAAATCTGGAACTTCATTCTGCACAAGTACAGGGTTCCAGTGAAAAAGGTGGTCCTCAGCCTGCCTTGCTGCAGCCATCTGCTTGTACTGGCAGTCCCAGTTCCAGACCTTGTACATTTATGTGTCAGTTGGATGATGTAACATCTAGTTCTCAGCTGCATCAGCCCACTGTGTAATTTGAGATGATTTTTGGATCTTCTTGAGCATTCAACCTGAACCATGGGTACAGGCATCTGATTTTTCTGTTTGTTAGTTTTGTGGTGGGTTTGGTTTTGTTTTCTAAATTTAGTTTCTGGTCCTATTTATGTCCTACAACCAAGCTGCTTTTCTAAGGGTTTAGTCTTGTCTGTTCTTGCATTGGATTTACCGATTGTTCTTTCTGTTAAAGATTAGAAGTAAATGATTTGTAATATATGTAACTTCTTACTTTTGGGCTGAAATTTTTCATGTGTAGAAAGCCTGGCATGAACTGATAAAAGTGATGTCATGCATCTGTCAAATACTAGTAGTTGATCCATTCAGGTGTTCTTTCTGACACAGAACTCTGTTCCAAAGCCTACTTATCCTGACTTCTCTGCAGTGAACTACAATAGTATAATCTGGCAAATGGGATGACAGTGTCAAAGTTCTAAAATTTCTAAAAGGAATTGTGAGAGGAGCAAACACTCAGGTCAAAGAAGAAGTACTGTAGGCTCTGAGAAGGATCAGACAGGTATTTTCATGCTCTGATGGAATAGTGCTTCACCTTTTGACATGCGTAATTCCAAGAGCTAACCAAAGAGAGAGTCTGGGGATCCTGAGACCACTATGGAGAGGGCTTTAGAGAAATAATAGATCAGAGACAAAGGCAAGTGATAAACTTTGGCTTTTTTTAAAAAATAATTTCTGTATCTCCTGTGTTAAATGTTAATTATAGCTGCATGTGGGCATGTGTGTGTGCTTCAGCTGTTACCTAAACTGGAGATCTGAATCATAAGACAAGAATACTCCTGGCAGAAATGTAGCTGTGTCTGAACTACTCAGCAGGGTGAAGAGCTTGACACTGGTTACAGTTCCTGGTTTAACTGCTCTGTGTGGTTCTTTTTCTGTGATGGCATAATGTCCATTTTTCCACATGCTAAATGATTATCCAAACACAGCCTGGCTTATGTGTCACAGATCTATTCACAGTGCAAAGCAAATACATAGCTTATGTGATAGACTCCACAAGCCCTGTAAATCTATGATTTGTATGTTTAGAGGCTAAGACACAGCCAGATCCTTAATAAAAGCTGCAGACATGAATGGGTGGAAAGTATTAAAGGTTCATGACATTAGCATTGTACAAAATGGTACAAACCCATACAAACCCAAAACTATGAGACACATTAATTAGACTCTGAAAAGTTGATACAGTCTAGAAAAAAATACAGAAATTAATACCGTTCTATGTAGTGATTCCTATTGTCGTGTGGCAGCCAAAGTCAATGGGTATGGCATGAGCAAGGTCCTAAGGCTCTAACAGTAAAAATATTAGAGAATATTTATTTTACAAGACTGGGGGATGTGGAAGTCAATAACAATATCTGTCCTAGAAGAAAGCACGAATATGTTTTAGTTGCCTATGGAAAAAGCATACTGGCTGGTCAAAAAAACCCCAAAAAATACAAAGTCAAGGCTAACTTTGTACCAGGTGCTAAAATAAAAAAAGGCATATAAAAGAAAAGTTTCTGTGATCAGTGGTCTCAGTGGAGAAAAATGAGGATCTTGCAAAAAATAAAATAAAGTTTACAGTAGGAACTAGAGGGTGAAAGAATGCCTCCAAGGAATATAAGGCAACTGTAAAAATATAGGAGAGAGAAAGATCTCTCACTGCATGATTAATCAAGAACCATGTCTTTCCAATTTTCATAGTAATGGCAGGAAGAAAGTCTGATAGTGAGATGTAAATCAAAGGGCATGGTTAGGAATGGGTGCATACTGCAAGTGGTAGAAACAAAGTCTCTGTGGCAGATGGTCTCATCTTTCAAAGAGTTCACAGGATCAAGAGGTTTAGGCACTGAATCACTGCCAACTTCATTTGGAAAATCCTTATTGCTTCTCTTGAACAAGATGACCCAGTGGAAATCTTCAGGGCAACCTCACATTATTCATTGCTTTGGTTTGCCCTGTGTTCCAGAATATCAGGATTTGATCTCAAGTTATTAGTAACAAATAACAGTTCCTTGTTCCTAACTCAGTCTTCAAATACATAATTTCATGATGCAGCAGCCTTTGAAAGTATGTTAACAATGTACATTTACATCCTTACTATGTGTGTTCACTCATATAATCCATTTTCCTTTTTTTGATTGCTCAAGTTGGTAGAACAGAATGATTTCTGGAATTTGGGTTACTTTTCTCATGATGCACTTAATTTCAATAAAGTAATTTGTAAGTTAAGCCAAGAGAGCTACCATCAGTCATCCCTAATATATCAGTAGACATAAAAAGCCTGCAGCTGGAATTAGACTTGATCTGGTTGTTGATATATCTACTGTATTTGGGTCACAGTATGGCAACAATGAAGTCAAATAGTAAAATGATAGTGATAAGAGGAAGACTAATCACTTACCTAAATACAATTGAAAAGATGGCTTATGTACAAGCCATTGGTTTTCTGCCCTTCGATAAATGCATGGAACTTTTTTTCTTTTTTTATCCCAGGCTTAATCTGCTAATGGTCTTCACAGAAGGTGATTACTTTTTAGCTCGGTACAGATTTGATTGGACTTGTGTTGGGAGTGCAGTGGGCATAGCCTTTGGGATAGAGTCAGGTTGTCAAATCAAAATATAACAGTCATCTTCTGGAGTGTATTGCTTGGCAGTGGAAGTCTCTCTAGATTACATACATTCAACATAGCCTCTTGTGCAGATTCAGTGCTGTCCTAGAGCTCTGGAGCATTGTTTAGTATAAAAAAGCATGAGTGCTGCTGTTTAGATTTTTTTTCTTTGTTAGAGAAAATTCATATATGCTTTCTGAACATAAGGTTGACAAGATCACAACACCATTGTTTATGTGAAAGCTGCACAGACATTGTTTTCCAATATATGACTCACTCGATTACCCTTCTTTGCTCCCAAATTCATAATTTTTAACTACGTAACAAGCATAGTTTTTCACCTTTTTGGTAGTGCTTGTAAACCATTGCAGATTTGCATTTTGGTTGCCACGTGAATTACAGAATATTTTTCTCCAAGTTTTAAATTGGGATCTCAAAAAACCAGACATAAATGCAATCAGCAATCTTTAATGAGTACAGAAATGCCAGAAGAGAATATTATGTATAAAGAAGCATTCTTGCAGATGGTTTTCCCTTCATTTAGCCTTCTGGGTATTATGAGCTGATATTGTTCCTGGTTTTGAACTAAATGAGTAGGTTACTGTCAAGATCTTAAAAATGGTGGTATGACTAGTGATTGTAGTTTTTTTGGCACCAGTAACTCATGTGTCTCTTAAAATAAAACTTATGTAGGATAGCTACTGCATTTTAACATCTAATCAGAAATTTTGGCTATTCAGAGAAGTAAAAATTTAAAGTGTGGTTAAAAATTCGTATACATTGAATAGTTCCTGGGTATGGTATGTAGGTGAAATTTTGTCTCATTGCTGCCAAATTCAGAATCATGCCTGGAGGAACATAATGTCAGGAATCTGGCTTGAAGGTCCCATGTAGCCACTGAAAATATGACATGAAAATGATGGTTAAAATGTTGCTATTTTGTTTGGCAATGTGTTTATATTAATCAGGCCCCTTCTGCATAAAGGAAACCAAGAGGAACCACTGGATATGTAAGACTGGTGCGTAAGACATGTGCTTGTGGGCATCAGGGAGATGTTTAAGCCTGCCTTACAGGACGGGCTTAAACGAGGCTACTTTGCCTAATCAGAAAGTGAAACTTTAAAGCAAATGTGTTTCATTTAATGCTTGAACACATTAAAAAGAAATAATCAGAACAAAAAAAGTTAATAATGCATGAACAGATAGCTTGAAGATGGCAAAATACATATACATATGTATATATGATAACAAATGGCAATGGAGAGGGAGAGTTGGAAACAGGTTTCAAGTTTTCATACCATTAGAAGCAGTTTGGGTAAAAGGCCTAATTATTTCAAGAAAAATTCATAAATTTCAGAAATATTTTAGACAAATGGAAGGTTTGGGGTTTTTTTAAGAAAATAAAAAAGTTCTTATCTTAAGCAGCAGAAGTTTGCATTAGTTGACATTGTTACATTTCTATTTTAGAAGGTTATTGCCAAAAAAGACCAAAGGCAGAAAGACAGAAGGTTGTATCTCTATTGCACTGCTGTCCAAACTGCTCTGTTAAAAACATAAATTCTATTTGTATTGTCGTACTGGCTGGAATGTACAGACCTGCAGAAGATATGATTGTAATTGCAAATTATCCAGGAGAGACATGTTCTGTCCTTTGGGCCAACCTTGTTTACTTGCCTTTTTTTGGTGCACTTCATGTTGCACTTGCAGTCTGCTGATCCCTAATAACATCTGAGCTGTGAGGCCGTTGCACCCTTGTGTGAGGAATGTGTGAGTTGCAGAAATAACTGTATTGATTGCCAAAAAGGAAGGAGCAAAAGTGAGTTAAAATGATGCAAATAAGCTTGTTTTCAGCTCTCTTATCCCCTTGTCACAGAATGAAAAAAGTTATTTTGGAAGTCAAGCAAATCTGTGCCTACCTTAACTAGAAGCAACAAATTGTCATTTAAATATCGTATAAATACATCAGGTTTTGAATGTGTAGATTTTGAGGAGATTGTCAGGTAAGAGAGAGGCTCTCAGGTTCTATAAATGCTTTTAAGCACAAACTGTGTTCCCTGCTACATTCTTAGTTACTACCCTACCCACTCAGATGTGACCAGAATCCCAGTATGTCTATTGGCAGCACTTTTTCCAAATACCTCTATTGGCTTCTGCTTACATCTCCCGTATAGGCTAAGCAATAGCAACAGATAGAAATCCCTTGGCAAATATATTGATAATTAGTTTCTGCTCTGTTGTGTGCCTGTCTTCTTCCCCTTATGCAAAGGCTGAGGCTGTTCATTTTGCAGCACTGCTTCATGAAGAAATTGTACCTCCTAGAGTCCTTGCCCATCAGAATATCACTGTCCGGTTTATCAAACAAGTGAGCCATTTCTGAAAGGAAGATGATATTAGGAATTAAAGAATATTGAAGAGGCTGGTTCATTGTCAAGGCTATTCTCTGACATGTTCCTTCTTCTCTCTTCCTCTCTGTATTCTCATCTGGTCAACAGCTTCAGCATCATCCATCACAGCTGTGTTGAACTGAATGGCACTTCTTGCTTCTGGCCCTTCTCACTCTGGCTCTGTCCCACTGCCTTTTGCGTTTTCTCATTGATTTATCAGTATGATTTAAGCTCCCTTCCCTGGCAAACAGGCCTGTGCACTGCTATTTCAACTGCGTGTTTCTGAACCCTTCCTCAATCCCCATGTTTGTATCAGTATTGCCTTACTTACCCACTTTCTCAGTATTGCTCCATTGTGGAGTTGTATTGAAAGTCACTGAAGCGCATGGTGACAGGAATTACATTTTACATAGAAATTTTGCACTACATAAACACAGAATCGTGAAGGTGAGAGTGACTTGGTATCCTTATCTGCCCATGGGCATCCTGAAGGGTGTTTGTCTTCACTGGTTTTTAAGGGATTCCAGAGTTGGGAACCCTGTGACATCATGAGATGAAGTAATTCAGTACTTCTTTAACACTTGTAGAAGATTTTTTTACCCTAAAACCTAAGATGGATGATACTGCAGTTGAACTACACTCCTCTGCTACTGCTCCTACTGCTCATGCTCCTTTCCTTCAAAGCAGCCTGTGAAGGTTACCTCCTGAACAGAATCTCTAAAATCTGCAGCAGTATAAGCAGTACATCACTGGAGTAAGTTCCCAAATCATTCATTGATGTCAAGAAATAGATGTATTCCATAGAAAAGGATTATTTTTTATCCACTCTATTTTCATGATAAGGAATGTTATCGTGATTGTTTTCTATCACAGTATTTCTTTATGTATCTCATAGTACATTTTCCTTCAGCTGAAGAGGTTTTAAAATCTTGGATTTATATTTTGTCTTCAAGGCTGTCTAATAGGCATGAAATGTCAGTTATAACAAACACACCTGGGTTTTTTTATGGTTTATTCACTACAGTTTGATGCCATACAAATTTTTTGTGTAAATAGGCTTAAGTAATGCTGTAAACAAATTGGCAGATTCACTTAAACTTATCCTTTAAAGTCTTCTTGTGTAGGTTAAATATCAACATTTTTTATGGTTTGTATAAGCCATTAATTAAGTAGTATGCTAATAACTTCAGAAATCTATTCTGTTGCTCCAACAGTTTTTGACTGTTGCTAATTACAATCCCATTAGTCCTTGTTTTACTGTCAAAGTAGGTTCATGAAGTGTTTCTTCTTAATGCAGATAATATTTTTTCTATAGTAGAAATCTCATAGTAGAAATCTCATTGTTTGAACTTCCTTTTTCTTTCAGAAACCAAATATATCATAAATGTTAATAATTTTCCACATTTTCCTGCATAAAATTCTTTGGTGTTACCAATTAATACTGAAAAAGTACAGATTTATAGACAGAAGCGCTGTTTTACTCCAGAGAGTTTCTTCTTTGGTAATAATCTAATTTCTTCAGTCTATTGACTCATTCTTTTTAGAGATCAATTTAGTAACTCCTTTCTTCTCACTTCTTTCAACTTCTATTTTTCCAAGTTCATTCATTCAGAAGAAAAAGAAACATTCAGTGAATGAAATAGCCTTCTTAAATACAAGAAAAAGCTGATCTGAGATTTACAAATTAATACTTTTAAATAGAAGCTATATGCAAAAATCAGTATAAATTTTATGAGATCATGAAAAATCAAATGCTGTTTACAAGCTTGCAGTCAAATCTGACAAACAATGTTTGTTCTGAGAAAGGGAATGTGCATCAATGTAATCACTTAAAATAACCTCAAAAATTAATCCTGAAAATAACTTCTTTGAATTTGTAGAAGGATAAATAAAAAAAGAAGGAGGTATTAGGCAAGATGCTTATAATACAAAACCAATACAAAATACCCTAAACTCATGAAGGTAATAATATTTTGGTTGTTAAAACAACTTTAAAAAAATATGTTGGGAAATGTAAGTAATACAATAAAAACTATACATAGTGCTAAATCATAAAGGTATTTTGCAGAAATGTAAACACGTAGGCACTCTGAAGTGGGGTTTTAAATGCAGACTTTTTTTCTGCAAAAATGGAAGACAATCCTACTTTTTCATAAAAAGCAGTGAACGACCCTGAATTCAGAAGGATGGCTTGCAAAACAAAGCCAGGAATGTCATTATTGGTTAAGGAAGTAGCAGCTCTCCGTTGTTACTGACTGAACCAAGATCTAAAAAGGGTGGTAGTGCCTGATATATCCTCTGACCTGAGAATATGTTTAGCTGCCTCATCCTCCTCTTGTTTCTGAGACTGTGACTGATAGATATATACTTATTTATATTCCTCTCCCTGTCTAAATACAATAAAGTATCTGAAGTTTTAAAAATCCCTCCTTATAGAATGAAAAGGTAGTTTGCAAAACAAAAATATAAACTATTTCTATGACTGCATCCATTTCTGATGTCAGTACTCTGATTGACGTCTGAAATTTCCCCTGAATGACACCCAATGTCACGTGCAAGTATTGGACAAGATGTTTGTTAGTGGCAGCCACATTTTCGATCACAGCAGGTACTAACAAAGTATTTATGAATCAGAAGATGTTATGAAAGATTTTGTCAGTGTTAATTTTTTTTCTTGTTTTAGTCTGGTTATGTAATTTTACTTCATATGATTCAGAGCAAAAGTTTATTTCTGTGCCAGGTTTCAACATTTTGGAATTTCAGAAGCCTCTGGAAGAGAGAACAGTGAGTCTGTACTTAGTTTGTCTGCTAACATTGGTTTTGTGGGTTGCTTTTTATTTTTCAGTGTCCTGAATTGAGGAGAAGCAACACAAGTATGTGGTTTACAATAGGATAGTAGAAGTGACCAAGAAAGAAAGAACATGAGATTCAAATTCACATCTTAGAGTTTTGGTAGGGTTTAGGGTTTTTTATGTGTATAGCTTTTTTACTATTAGGCAGATTGCCCAGGTATTAAAAAATAGCATTTTGATTCAACTGTTTTTGATGCTGTTTAACTTATGCAATTGGCTGGCATTTCATACGCTAAGGGAGCAGGGACAGTGGTTTTTAATTCTTTTAGGATCTGTGTGTATAATTTAATTCTTTCCCATTAATCTGTTACAGTGATGAATCTCCGGGTTAATTACCATTCACTCTATTCATTCTACAATAGTTAGTAGATGGACATCAAAGTTGTGTCCTTTCTGATTTTCTTCAACCAGCTTTTTTTGCATGTTTCACAATGACAGCTTGTGCAGCCTCTGTTAGCACATTATCTTTCAAATGCACATTTATTTCCACATTATTCACTGTACTTAAATATGCATGGCTAAGGCTATATGAAAATGATGATCTGTTGCAGAGGTTTTTTGCCTTCCTAAAGCTAATAAAGAATATTTTAACACAAACAGATAACTTGTTTCCTGCTAAATGCTAGTCCTTTTTTAACATGGAAGAAGTAGCAACAGGCTTTCATAAAGTGACAGTACTGTCCAAACTGAAAAGTTTGATGATACTTGTTAAACTAAGGTGGGCAAAGACACATTAGTGCTTCACATGCACTCAACGATATATGACAGGAACCTTGTGCTGACACTGCAGGCAAAGTGAATCCTGGTCATTTTGCACTCACACTGAAATTTCACACATGGTATTTCACAACAGGATCTGGCTAATGTGATAACCTTGCACTATGGTGTGGTGTCAGCCTTGAAATAAAAGATGGAGTGTGCTGAGCTCCCAAAGGGTACAGCCAATTAGCAATTTCTGTAATGGGGTCTCCCTGTTATGAGATGAGAGGTTTATTTGCTTCAAACTGAAAAATATTTAGGCTCTTTAAAGGTCTGGTTCTTGAGAGCTGCTTTATATTTTCTGAGTGGGGAACAATTAAGCAAAATGCCTGTCATGTTATAGAGCCTGAAAATACTGATTCTAGATAGAGCTGTGTATGTTTTACTTTCATATTTTTTGATTAGAGTAGTAGATAATTGTAAATTACTCCAATACTTAGGTCTGAGAGAATATTTCCTTTTTCCTACTCAATTTTTGGTCTTTTACCCTCCTGTCCCCTTTAATTAATAAGGCATATAAACCGACTTTGCATTTTGAATATGCGATATTAAAAGTAAACTAAATTTTATGAAAACTTGGTAGTATAAATATATATATGTTTCCCCAACCCATCATAAAATTATTGTGTTTTTTTTTTTGATAGGTGCACGTACATACATATGTAAATATATTTAAAAAGAAAAAAAAAGGCAGTCCTGGAAATGTTGTCTGTTTCTACATTATGGAAAGAGATTTAATCTCATTCTGCATAACAATGAAGAAAATTGTTTTTCAGGCATTTACCTTGCTTATGATTTACTGAAATATCCAGAAGTAAAGGAGAAGGAAACCTGGACTAGATCTGGCTGTTTTCTCTTTGTACATGCAACAACTTTTAGGAAGTTTTCTATTTTTTTAGTATTTCTTTGGAATTTTTGTATGCAGTACCTTTCCCTCTAAAGCAATACTTTCTAGATAAGACATATCTTTTCATGCTCTTCCATCTCACAGTTCTATAAGAATACATTTTTTACAGAGTTCCCTGTGTTAAGTGTGGTGACCTTTGGTGCACACTGGGCAGTGTGGACTTTGCAGGTTTTGATGAAAGCATACATAATAATTTGGGGATAGAAGGAAGAATTTTATCAGCATCGATTTTTATATATGCTGATTAAAAAAGAGAGCAGTCATATCAAATAAAAAAAAAAGGTGAATCTAACAGAATATCCCTTCTGTGACACTGCCTGTTTCTGGATGCCTGGGGAAGAGTATGAAATGAGGACAATTATGTAGCGATATGCCTCTAAATGTTATCCTTGCCTCCAGCAAATTGTGTCTTTCTAAACCAATGGTAATCCCTTACTGTGTAATAACTATTGCAATTTTTTTCCTCAGTACTCATGTCCTGCTGCTCTTTGCATATAATCACCTACAAAAAGAAGTTCCCAAGGTGTTTTTACATGTTACATGGGAAACATCCTGGTTTGTTTTGGTTTTAATTGCAATTTGGTTCTATTTATGTTTGAAGACCTGCCTTCATTTATTTAAAAATGTGGCAAATAGTTGGTGTTTATTAAACAGTTAATGAAAAACAAGGCTAGTCTGAATCTTAGCATCATGGATTCCCATCACCTTACTTATATGCAGACGTATAAATGTGAACACTGAAGCAGATGGTCTTTTGATCGCATTAGGAATGTGTATAAAGAAAGTGAAGGCTTGTTGGATGATCATTTTTCATCTTGGACATTCTCAAGAGTTGCCATTTTGGCCACATTTTGAATGCAGTTGGGGTATTAAAGATAAAAGTGTGCTTATTGGCTTGGGTTCAACCTATCCTCTTCTTCCACGAGCTACTGAAAAACAGAATCCATCTAGTATCTGGAGCCTAGCATTCTGCAACCATGTGATTTCAGGTCAAGAAAACATTCCCTGTGCGGGTATTAATCACTGAGCATCTTGGAACTTTTGCAATAGCAAAAAGCAAACTGGGTCAGGGTGAGAGGCCTTAGCCTGATTCCTTTATGCATCTGTCTAGCAGAGAGGAATAGGAGGGTGAGGTCTTGCTAGCTGCGATATATGTATGCTCCAGGGAGGCTCTGATGCTTGCAACCAATGGTTTGCAGCTGTGATCTCGTACTTCTTTTGAAACATATGAATGGAAATCTCTTTGACTGAGTAAATGATCTTTTTTAACCAATCAAAAAAAACCATTACCAAAAAAGCCCCACAGCTTCAGAAATATTTAATCTCAATACGTAAGTATCACAGAAACTTTTACTGTATTGTCTCCACTTTGAAAGTAGTTCTGACACAGTAGTTTTGCAGTGTCAAACTAAAGCATTATGTATTTCCCATGAACCAAAAATGCACTGAGCTGGAATGTGAGGGCCCTTGGTTTTGTCAGTGATTCTTTGAATTCTGTGTTGAACCAAATTTCCAGGCATCCAATTCTGGCTGTTTAAATGGAAGTAATGAATTCGTAGTTCACAGTATCATTGCAGGATATGGATTTTTGGGTGTGAAACTGCTTGTTTTTCCATTGCTTCTACTTGCTGCTGGTGGGAAATGGGAAAAAATAATCTTATGTTCTTCAGGAACAAGTCATCACCTTCGAGGCAAGTATTTTGCTTTGCTCCCCACCAGTGCTGATGCCAAGCTGAAACCTCAGAGTTTTCAAACACTGTACCCCCGACCACTCTTATTATCAGTTTTCTAATAATAATAATTTCCTATAATGTTCAGCATATTATCAGTTAATAAGCTAGGAGGTCCAAATGTACTAAAACCTCATCAAAGGTTAGAGTAATACCAGGAATTATTAAGCATCATTAGATAGAAGTAGGCTGCAATTATTGACCAAGCGGTTATCACAAAGTAACAAAAATAACATTCCTCCATTACTACTGTTCTATGTATGATAGAAATCCAGTCTTTAACTTCCAAAAGAGGGTATATATATATATTTGTCATTTATATAAAAATATTGACATAGGATCTCAATTAGGACTGAGTTGCTCTTAGTAGATTTCTTTTAATCATGGAATGCTCTTTGCCATCTGATAAAAGAATATACCTGAATAAAGAGGTGGAGAGGAAAATGCCTTATTTTTGTGCTTGAAATTTCTAGGGGCTTATGAGATGATAATAGGTCAGTCTTTCTCTGCTATCCAAGTGTTTCTTGCAAACTAGCGTCAGGACATGAGTCTGGTTGTTGCAGCTCAACTTCAATACAGACATTCTCTGTTAGATAAACAGCTATTTTCTTGTTTTCAAACATTTATGTTTGGAATGTTTCAAAGGAACAAAGAAAACCTGAAAAATAATTAGAATAGATAATTTTATTACATAACATCTCAGATAATTCGTACTATGTAAAGGAAAAACAGGGAAATTTTATAGAAAATCTCCTGCATTTCCACTGAGACATGTAGTTGCTGAAAGTGAAAAGCCTGTTGGCTGTAAAGAGAGTTTGAACTGAAACATGCAGTTAATACTGAATTTGCTTGGATAAGTGTTCCATTTCTTGCAGAGACATTATGAAAGCTTCTGATATCATTTCTAGTAATAGAGGAAGGTCTGTTAATGTCTGGATTAGTGACTGAAACCAAGGTCTTAAAGGCCACCAAGGGAGCAGTAGAATCAGTGTCTGAACTTCTATTGTTGGATTTTTAGCTATTAGTGTTTGAATTATTGAAAAAGTAAAGCACTGAAATAGCGGGGTTTTTTCAAATCTCCCACTGTAATGTGTGGATTTTGTCTCCTTATTTAAAAACCAAAACATACATTCAGTAAAAGCTATTGCTTTAAATAAATTTAATTCAAATTTATGAATCAGTATGAATATATTCAGGTACTTCATAAAATGATGCTCTCTGCATCTTTAAATTAATACTGATCTGTAGACAACACCTGTTGTGTTTTACCTTCCCTTAGAAGGCAAGAAAGCAAACATGCCCATTAGCATATTTCAATCAGGTTTTTATATTGTATTTTATTCAGTTAGCATAAAATCATAACATTGTTTGGGTAATAGTAATAAAGTGCTTCCAGTGAATTTGTGCTGGCAAAATGCTTCCTGATCCATTAATGGTATTTTCACCTAGAGTTAACATCTAGCTTAAATTTAATTCTGGATTTTCAACAAGTGTCTTAATTTTAATGAATGGTCGGGTGCTGTGTTCCCAACAGTAACAGGATCTGACAACACCTTATAAATCACAGCTTTATGGAGGCAGTAAGAAAGATGAGCAGCATCACAACCATATGGCCACTCACCTAATCACTGATAGCAAATACGGGGTCATAAACTATGCCGTGGCCATGGCAAACTGCCAGGGATGCTTGGTGTGTGGGTCATCTGGCAGCAACAGCCAGTTCTGCAAATGGTTTTTGCACGTGAGCTGGAGTCGAGATGCTCCAGCATCAGCAGTGTGATTGGAGAAAATCCAGCCTTACATCAGTAATGTGGGCAGCATTCTGCCTACGCTGCCGGTGTCAGGCAGGGTGTTGGCCGTCTGCCTATGCTGCTGATGCTGGTCGGGGTAGGGTGTCTGGAGGCAGGGTGTCAGATGTAAGTAAGCAATTACTTGTGTGCACATCATTAGGTTCTCTGCAGCAAAACATTGCACTAATTTGTGTGGATTGTGCAATTACTGTTTTGAAACAGATAGCCTAACTGAAGCAAGGAGGTTTTGAGACAGCTGAAGACTTTCACCAGCAGTAGCAGCAGATAAAGTAGGGGCCTTTTGTTTGTGAAGTCCACTGTTCTGAGCTCTTGCTCTTTTCTGATTGACTGTTAAGTCATTTCTTCTTGCCTTCCGCATAGCTGTTGTACCTCAGTTCCACTAACACTTCTCATTGGCTCTTCACTACAGTTTTCCCTTTTTCTCTCTATTTGACATAAACATTCCTGGGAAAGTCTAGCAAAGCAAGCAATTCAAATAAAAACAGTTATCAAATTAATTGTTCACTGTGTATGCATTATACATTTCTCTCTTGAGCCTGAGCTTTGAACTCTGTGGAGTATCTCCTGGACACTCTAGTTCTCTGAAGCTGCACAGTGTCCAGCACAGTAAGGTCAGGTGTACTTGGTTCTTAGACCAATAAAATGAATATAAGTAATTGAATGCATCGTCCAGAAAAGCATCTCGTTTCAATCTCAATGCTGTCTTCATGGTGATTTGTCTGAATGGTTAAAAGAAAGAAATCTTATTTCTGATTTGAGTTTCTTTTCTATTTTGTATTGATACTGAGCCCTGATAAGATATAGATGGTCCAGTGCTATTCTAGTGAAATTCTGTCAACTGGCATGAAGTCAGGATTCTTATTGCTATAACCTCCTACTCTGGAGTAGCTTTATTGCCTTTAGAAATCCAGACTGGAAAGAAAAATGCAAAGCTTACTAATTAAGCAGAGTACTGTGATTTGCATGCAATTAGATGCATGTGGTTGGGAGTATATTTTATTCTTTTTGCTACCCAGCTGGCTTTTGTTTCTTTCAGCGGTGCCCTACTGGGTTGAACTTTCTTTTGCTTACATTAACCTGCTGTTGAACAAATAACTTGCCCTAATTCAAGTGTGACCATTCTCCAGATGACTATTTTTCACTCAAAAAAAGAAAAATAGAAAGCATCCTAAATTGTACTATTACAAGGTGAAAAAGGGAAAAAAGGCAGTGTCATTGAGGATACGGTAATAATGTCAAGGTAGACAAATTTACACTCCTCCATTTGTTCTGTAATTATTTTATTATACTTTTCTATGAGGTAGTTGTTACCTAACCATAAATTTTATATTTTAAAAAGAAGGAAGAGCTTCTTTAATTCTCCAGTTAAATTGGAATTGAGTGAAATTTTACATTATGGTGGAGACTTAGGCCAAGTGCTTGTGTGTCCCTGCCTGAACACATTGGTTCTTCTCTAGTGCACCTGAAGAAGGTGAGAGAGGGTTATTTATGCCTGTTAAAGTAGCCTGGATGGATAATTACCTCTTATGTGTCCTCCAGAAAAAATAAACATGGTGGTATGATCACTGTAAATGTCCCTTGTGACTTTGAAATTCCCAGAAAAATTTTTTTCTTTTTTTCCAAGCCCAGTGAACTCATCATGTTGATGAGTTTTAAAAATTATTAGGAAAGACTTGGCAGTCACTCTTCCCCCTTTGTAGAGAGAGTCTCCTTGAGACAAAATGACCTTTCTGTTTTTCAAAGCCTTTTGAAGATTTTTCAGCATAATTCAGGCTGATAAGGATCTTTGCATCACTTATTTGGCAAGGGAGTGACTGTTTCTTTGTCCAACAGTAACCTTCCTTCTCTACTCATTATCCCTGGTGAGGGCTGTTTTAATTGAAGTCATCCCTTCTGAAAGATCGCTCCAATGGAGTTTGTTATTGATTTTGAAAGATCTGACCTGTTAAAATTTCCTTGCCAATGAGTTAACCTTCTTCCCTGAAGGTGAATTAAAATAGAGAATGACATTTCTAATTTCCTAAGTGATGTAGCCAAAGGAACTGTGCTAAAGCGGTATAATGTTAGCTCAGTTTCTTAAAAGGGATTTGTTATTTAGCATTGTAAGACTTCTTGGGCTGTACAACAACAGATTTCCACTCAGGTGCTGCTGCCTTCTGGAATGTCTTTTAATTGAATATTATTATATCACAAGGAGACGGTCTTGGGTTTGTCTCTCTTTCTTGAAGTTCTGTTGTAAGTTATGCATGGAATTCAGGTCTAATGAATCATTAGCAAAATTGAAGAATATGAAGAAAAATATTTAACTGCCTAGAAATTTGATTGACCTGATATCACAGCATCATTTCAGCAGTTTCGATGACCTGGACTCCACAGACACTTATTTCTCAAAAAAAAAAATAATTCCTAATTCCACCTGCAGTGACTTCATGATAGGTACTCTGATAGTGTCCTAAAATTTCTGCTGGTATGACCGATTAAAAATGATCATACCCTGGTTCATGTATAGATCTCTCTCAGTACTTTTCTCCTTTCAATCAAACTTGCACAAGGACTTGTCCTTCACCATGTAGAAAATTAATTTCTGTTTGTGTAATACTTTGGAGTATTGGGAGGAAGAGTTTTAAGAATGCTTATAACTATGCATTGTTCAAGGAAGCTTAAACAGTGAGATATAAAACCTGTGGCAATCCATAGAGTGCATTATAAAGGTTTCTCAATATATAATTTTAAATCTTTTCTGTCATTTTATATGTCACATTTCTTTCTCTACTCAACTGGAGTTAATAATTGTAAAAATATTTAGAAATTAATTTCTAATGTAGTTAATATCTAATGAAGTGTGAATCCATGTTACACATTTAAGTTTACGGGAATTGTCTGTTAGGTACATTTTTTAATTCTGTGGATTATTTTCATAATGAATAGTTCTTCCTGTCAGTTTTCTGATACAGAATCTGTGGTGTGGAATTAAACATCTATTTCTAGAGTGGTAGACCTTTTTGGAAGTTCTATAGTTCGTGAACTCCAAACCTTAACAAATAAAATTTTCTTACTGTCTACTTTATGGAAATGTCTGCTTGAAAATGCATAATGTCTTTCAGTCTTCATATAGTGGTTTAAATTTTGGCATAGTGAAGTTTAGGTGGTTTAGGAGATTCTGGAAAATACATAACCAAATATTGCCTTTGTGACTTTTGTGTTTCATATTGTTATGTGTATTTCACAGAATTACAGAACAGATGAGGTTGGAAGGGACCAATGGAGGTCACCTTGTCCAAACCCCCTGCTCAAGCACAACTACCCCGAGCCCAGGACTGTGTCCAGGTAGCTTTTGAACATCTCCAAGGACAGAGACTCCATGTCGTCTCTGGGCAACCTGATCCAGTGCTCAGTCACCCTCAGAATAAAAATGTGTTTCCTGACTGTCGTGGCAACAGAATAAGCCCCACACAGCTCATTCACTTTCCCTGTTGAGATGGGGGAGAGAATTGGAAGATAAAAGTGAGAAAATTCATGGGTTGAGATAAATACAGTTTAATAGGTAAAACAAAAGCTGCATGAACAAGCAGAGCAAGATAAGGAATTCATCTCTTCCTATGGACAAGCAGGTGTTCAGCCATCTCCGGGAAAGCAAGGCTCCATCATACATAATGGTTACTTAGGAAGAGAAGCACCATCATTCTGAACATTCCTCCTTTCCCACCCCTGGCGTTATACTGTAGGATCATAGAACATCCTGAGCTGGAAGGCGCCCACAGGAATCATCAAAGTCCAACTCCTAATGATGACCATGACACTATATGATATGGAATGTCCCTTGAGTCAGCTGGGGTTAGATGTCCGTGCTATCTTCCCTTCCAACACTGTGTGCATCCCTGGTCTCCTTGCTGGTGGGGTGGTGTAACGAGCAGAAAAGGCCTTGGCTCTGTACAAGCACTGTAATGAAAACATTTCATATTATCAATGCTGTTTTCAGCACAAATCGAAAACATAACCCCATATGAACTACTATGAACAAAATTAACCCTATTCTAACCAAAACCTGCTTTCTACTGTTCAGAGAAACCTCCTGTGTTTCAGGTTGTGCCCACTGCCTCTGGTCCTGTCACTGGGCACCACTGAAAAGAGCTTGGCTCCATCCCCTTTGTACCTTCTCATAAGGTATTTGTCTTGTATTTTGTAGAACATTTAATATTGCCAAGTTTTATTTCAGCAGTTGATAAAATGATCTGTTAAGTTACTGCTGACAACGAAAATTTGTCGATAGTCAGGGCCAGATTTAAACCATTCTTTTTTAAGTATAATGGGTGCCTTTAAATATCCTCTAGTAATGTGAATTTTAATTACTTTAGCATTTGCCTGCCTTTCACAGAAGTGTACTTGGTAGAGGAAGTACTATGTGGTTTATTATCTTTGCTGGATGAGCTTTTAGAATTGTGTCTGTCTTTCTGGAAGAGCAGAAACCAAAGGTTTATTTCCTTCCTCCCTCATCCTACGTATTTATAACTGCTACGTACGTAGCAGTTATAAGTCCCACCCTCTTACCATGTTTTACTTTACATGCTAAACTCTCTTCTCTGTAGAGGTTTTCTTTTATCTCCACAAGAATTCTGTCAGACCTAAATGTTAGAATTTCTTTTATAAAATTTCTACTTTTTTTCCCAAAAATTAAGCCTAAAAGAATTGTCTTGGTAAATATCTGATTACTACAATGTGATACATATTCTGTCATCTTTTCCTTTCTAGTGACTTTAACAATGCCTAATGAAATCAAAGGTTTGCAGGTCTCTTTAAGGCTAAATGGGAATATTTAGAACAGGAAAATAGTAGTGACAAATATAGTATTGGAGGAGTATTCAATGATATTCCTCACTGCTGAACTTTAATGCTTTAGCACAGTTTTTAAAGGCCAGCAAGTTATTAGAAAAGAAAAAAAGTTCGGTTCTCATGTTTGCCTTTCTGGAGAGAAACATGAAGTTTGCCCTGATACCATGTTCCTTCCTCGGCTCGGTAGCTTCATGTTTGAAGTCCTCTAGTACATTCTTCATCTCTCACCTTCTCAACTGGGAGATTTGCCAATGTAATAATCAAATAAATCTTTCCAAATTTACAGCAGGTTTAAGGTGATGCTAAAGAAAAATGTTATTTGCCAAGAAAAAAAGAGTAAAAGAGGTGGTGTTTCCTAGTAGCATCTGCTAAAAGATTCTGCTGTTACTTATGAAATAACCTCTGTGAAGTAACTATAAGTCAAAGGTAGTACTAGCAGTGGAAACGTGGATGGGTTTTGTGCTAGGATGGAAGACTAAAGCCAGGGTTTAGCTGCTGCGTTTCTCTCTCTGTTTCTTTGATGGGTGAGAGGAATTTTAAGAAATTTCTGATACAATCATTTTCTTGTGATGCACTCCTTAAAATACTTATGTACTTTAAATTTTTCTGTAATAGTGATTTGTCGTACTTTTAAAAGGACATCTTGAGTTCTTGTGATAGATCATTATGGTAATATCAGATCAAGTTCATGTATTTTTAAGCAGAAGTCACTGCTGTGGTTAATGGAGAGTTCTGTTTAACAGCCAAAATTATTATATAGTCTGAGATATTGAAATAACTGCCTATGCTAATATTTCATAGAAGTTATTACTTATTTCTAAAAAATTGAAAAAAGTATTTGCACAGAAGGATTTATTAGATGTATTTCCAGCGTCATAAAAATAGACAAATCCACTTATTTTAATACAGTTTTGCAACACATTTGCCAGATGGAAATAGATGATAAAGTAATAGTCTCTATCTTGAACTAATTAGTTGTCTCAGTTGTATCTGGAATGAAAACGATTGATTACAGGGCACTCAGATGAAAACATTGCTTATTTTGCATACATTGCACTGTGATAAGACATTGCAGTGATAAGATTCCTTCAAAACTATGCTTGTCTGATACACAGTGGCACCTGTATTTTGAGTACATCCACATGGCTTAGTTGTCTTCCCTTCCCATAGTTTTAAGTGTGATGCCTATATAATGAATGCGCCACAGTTTCAGGGGAAAGCTGCCATTTAAAATTGGAAATGGGTTTCAAAGGAATTTAGCAAAATGAAGATGATGAATAATAAATGAACAGAGGATATGCTTGGGAGAATGTATCTCAGCAAGACATAAAGTCTTAGTGCACTTCAAAAGAGTTATGACTGGATTGTTATTTTAGCCCAACACAGAGGCAATTTCAGTAATGAAATATTTAAAAGTAAATAAATGTATAAATATATAAATTTGACCCTTTGCATAGTGTTCTCTACTTAGAAGATGCAATTTCATTAAACTTTCTTTGCTCCAATGAATTAGAAGAAAGCCAGAAGGATAACACGTCCATTACATTATCTAAGTGATATTCATTAAGATCAGGTCTGCTATTTTATTTCATTCCATTAGTGGCAAAGAAAACTATAAAGAATCCAGAGATATGAGAAATCTTCCTATTTGATCCTTGAATATCTGTATTATCTCTCTTGTGACCAAAGAGTCAGAGGGAAGACACGGATGAGAAGTATGCATGCTGTGCTCTATGAATAAGATTTCTGTCAAGAGTAAGAAAAAGTGGCAGTTTGTCATCTGGGCCTCCTACTTTTTTATTAAAGTGCACTTTTCAACATAACCAGGAGTTAGGGCAAAACTCAAGGGAAAGATATTGAGTAAATGGTGTGCTTCCAGAGGGAAAATGACATGTATTCTCACTGCTGTTTACTTCTTGCACACAGTTTTTCATCAATACCTCTAAAGGGGCTTTAAAAATTGATATTGTTTGTCCTTACCTTTTGCAGAAGAAGCTGAAATGCAAGGAGACGGAAATGGTGTACATAGATCCTGCAGGCTAGTGTTAGGGATAAGAGGGCAACTTAAATCTCTGACTTCTTGCACCTGCATTGTAGAGATTTCTTATAACCAGCTTCCTGCTACCTTGTCTGACATTATACCTTGCAGGAAGTCTGATCCCTTAAATAAGTCAGTGCACAAAGATACTACATTTAATTTCTGATTTCTGGTTCTAGTAGCCTCGTTGAAAAGCTGTAGCCAGTTTCTGAAGAGCTGTAGCAGTGACTTTCTGCGTGTCTCAGTGAAGGAGGTTTTTGACTTGTTTGCCCTTGGCTAATGTAAGCAGAGACTGGGATTACAAACCGCTGGGCTGGCACAAGTGTGATGGGCTGTGTTGACGGATGTACCCTGTGGTTGCGGCAGCCTCACAACTAGCACTTCTGGCCATCAGCACCACAGCAGGAGGCTATGATGAACAAGGAGAAGAAATCAAAAGGCAGAAAATGAGGTAGAGGCAGAAAAATAAAAGCATTCACTTGGTCTTGATGAAAATTGAAAGAGAAATACTTTGTCTTCTCTTTTAAATGTATCAGTCTGTGTGTACTGAAGAAAATTACGTTTAACAAACTGAATTGCAAAATTATTCATGATAGAAAAGAAAGGGATCTATTTAAAGTCTCTGTTACCTGTTCACTATCGCTAGTTACCATTAGATTACGTGAGACATGCACAGAAATAAACTCTTGTAACACTATCAAGAAATTGGTGCTGCAACTCATGCTGATGGCCAAGTGTCATGACAAGGGCTACTGGTGCTTTTTTTCAATAGATTTAGTTGGGGTTCAGTCTGATGAAAAGTGGAAGGCAAGGCTCAGTTGGTTAAATTAGTGCAAAAATCTGCATTTCCACATATGGTCACTGAAAACAGTACCAACAATGAGATTTTCAGGTTATGTGAGATGTTATGTCAGAAGTGTTTCAGTTCAAATTTGCTTTGAGATTTGTGAGTAAATTGAATATATAATGCTGATGGAAAGAAAACAGTCAATATTCATTCAAAACCAAGGAGAAAACCTCATTTTAATCTGTACAAATCAAATCCTCCCCTTTAATAGGCATTGGATCCTGTTTTCTCAACAATGTAACTCTTGAAATCAGATTCTGACAGAAACAGAGCTGTAAAAATATACAGGGACACAAATGAGAGTAATTTGTTGTGATTTTTTTGGTTACATGCTATTATAGAGCTTTCATTATAAAATTATAATATTTACTCATTATTACAGTCTGAAAAATAATTGGGAGTAACTGCTGATTTCATGGATTTACTTTTAATTGTCTCTGCTGTTCATGGGAGTGGTTTTTGGATTGTTTTTCCTTGCTACTGCATTAAAAAAAATGGGTTTATGCCATGTGTTTTCTATCATTACATTTCTGATATTTCTATCCATTTCTGTTGTTACATTCTGGTAGCAGGCAAAAAAGAACAATAAATTTAGGAGTTTCTAGTATGATTTCTAAAACTGCTTTTCTTTAGAAGTTGGTTAAAGAATGTATGGATGTTCCTTATATGATGTCTATATATAAGTATTTATTATATGAAAAGGTTTGTACCAGCATGTCTGCTATGGTGGTGTGATCTGGAATTGGTGGGAAACTGTCAGGGTACTGGGAAAGACATCATATATGCTCACTGCATTTTTATACCTTCTTCAAACCTCTGTTCTTTGTTGTTTTAAGAGATGGATACTGGGATAGGCAAGTCTTTGGTCTGACTCGATATATCTGTCTCACAGGGGACATGCAGAGCAACTTTCAACTTTTCTTCTGGGTAATCAGAAGAAAACCAAAATGCCTATGTGGGAGAAATACAAGCAAAGGGTAATAAAACCTTTCATCCAACTTACAAAGCCTGCAAGAGTGTTTGCTATGAGAAAATGAGAATCATCATTTTTTCAGAAGAGCGTTATCTGGCTTTTCAGCCGGCAGTGTGACTAGAGAGGCAACATAAGGAGAGCAGTGTGAGGAATATGTTAATATGGTTTAACACCAACTCTAGTGAAACTAAGAAATGTTCATGAACCAGCTTCATATGTAAACAGACTATGGGCTAGAAAAAAACTATATTCAATATCTTACAATATCAGAAGTATTTATTACAACAGGACTAGAAGCTCAAAGCAATGTAATTGCTTTGTAGAACATAGAAGCTATATTTCTCTTTAAAGCATGCTGCCTCAATTAAATATTCCTTTTGTGTATTCATTTAATATTCATTTTGTCTTCTACTGCTATTCTTTGTAAAGGAAAAATGAAGAGTGAGAGGAACTTATGCCGAAAAGAAACTTTTGGATGAAGAACTGTTATAAAACTGAGTAATGTTTTGAGAATTAGCTGAATAATTATAATTATAATCATTATAATAAGCCTAAAGGACAGAATTTCATTCCAGGTGATAACAATAACATAGAGCCAGATCGTTCTGCACTCTGAGCTGTCAAGCTTTCATGTTTGTGCGTGTGGCAGTACATACTTCAGATAAATATGTTGTACCACTACTGCAAGCTGGAGGCTCTCGACAGTTTCAGTGCAGATGGCGATATCCAGGGTGTTACACCGCTGTACAGTCAAATTACTTCAGAAAGAAATGTGGTATGGAAAGTGTAGACCTTGGTGGAGTTTCTTTAAAAATTTGAATCTGCAAAGCCAGAGCAACAAAATAAATATTAAACGGTGACAAATATAAGAATGTTAAGAAGGTGATTGAGTGGAGGGCTTTTTTGATTTTGTTTTTGTTTTCTTTGTTTGGTTGGGGGGTTTTATGGTTTGTTTGTTTTTTGTTTGGTTGGTTTTTGTTTTGTTCTCATCTTTCTGTTTTGTGTTTGTTGGTTTTTTTGTTTGCTTTTTTTTTTTTTAAACAAGCATTAAATTAGGTTCTCAGACCTGGCTGTCTAGGGAGGAATGAAGAACTAGCATTATATTTAAAAGAGGAAAAGAATTTTGAGACCATTTTATTTCTTTATGGTTTTTGTTTGGGGTCTTTTTGTACTGTAGAAATACATACTTTTTTACCCTCTCAATGTTTATAACAAAGGGGAAAAAAGTCAATATCTATTATAGTTGTCAAAATATTAAAGCCCAGAGAAAAGCACAAAGCAGAGAAATAACCTCTCTACCAAGTGAAATGTAGTGTTAAAATTACATGAAGTACAACACAAGAAGCCACTGCATCAACAATGACAAAGCATGTTAAATTCAAATTTTTTTGTTATGGAATACACAATCTTGTCTTAGACTCACTAGTTTTCTAATATACAAAATTTATTTTCCTCCTTGCTGGAGAAAAATAAATAACATCTGGTTCCAGTAATTGTGAGGTTTTAGTATGACAGTGCTGTTAGGGAAACACTGAATAAGCATTCTGCTTTTTTTGATGTCAATGTCAGAATTTCAACTGTTATGGTTACTCTTAGCTCAATTTGTGCATGGTACATCCATGATTTTAAGAGAAATTTGAAAACAGGTGCATAATGTTAATTACCATACCATGAATAGTATCAGGAACATGTGTGAATATATTTTCCTAATGGATATTAATAGGGGAAAAAATAAAAAGGCCCATGTTTTATTAAGTGCCTTAGTAGTTAAGTACACACCTAGAAAGGTAACTGAAGTGCCTTAATAATTAAAAGCACACCTAGAAAGATAACTAAGTGGCTGATTTTTATATACTTTGGTTTGCCTTTATCATGTTGTTTGAAAGTGTGCCCTGGAAAGCCGGGTAAACGATGTGCAATTTGTATTTCATTGCTAATTTGAGACATTTCAACAACTTGTTCTTCAGATTCTGAAATTCTTTGAACTGTGCCATGGCAGTCTCCCTTATACTATTAGGAAATAAAAAAATTGATCTAAGAGCCAAATAATTTGTAGGCCTATTTGGTTCTCCATTATATTCCTCTGAAACACAGGTGTCATGTTTTGTGATGTTGAGAATCTTTTACTTTTTTTAATCTCTTTTGCATATCCCAAATTAATTTTCTGTGATGTAGACGCTGCCTTGCATGTTCTTTTCAACCTCTGAAAGAGGAGCCAAGAAAGACAAAAGCATTAAATAGAAATGACAGTCAAGGTGATCCATAGCACTCCTAGAGGGCAGAATTTGCTGGCAAAGATTGCAGACAGCCAGTCATACAGCACCCAGGGAGTCCTGCCGTGGGTGGGAAAGAGGTGAAAATAAAAGTTTTGTCTGTACTTTCTTGACACTCCCAGTAGTATAAATTATGGAACCTGTCTCTCCAAATGAGGCCAGCTCATTGTGCTGGCAGCATGTCAGATGCTGTATTTAAAAAAAAAAAAAGTATCAGTAATTTACCTAGAATTACAGCACTTTGCTGTACTACTTTTTGCAGGTAATGTGTGTCTGTATCAGTGAGATTCAGTTACCTGTTTAGATTTTCACAATTAACTACTACCTGTGATAAAAACACTTTGTTGTAGCAGCAATTCTTTTTTCTTTGTCACTGTAATTGTGGAAAGCAAATAATAGATTTTACAGGTATACTGTACAGACATGCTTATCGTATTTGAATTCAACCATGCAGATCTGCAAGTGATTTTAGCAACAGCTCTGAGCCTGTTGTATTCTTGGTGACCTGCTGTTCACCCAGCTCCTTGACCAGCTCTGCTATCAAGAGCTGCAGTTTGCATTCACTGTCATCCCCTGAGTTCTTCAAATACTTCTTGATCTGTGTCTTGTTGACCCCTCTTGAGATTTACTGCTTAGGCTTGAACTGTATCTTGTAATACTCATGTCCTTCTGACTCTCAGCCCTGTATCACCCAGTTAACCTTCTTGGCCCTCATAGCCTTTTCATAATACAAGGAAATTTGAGGTCTCCAATACTGGGTAACGTTATCGTTTTTCTGAACTTAGGAAAAGTAGATTTCTGCTAATCAGTCTCTTTAAATACAGTCCCTTCAAAATACTGAAAACTAAGCAGCTCATTGTCTTGTGCAGTCTGAGTCTCTCTCCTTGGCATTAAACTATTAATGCTACTTACAGGCAAACCAGTAACACGAAACGGGTCAAAACCAGTTCCCATGGGAAGTATGGCAAAATTCAAATGAAATCGCTGGTGCATTTTTTAAAAATGGGAGTAATGTCTTGCTCAGTGCCCTAGGACATGTTTGGAGTTTTATGTTTAGGGATGCTTGGGGGATTGTTTTGTCTTTCTTTGTAGTTTTATGAGGAGAAAAGCTTAAGAGATTTTCGCATAACCTTATTTGCCCTGGATCAAAGTTCAAAGTAAGTTCTTTCTTTTTCAAACAATTGTAATTTTAATACCTGAAACAATATTAAAATATCCAATACTAAATATTACAATAGCTTACTTTGTTCTCAGCTGCAAAACTATCAGTGCTTTAGTGGAGGTTTAGTCTTCATTTTTTTAAGTCCATTGTGATCAGTCTCTGAAATTTCAGAATAAACCTGCAGTAATGGTTAATTCACTTATGTTCCTGCTCTCTAAAAAAACTAAATGTTAATCCTCCAGAAGCTTAGACGGAATCTTAATATTGTATTTTACAATAATCTCTTTAGAAGACAAAGAATTACAAATGACATTTTAAACTCACTAAGTCTTCAGTGACAACTCCCAACAACAAGAAGCAAGCTTCCTATTTATTTCTGTAATTGCCATTTGTAGTGTGCTGATTAGTTAGAGTGGATAAACTATAGTATTTTCATGAAACAAGTTCAGCTCGCTACAGGCAAACTATGGTTCTTTCATCTAAGTATCTTTAAAACAAAATGCAAAGAAAAACCACTTTGCATTCACAGCAGCATCCTTTTTCCCCAGTGTGAAATGGTTTGAGTGCATGTAGATCCCATTGGCAAGGTGTAACTGGATACAGCAGGGAGTGCAGTGTCTGTGTGAAGACTGTTTCAATGGCAGAGAACCTAAAGAATATTCATAAAGAGCAAATTAAAATATCATATGAGGCCTTGTTTAGGCTTGACAGCTTTCCTAAATACATTCTTGTTGTTACTAGTGTTTAACATCAGCTGAGGATTTGTGAAAGAGCTACCAGCCACCCACTATGTCCTGCAGCCTTTAAGTTATGGATGAGACTGTACATTGTCTTCTGCTGATCTCTTTCATTCTGAGTTGCATATCTATGCTACATTAGTTTCTGTGACTCTAATTTTATCCCAAAATTTCACTTTTACAAATACAGTGGTAAGTGTACTCTGCATAATAATGACATAATACAAAGAGCATGTTGCAAGGGATCTCTAGGTGGTTTTCCCATACTTCTGAAGAACATTTGAAGCCTCTGCCTTCACTGCTTTTTCTTCATTAATCTTCAGTAATGTCTTGACCAGCAGGCAAAGAAATATTTTAAGGGTGTGCTGGGTACTTTCTTTCCTATCTGTTACAATGAGAAAAAAAATGACAGTGGATTAAGAATACTTTCATATTTATTTCTTGTTTGTTTGGTTGTTTTTTTTTTTTTTTTTAAAGTCACAAAGCCCCTTTAGTCGGTTCAGAGAAATTTATTTTCCTTTTTTTCTATGATTATTTTTAAATGAAAACCATGTCTTGCCCTGATGCTTGCAATGTGTTTGGGGCCTCTTAAATTAGAGGTGCATTACTGTAGACTCTTGATAAATGGCAGAGAGAGATGGGTAACTGTAAAGAAAATTGAAGAGGAGCTTCTCTCTCTCTGTTTGTGAGGTCCACATAAAGAATGTATGGCAACAACACTCCTCAGCAAGTGCTTGAGGTTAAAACGGTAACTTGTGATCCTACAAGGAAATGTGCTTAATTGAACTAAAGATTTCAAAGTGTGCAACTGAAAGATGACAAAAATATTGATTAATGTAGATTCCAGAAATTGTTTTTAAAAGAACAAAAAAAGGTATTTTTCAGAATAATTTTGGTCAAAACAAGCTTCTGTTCCTATAATTAGAAATACATCAAATTATTTTATTCTTTAAAAACTAAAGCAAAAGAAAATGGCATTTCCTCTTCTCCACCCTAAATAAGACAAATGAGTTAATTAACCTGATGAAAATACTGAGTAGGTATTTTGAAATTAATTCACTGGAAGTTAACTTGAAACTCTTATTTTAAAGGAGCACTGAGTGTGGGAGTGTTAGGGTTGGGATTTTTTCTTTAATTTTTTTTATTTTCCTATATGTTCCCTAACCCCAAAGAGAAATGTAGCTAGTTGTGAAGAATGGTACCGGTTACAGTTTTTTTGTTCCTGCACATATTAAAACATGCTTTAAAAAACAAACATTCACCACTGATTCTATCACATAGATATACAGAGAAATTCTTCTGATTTTGTGTTTAAAGTTTTTCAGGTTAAAAGCAGCACAAACAACTTTTTTCCTATGTGTTCTTAATGTGCTATTTTTAAAAAAAGTAGTTCATGGAGCCATTTACGAAGACAGGGGAGATAGCATAGAAAAAAATCTGAGCAAGAGGAGGGTGTGGTAGGAAATAGATGGCCAGACTGCAGGGCCAGAGGGATTTCAGGAGATACAGGACAGTTTACTGCAATTTAAAGTCACTGGTAGGAAGGCACAGAGGCTTAGAGGGCAGGGAAGATTATATATTTATCTATCTATATATAACTTTTTGTTTGTTTGTTTGTTTTCCTGCCTTTTTATTCAGCTTTTTTTCTTTAACACCTCCTGCCTCCACAAGTTTTAACTTTCTGTGCTAATAAAATTTGATTTGGTCAAGTGTGGAAGAACTTTAGTTTTTTGAGGAAGCTCACTAAGGACAAAACCTAAACAGATCCCTACTCCAAAGCTGTGGTTAATTTTTAGACCTCGTCATAGTCGTATAAAGAAGTATGCAATAAAATTAAAATTTATGCTTTTGGTGTACTTGCAGTCTTGGTCTCTAAATGGGTTATTTTGTATTTAAACTTAAAAATGAACCTAATGTAGATAGGAGGAAAGGTCAGATACATCACTTAGAGTTTTGTGTCAACTTGCACATGAACCTAGAATTGCTGAGTAGCTGTTTGTCCATGCAAATGTGGTTTGTTGGTACTCACTGGTAATGCTTTTATAAAATGGCTTGCTACTTCATAGCACAAGCAAAATAATGTAATTTACAACATGAACCTATCTGTGCACCTCATTGTTATTTTGCATTCAGTTCTGTAAACAACATACTTGTAATCTAATGAAAGAGCTTATTTTTGCCCAATTTTCACAGTCACATGCAGACTTTTTGTTCATATTTAAGTTGCCAAAGGCAGTATTTATTACAGTGAGGCCGAGATTTTTAACACTTGCATTAAGTAGAAAGCTGCCCGAAAGTTGGATTGAAGATACTTTGATGACAAGCACAATTTTTAGGTACGATGTATTTCTTGGATTATTGATGACTGTAAATTTGATAGAAACCCAAATAAGCAAATTTTTCATCTGGATTAAAGACCTGGTCTGTAAAAAGAGGGATTTCTTCACTGAACATACAAGATGTAGTGACCTGGTAAGACAGAAATTTGAAGTTTGCAAGATAAAAATTTAGCTTTTTTTCAATCACAATTAGTATCTCGCTCTAGCTGAAGATTTTCTGCAGCCTTTATTCTTTAAAAATTGGCAAGTGTTCAAAGTGGTGTTCTGAAGAAATTATATCTCTCAACTCAGTGTAAATACCTAATTAAATTAAATACAACTACGGTTATGTAATTCATGGGAGGGTGGTTAGAGATAAAGTAGTGCAAAAACTGAAATGTATTTGTATTTAATATACATTCATTTTTCTGGATAGCTAGCTGAATCTTGGAACCATAATGCAGCCTTAAGTATAGCAGAGTTTCCATGGGCTGAGCCTGCCAGCTGGCATTGCTATTTAGTGTACACACTTAGGGTTTTAGAACTACAAACAAACTGTTCAGGCACAGCATCCATTTAAAAAAGAAACAATGAGGAGCAGAGGCTAAGTGTATGGCCTATCATCAGCCCATTCCCAAACTGGTACAAAGTTAATATTGGATGAAAAGATGAAAATTGTGTTGAAGCCAGTGAGAGATTTAAGGCTCATGGGAATCAGTAATAAGATGTGGCTTCATTTTCCTCCCAGTCATTCAATAAGAACATGTTGTAAATAATTTGTATCTTTCATAGTTCATTTACTTTTTCTTGTGCAGTACTAAAATTATGCTGTTAACCTGCTTTGGAATAGCAAAGGCTCAGCCCAGCTTTTACTTACACAAATAGTCTTGTTACCGGGGTCAGTCCGATGAATGAGGATTGTGTTGCCTGGCCAAAGAACATGAGCAATCCTTAGTCAGAGGAAATGTCTTCTATGTGATTAAGTGTCTGCAGATAGACAGATTTCCTTTGATAAATGATTACAGGGGTTTTTCTGAACTGTTTGTTCTGTTGCTCTTACATAGTAAGCCAATGCACAATGTTTATGAGTGGACGTCTTAAAAAACCTGAAAAATGTAGGGTTTTTTACCCTCTGATTCGTGGTTTTCATAAATTGAACTGGGTGAATATTACAGTTTTAATAATGGATAAAACAACTACATCAGCTTTCAAGGATATAGGTTTTATTGATTTATGTTGATGTTTATTATAACAATGTGTTGCATATTGAGTATTTATCATTGACCTTTGGGATTTAAAAAAGCAATGGGTACAAGTTGCTTCTAGGTATAACTTACTCCTGGGGATATTCCGATTCGACACAAGAGGCAACTTTTTCACAATGAGAATAATCGGCAGTTGGAATAATCCCCAATGGAAATGGTAGGTTCCTAAACATTGGACATTGTAAGATTCAGCTGGACAGGGTGATGAGCTGTCTTGTCTAGGCTGTGATTTTGCCACATAAGGTTGGACCAGATAATCCTTGAGGTCCCCTCCAACCTAGTATTCTATGAGCCTGTGATTCAGTAACTTCTGTTCTTTGGAGAGTAACCAGCTGGTATATCTCTGTCTTCAATAACTTATTCTGTTCTATAATAATATCAGGGATTGTGTGGAACAAACATTTGTAAGTGGCTTTTAATTTTTATTTTAGTTATAATAACTAGAAGTTATAATAGACTAGAAGTGGCCTACTTGTGTTACCAGTATTTTTCAAAATGTATTATGGTGTTGTTCTCATTTTTGTATGCAGTATGGAAGGAAGAGAACATGATAATTAATTGGCATCAGGGTATAAAGTGTAGTGCAGTAGAAATACAAAGCAAAATTAAAACAGTCCAGGAAGGGATATTCAAGCAGGTGAGAGAGATCAGATTCATGCCTTGGAGGGGAGAGCTTTGGCTTCTATCTTAGTAGTCAGAACTAAGTGATGAATTTGTACTTTCTCAGTTCTTAGTTCTCTAATGTGATTAATTCCTGTGTATGTTCTAGAAACTAAATATTCACTTTGTCTGGGATAAAAAGTGAAATGTATCCATAATCATAAAAATAGGAGATGAAGAGTCATCCAATACCTGTGTTTTTAAAGTTTGAGTTTCTCCAAGAATGAAATTCCTAGAGATATGGTAAATGCTGTGACCTTGCTTTTGCACTGTGTCAGAAAAATAATTTAAGTGTGCAATGTAAGCATCTTCTCTTGTTTTTCAGGTCCGTGGGGGAGATGCATGGGAGATGACTGCGGTCCAGGAGGCATCCAGACACGAGCAGTGTGGTGCGCCCACGTGGAGGGCTGGACCACCCTGCCCACGAACTGCAAGCAGCCAGAGCGGCCAGACAACCAGCAGAGCTGTTTTCGGGTCTGCGACTGGCACAAGGAGCTGTACGACTGGCAGATCGGCAGCTGGAACCAGTGCCGGCCCGTCCTCTCCCGCAGCCACGAGAAGCCCCTGGAGTGCCTCAGAGGGGAGGAAGGGATCCAGACAAGGGACATCACCTGTATACAGAAGTCCAATGGGGTTCCAGCTGAGGATGTCATCTGCGAGTACTTTGAGCCGAAGCCCCGGCAGGAGCAGGCATGCCTCATCCCGTGCCAGCAGGACTGCATCGTGGCCGAATTCTCCCCCTGGTCGGAATGCTCGAAGACCTGTGGCAACGGGCTTCAGCATCGAACTCGGCACGTTGTGGCTCCACCGCAGTTCGGTGGGTCTGCTTGTCCTAACCTCACCGAATTTCAGATCTGTCAGTCTAGCCCATGTGCTGTGGAAGAAAGCCTGTATAGTCTAAATGTGGGACCCTGGAGCTCATGCTCAGTGCCCCATTCAAGACAAATAAGGCAAGCAAGGAAACGAGGGAAGAACAAAGACAAGGAAAAGGACAGAGAAAAGGCAGTTCGAGACCCTGAGGCTCGTGAGTTAATCAAGAAGAAGAGGAATCGTAACAGGCAGAACAGACAGGAGAACAAATATTGGGACATACAAATTGGGTACCAAACAAGGCAGGTCACATGTACTCACAGAAATGGGAAAACTGCTGCTCTGAGGTAATCACTATTTCTGAATTTGCATATCTTAATTTTTATTTGTTTACAGTCAAACACGCGTAAGTGGATTCTTCTACGCAAGCCTGAATCTCAAAATGGGACTCACACTATTCCTAATTGAACATCCATCAAGTTTTTTCTGTGACATTAAATTTGCAAACTGTGTTGGGGATCATACTGAGCATCACATACATGTGCACACTTAAACTGTCTTAGCTCCCTAGCGTCTCTTTGTCTAAATAGATTCGCCCCAAAAGCTTGAAGATATTTTTCAAATGTCTGTTCTGTTTTGGTGTGTTCAGGCAGGTGTTTGCTCTCTAACAAGTTGTGCATGTTTGGAAGAGCTGACATTACTGCTTTTAAGGCTCTGGGCAAAAACCTGGAAACTGGGCTGGTTCAGATTTACAGTAAAAGTAGAAAACAAGACAGAAAGATCCTTCGCAAGAAGGCAGCATCTATTCATTCCAGTATTTTTGTTTTGAAATAGAGTAGGAAATATCATTTGTCCTTCTTGACTCCTGTGGCAAAATTTCTGAAAGAGAGACTGTAAAACCTCTTGATTTCTTCGATGTACCTCCTCTGTTTCTTTCTCATCTGTACCTTTATGCTGGCTATCTGCTTTTTGTCCCACCCCCTCCTCTCTCCCTCCATAATTTATATTTTTTATGTAGTTAGTTATTTATTATCTTACTTTTCAAGAGTTTTGGCAATCACAGATGTTTTGATAATTTTTTGTACAGGCCTCTGGGCGCATTTCTAGAACCCTATTGTCTTTAATTTGTTTGTTTTACCTGGCATTCTCTTGCTAGCTCATGTATTTCTTTCCTCCAGAATGTTTTTGTCCAACTCAAAAATCTTCTTTCAGTCTAATCTTCCCATCTTTGATGTGATTCTGTTTTCTGACCTCTAGTCCAATGCCTGATTAATCAATTTTACTTCAGCTATGAAATGACCATGATATCTTGCTGAATGAGGCTGACTCTCATTGCTGCTACGTTAGTATATATGAACTTTTTCAGGGTATTTTACTTTAGGTTTTGTTGTGCCACTTAAACATGCTGTCACAGAACTTGTAATTGCTTTAACCTTTTCTATCAAAAACCATATATTTTTTCATGTGTAGAAAACATTTTTCAGGTATATTCTTTTCAAGAGAGGATCCAGCAGTAAAACGGGAAAATGATGAGAGGTTCCTGGTTTAAGGGAAGAACTGGAAGGTTTAGGTTTTTTAGTTAGAAAGAGGACATGTGGGTGAAGATGCAAAGTGTCTAGCAGAATGTAAAATGAGGCTCTGGAAAAAATTACCTGGGATATATGTGGCATCTCCATCTTTGAGTGTTTATAAGAATAGGCTAGACAGTGATGTCAGTGATGACATACCTGAAGCAGCTCTTGGTTATGTAGGAAGACTGCATAGTTTTTTTGCAGTCTCTTCTGGCTCTGGTTTTCTTTAGTTTTTTAAGATTTTCATCCACACTGGTCAAAATCAGTATGCTTGGGCAGGTGATGGCTGCAGCACTGTCTCATTGCTGGTACAGAAACAGATTGCCTTTACTTCTTTCTTTTCCAGCCTCACATCATGCAGCCCATACTGTGCCTAGACCAGGAACATCATTAGTCTTTAAATACAGGCAGTAATTTATTAAACATCTGTTGCTATCAGATAGCAGCCAGCCACTCTTTTTGAAAGTTTCTAAGTTTTTGACAGGCTAAAAAATTTATTGAGAAAAAAAAAAGGGGAAGAATTACACAGTCATGTGCTGAAGCTCTGATAAATGGTAAAAGAAAGCAAAAGTATAGTTGGAAGTCGATGACATTCTTTACTCGTCATCTTTACACTCATTCTTGAACTCACTTAGATCAGTAACACTGTCTTAAGTTCAGATACATCAGTGTATTATGCACATTTCAGTCTGGTGCGGAAAATGGATGAAACCCTCTTTCCTGAAGCAGTGAAACAGTAGATAATACAATGTAGGAAAAATTCTTCACAGGGGAGAAAATTATATAAGTAATGCAGTGGGCATTTTAATGTCTAATGGCTGAAATTTTTTGTTGTAAATGTACAAAGGATTTCTAGTGGTCTTCACATCGAGTTTAATATAGAACTTTTTTTTCAAGTTGCTTAGTATAAACAAAAAAACTTGGTTAAATGACTTGTGAGAAATTCTGGCACTGATAACTTAGTTTTCAGAGATCTATGTATGTATATCATCTATATATCTATTTTCATCATTTACACTGAACTCTTCACTAAGGAGTCAGATGCTTTACTCTAGGACTGGCATTCCAGAATCTGAAACAACAGAATTACTTTTCTGCCCACAGTGTCAGTGCAGCTACATCAAATGTTTTTATAATCTCCATCACATAGTAACTGTGTTACTAAGTAATATAGACAAGTAAGGTGACTGGAAAACCTGCCATTACCATGTGAAATGCTTTTCAGCTTGAATAGTCTGTTTTCAGTGAGTGTTGACTTCAGCAATCAGAAACAATCAGCCCCCTGGCAGCATGACTGAAAGAAGAATAAAAACCCTCAGGCAAGTAATATTTTTTGCAGAGGTAGCAAAATTGGTATAGTATAAAAAGGTTTTAAAACACAGCAACTTTTGGAAGGGTGCTCCAGAGAAGATGGTTCTGTAATGCTGTCAGCAAAACTTCAAAAAAAGTCAAATTCTCTTGACACATCAGCATGGTAAAGAGAAGCGAAACAAGAAAATCAAAGTTTAATTTATTGCTGAGTGAAAAATAGATGGTCTCCCGTGAAGGATGAAATATTGGATTTTGTATTGCTCATTCTACAATAATGGCTGTGTTACATGGCCTTTGTTTGCCTTATGTTCCCCTTAGTCTGAAATTCTGGTACACTGAAAATATTTTAAAAATAGAAATGTTGGAAAATAAATAATTCAGAAATTTTTAAAGGTGGCTTATAAAATGACTGCTCTGGATAGCTAACAAAATCTGGACAATGCTGCTGTTAGAGTAGAAGACAAAACTGATCCTCTGAAATGTTTTCTTTTTGGTAACAGTGGGGTTTGCCAGAGGTTCCAAAGAGAGCTATTAGACAACAAACTGTCAATGTAGAGAAACACAAAACATATGTAAAAGGTCATTTTATGTTGGAAATCTGTTTGACCTATTACAAGTTGTAATGATTATGCCTCAAGGTAAGGCTATAATTTTCTATTGTAATATAGACTCTGGTTTCACTTTATTCTACTTTACCAAATTGTTATTATTGTGTCTCAAATGGTTCCTCATAATTATTTTCCTGAGCAGATTTCTGGGGAAAAGTTTAGCCAGAAATGTTTACCTGGTTTTGTACAAGTCTAAGAAGAAGTATTTGGAAAGATTGGAGCACAGACATTTATAACTGTAGGAACATGGAACAGAACTAGAGTATCTTTTTGGCCTGTATGTTTCTGCATTTCAGCAAAGATTTTGAAATCCATTGACAAAGCACATCATGTTCCCCTCAAGCAGTTGTCCACAAATGTGGGGACAGCCTGTCCCTGCTAAGAGTCACTTAGCTCAAATGGCTGGAAAGGAGGCAGTAGTGAAAGCAGTTCTGCGAGCATATAGCTGCCTCTTAAAACAAATATATCCCAGGAATTTCTGTGCTATTTCCTTTCTCCATCATTTGAATATGGCTTGTTTATCTTGCTTAGGCTGGGATGAGAACTATACTAACCACAGGTCTTAAGCTGGATACCCCAGAACTAAGGAATTCAAGAATGGCCAATGGAGTATTTAACTGATGAGTAAGTGATACTCAAGATGTTTTGGCAGGAGAAAAAAGAGAGATAATCTGCTCCTCTAGAATGGCATTTTAGCTTTCTTTTTCTTTCCAGGTCCTGAAACCTCTTAAACCAATGCTTACCTTCCAAAAAACACAACAAATGTCTCTATCCATGGACTTTGATTCTTCTTATGAATTATAGGCTGTGTGAAGGAGGAAGATAAAAACCCAAACCAAAACAGCATCAACCTGTTGCTTTATCTCTGCCATTATTTGGAGAAGCAGAAAGTCATGCTGAGCTACATGCTGTCAGACAACAAACAGAAGAAAGATTCAGGCATACAGTATAGCAGCTGTTTGTTGGACCCTGTAATGTACTCCTTGCTTAGAAAAGGTCTTGAGAGATTCTCTGTACTTCTCTGCGCATGTCCATGAGGCAGCAGGCAGAAAGAGTGATGTGTATGAAGGTGGCAGTGGTTACGGTAGAAAAAACTTCAAGGAGACAGACTGCGGGAAGGAGAGAAAAATAGCAATGCAGAGAGAATGGGTTGTAGAGATGAAGGAGTATAAGCAACCTTTCATTCGTTCATTGAGGACCAGGCGAAAGCGTATATATCTGCATGTGCTTTTTATGTTACTAGAAAGGCAGCTCTACAGACGTTTTTGTAGTGGAAGCCTGCAAGCTCACCACACTTTAAGGGTTTAGAAGCCGTAAGTGGTTCACTTACAGAAGACCTGTAAATATCACATATTTGGATAATGAATTATATACAGCCAACTTGATTCATTAACTTGGAATCACTTAGAGCACATGCTGTTAACAAATGGAGAATAGGAAAGAAGAAAGTGATCTTGGAAGAAAAACCTTTTGATAACTAAAAACAGTGGACTTAATTGTCAGGCGCATTGGGATAACAAAAATGTAAAATATTAGAGAAACAGGATGCAAACATACTGCTTTCCTACCATTTTCCACTGTGCCTTTAGAATTTCCATGAATTTGAAATCAGAGGCATCCTGTAGTTTTTTAATATGACTTTAGTGGAGACAGTATTTTCTGTGGATATGCATGATATTATTCAGTGGGTGTTCCTTTCTATTCTAAGTACCTGCTCCATCATCTTACCGAGGCTGCTGTTTTGACAGCGGCTTGTCAGTATTGCTACACATTTGACATACCATGCCAAAATCCAGATTTAAGATGGAAACCTACACACTGTGCTGAATAATTGAAACATCAGCAATGAACAATTTCTTTTTCCACATCATATTTTAACTTCTTTCATACAGTGAACAGTTGTTCTGTCATTTAGATGTATGACATTCATATACTTCTGTGCAAAGCATCAAGATTGGATGCCTTTCTAGAATATGGTTTTTATTCAAATAAAAAAAATCTTTCTTAGCAAAATATAATAACTTGTAATGTAATGAGGGTTGAACTGCATGTTCTGATAATCCCTTGTGGCCATAAATCCTATGAGTGAATAAATGAATTCTATGAATGAATGCAATGTTGAATTTCTAGCCTTAATCTAGTAAGAGATTAAGATGCACAGTGGTAAATTGAATTAGGCATTGTGATCTTCAACAAAGATTCTCCTGCACTGTACTTTTATGCATATTTTCTTCCTCATCAGATAATTTTAATGTTAATTGACTTCAATATGACTAAATAAATACATATGAATCAAGAAATATTTTTCTAAATTTTGGACTATTTTATATTGGTATTGTATCACAACAAATATTCCCATAAGGAACAAACTAGAACATATTACTTTTTTTAGATTTATGTTGGTTTTTTTTTTCTATCATATAACTACTAGGCATAGTCTAGGATGTAGAGTATGCCCTTGTTTTCTTGATCAGCTTTATAAAGTTATGGTATGGCTGCCCATGAGAAGAACATCCTCCTGGGACATACTGTTCGTCAAGGTGAGACTGCATAGGGTGGGAAGTCACAAAGTTCTTCCCTTCCAGACCCTCAGAACAGCAGGGTTGAGTACTTCAGTGCCTAACTTTCACTGGAAATAAAATGTGCAACCTAACTCCTAATATTGACCACTCTTTTCTAGATGTTGAAGACACAGATGAAACCAGTGATACTGTCAAAGCTTAGCCTCAATAAAGGAACAAATATAAAATAATACCTGAAACACAACTAATATTAGTAATATATTTTTCAGTAATAAATTTCTTTACATCATAACATCAATATTGCATATTTTCATTCACAAAGTTTGGCACTGTGTTTATTTTTCTTTGCCAATAACTCCATGAAACTAGCTGTTGTTTAGGTCGAAGTAAATGCTGATTAAGGCTATGTAGCAAAATTCCCACTAACAAAGAGAAATCCCACCCAAAAGCTTTAATAAGTCATCTATGTAGACTGTAGCCAAATAATCTGCTCTACCAATTTTAAAATTGTCTATAGGATGAGATGTGCATGCATGTCACTGTGTTACTGGACTGTGAAAGACAGCACCTCTAACTCAATCCTTCTGCTTTCTTGTCTCCTCAAACACTCATGGTGTCTGTGATAGCCCCACAGCAGCTGTTGTTGATGCTTGTTTGGGTGTATTAGTTGATATATTTTTTCTTGACACAGAAGTTGTATGTAATCTCTATCTTCTGTAATGTAGAAGCCTGAATAGTTTTGTTTATTTCAAAACTGTTTTTGCTGTTCATCCTTGTTGGCAGAATTAGGTAAAGTCGTGAAAGGATCATGGGAAAATAGCCTTGTGAAAAGCACTTAGGTGGACAGTACTTGAATTGTAAATGAATAAAGTGGCCTCATTGTGTGATTATAACAGCCCATTATACAGGGAGGTACTAACAGTTTCTCAGAACAATGCACAATATGACCAATACTAAACAGTGCAGCTGTAGGGAAAATTAATCAGGACTATGTCATTTTCCACTAGGAAAAAGGACAGGCACTGTATTTTTGCTAACTTCTTTAAAGAAACAAGTGTGTAGCAACCATAAACTGAATGGATTACAAGACTTTACGAATTACATTTTTTATCTTCAGAGTACCTCGTAAGGGTTATCTAACCTCCAGATTTAAATCACCTTTTTATTATTCCTGCTGTCCAGTACCTGAAAATTAAACTTTTTTTTTCTTTATGCCAAGAGTATCAGTCTCTTTCAAAATCCAGCTGTAGCTGTGATCCAAGAATGGCATAGAGTTAATTTGATTATTTTGCTTTAGAGGTTAACACATCCAACAGGCTGTATGAAGTCTGAGGAGAAAACTGAACGGAAAATAAACAGCTTTTCGCAACACATTAGATTGTTTCATATTGTGCTTCAAACTTGTAACCTAGGTTAACTCCAAAATCCCTCTTACTCATACAGAACATCTTTTAAGGTTCCATGGTGGTCAAATATAGAGCAAGGAGTAGACCCTACACTTGCAATATTAAGATTTGCATTTAATTTCAGATAACACAAAGGATTAACATTCAGCATGAGTATCACTGTATTTCCCCAGGCCTCCTGACTCTAGTGGGTGATTATTCAAAGTTTCCATAGAAAATTGCACACATGGATACATATATTTCAAAGGTTGATTTGACCTTCTGACCCAACCAGATTACTTCTGCACAGTAATTCTGTTGAGGGTGTGAGCATCTTGGCGGTGGGACTGCCTAGGGGTTGGCAGATTTCCCATCAATGTAAGCCTGAGCTTCTCTAGAATGTGATACTAATGAGTGGTGTGGAACAGGTTTTACCCCTTCCTTCACTGTAAGTGAAGTTATGAGAAGCAGACATGGTCTTTGGAAGGTGTTCCTTACAGTCTTTCATTTCTTGTAGAAATTTACTGAGATTCAAGCAAATTTAAGGCAAACTATTGATATTCTCTCTACTGGGAAAAATAAAATATTCAAATCCTGCTTTAATTTCTTTTTTAATTTCTTTAATTTCTTTTTTTTCCTAAGAATTCTTTGGGAGTTGGGCCAATGTTCATTTATGCCTGTAGATTGTCTTGCAAGGGCTCTGTGGTTTGTTTTAGTGGGTTTTACAATTGCCATTATTTTAAATCACAAATTTACTTTCTGATTCTTTTCCAAAATCTTCCTCTAGCTTTAGTTTGCCCTCCAGTCAAAAATGGCAGCCTTAACAAGCCTGCTTCTGTGTATTTGTGTTTGTGTGTGTAATTTTGATTTTCAAGTGCTAAACTACCATGTACTTTTGGTGTTTTATAAGTAATTTGTTTCAGTTTTGAATCTTTCTGCAGACAAGTTTGTTTGGTCAAGTGGGCTTGTATGTTAGTAGTTCTCGTCTTGTGGCTGGTGGGAAAGATTGAAGACCATTTTGCTAATGGTAATCAATGATGTAATGTCTCATAAGATCAATAAGAATCCAAGAGAGACTCTTGTGATTCCTTATGAAGCAGGTGGTTGTAGGAGATGCCTGATGGTGTGCAGGATGTTCAAGGCTAGGAAATGGTTAAATTAGTCTGCTCTGAGGGAGCACACTAGTGCTTTTTTTTTTTCTTAATCTTCCTGATATCCTTTACTCATCTTTCACAGTTTTTAAATGAAGCCATGTAAAAACCTTTTAAAGAATTTTGGATTTTTTAAAGTATGTTGATTGTGCTTTGATCTGAAACTTTCAGAATCAGCTCCCCTTTTCTGCTGAAATACTGAATTGCCCTGTATGGTACCCAGTATGGGTTTCTCCAGACAGTTACTTAGTTTTTGTTTATGTCTTCTTCAATGCCCTAAAGTTTTAATTCAGTCAGTCAGTCGTGTGGATTGAACAATAATTGGATTATGTTGTTGGGAGTTTACTTGAGAGAATACAAGCATAACTTTTATGTTTTGCTGGAAAGGAAGTAGCCTTCTTCAAAAATAAAAATAAAGTTTCTTCCCAAAAGATACTGGGGTTGAAATCCCCAGCAGACAGAACAGGTTCTGACTCCACAGCCCTTCCAGGTCATGAAGGGCATGTTATATCTAGTCCCTGTGATACTATTTAGTATGAGAGAGTCAAAGAGAGGAAGAATGCCATTTTTTCCTAGGTTTTGTGTGTGGTGTCTGACAATATAGATGTCTGTTGAGTGTCTCTTAACAATGTCAGCTGCACTGAGCTCTCTGATATGGAGGTGTCTGATTTCTCCACCAGGGCTGAGGGTAGGTCAGTTGTGCCAGGACTGGAGCAGCCTGGGCAGATCTGTAGGTGCACCTACAAAGAAGTTTAGAGCCACAGGACCCAAGAACCTCTGGACATAATCCACTAACACATCATATAGCGATCCAGGATCAAAAGATCACAGTTTTCAATTTAAAAAAATGAAAAATTTCACTTCAGTACTTTGCAGTCAAACCCTAACCCATGGTTTTCTTTCTTGTGAATACCTAAAGTTTATGTTGGCATCAGTCTCCTGAACTGCAGCCATGTTATTCACTTAAGAACAATGGAAATCTCTGTGTGTAATCAAATGGAAAATCAGCTAGAGAAAAATAAATATATCAGAATTCCAGAACACATATAGTGAAAGTAAGGAATAATAGCTGTGAAAATTTCATTAATGAAAAGCAAAGCTGAATGCTGATAACAGTGGTGGAACAGAGGCAAAATAATGCAGACAAAAATTATTGAAGAGACTATTTGGCTTTCATAACCTTGTCTATTGGCTCCATTACTTTATATATAGTCAAAACTTGTAAATAGCAGTCTTTGTTAAATATCAGCACTTAGGTGAATTAATTGAATTTATTGTAAAGACATTATCTTCATTGTTCAATTTTACGTTTCAATTTCAAAAGTTGCATTGATGCTCTATTACATTTGAACATGAAGAGCAGCTATATGGGGAAAGGCACAAAATCGATCTTTAAAATGGTGTCTCCAACAAGAGACAGTTGAGGAAAGAGCTTATAGAAGTCTCTAAGCTCAAAAATGCCACAGAGGAAGAGAATATCGTTACACAAGACCTGAAGCCAGAAAATGAAATTAACTGAGCAGTTTTAAAGCAACAATAGCTATCTACAGTTGTTGCTGAGTAAAGAAGGTGTATAATGTGTTGTTTCTAAGATGATGTAGGTACCAAAATTTTATCTAGGTTCAGAAAGCATTTACAATAATTCATGGAGGAGAACTCTTTAAAGGGCTCTTCAGTGCAAAGATTCAGCTTGTCTTCAGGAAGTTTGTAAGCTCTAGTTTGCTGGAAAACCAGAGGGTATCTTGGGAGAGTGTGACCAAATACTTGTTGTCTTTCCATTTTTGCCCTCTTCTGCTACTGCCAAGGCAGGTTTCAGACTTCATAGATTATTAGTTAGAACCCCTCAGCCATTCTAATACTGCTGTTCACCTCTTCTCATTAACTCTTCTTTGTAGTTATGAGTCCAATATGATATGGAGCAAATACCAGCAAAAATGGAAAATCTCTTAGTTGTACAAATAAGTTATGTATGGAGTATGCTCATGAAGTAAAGAGTCCTACTGCCTAGTTTAAAACCTATTTATTTTTTCCATTCATCTTGCATAAATTTAGGGAACAGTCCTACTCTCAAGCATTACCATGCATTTGGCTTTATGCATGCAGTATGCACAGCTTTACAATTGGAAAAGATTAAAAGAAAAAACCATTCTTTTCCTAGTTGAATTTGTAGAGGAAGAAATTCCAATGGTTTCTTCCACTTTCCTATATAACTTAGAAGGCAAATTTTGAGACTGAGATTATAGACATTCATAAAGGTCATCAGCATGTAAAATCAAGTTTTCCTGATTTTTAAAAGTTGTAAAAGTGTTTTTCACTCTAATAGAAATTTAGGATACATCAGAAAGAATTTTTTAATCTCTTGACTAATCTAATTTTATCACACCTTTTAAATCTTATCTTTGATTGAAGAGAGTGCTTTCAATTGCACAACTTGCTCATTTGTACACATGTACTGTGGTCTAATTTGTTCTGGGCGTGTGCCTCAACCTTTGTTCTCCATGTGTCTATAGCCTTAATTATCCCATAAATTACTTTGAAGTCTCCAGGTGTAACCTTCCTATCCAAAGTGATATTTAGTTTTAATTTATTGCTGTAGGAGCAAAAATGAGGCTACAGAACGTGAGTACACACAAATTGCTGACCACATATCTCCAAAAGAGGTTGAGCAGCAATTATGTTGTGTAGGTTGTCCTTTGAACCAGCACTGCCTTTTTCTATAGTTTTTTAAATCTAATCTCAGTCTTTGAGGTCAGAAGTAGGCCTAATGTTGGCTTAATAGCAGTAGGGATCATTCGTTCCCTGTGATCTTTTGTTTTGTTTGGGATTGCTTTCTCTTTCCACTGTGTAATTTAAGTACGTTAAGCTTCAGTTCCCCACTATATCTGACACTTTTTTCAATTGTGGGAGAAAAGTTTTCAATGGGAAAACTTTTTTATCAGTACACTGGCTCAATTTTGTCAGTTTTGTCCATTTGCTTCAGAAAATCTGTTATAAAATTTCTTTTGGAAATTCAACTAGCTCAAAATACATTAAAAAAAATAAAATTGGGAAGTGCATGGTTTGACCTTGATTGCACATCGAGGTCTCCCCCTATGCATCACTCATCTCAAAAAAACTCCTGTGGGACTTCAATCACCCTGATATTTGTTGGAGGGACAACATGGGCTGGCACACACAGTCCAGGAAGTTCCTCCAGGTTACTGAAGATAGCTTTTTAATGCAAGTGGTGGAGGAGCCAATAAGTAAAGGTGTGTTGCTGAACCTCGTACTAACAAACCAGGAGGGACTGGTTGAAGTTGTAGAGGTTGGAGACAGCCTTAGCAACCACAAGATAATGGAACTCAGGATCCTGTGTGGGGGAAGCAAAACAGTAAGCAGGACTAGAACCCTGAACTTCCAGAGAGCTAACTTTGGTCTCTTCAGGGATGTGCTTAGAGAAATCTCATAGGAAAGGCTCCAGTAGAGAAGAGTGTCCAAGAGTGCTGGTCATTATTTAAGCACCATTTCCTCCAGGCTCAAGACCAGTGTATCCCCACGATGAAGAAATCAGGCAAAGGAGGCAGGAGACCTGCATGAATGAGCAGGGAGTTCCTAGTAAATCTTAAATGCAAGAAAGGAATTTATGGAATGTGGAACAAGGGACAGGCCATATGGAAGGACTATAGGAACATTGTCAGAGTGTGCAGGGATATGAAGAGAAAGGCTGAGGCCCACTTGGAATTGAGTCTGGCAAAGGACATCAAGGGCAAGAAGGGCTTCTACAAATATATCAGCAGAAAAAGGAAGAATAGGGGAATTGTGAGGCCGCTGCTGAATTAGATGGTTGTCCTCGTAATGGAAAACACAGAGAAGGCAGAATTACCGAATGGTTTCTTTGCCTCAGTTTTCACTGCTGAGGATGACTCTCAGAAGTCCCAGACCTCAGAGGTAAGAGAGGAAGGCCAGAGAAAGGAAGACTTCCTCCTGGTTGTAGGAGGTTGGGTTAGAGGTTGGTTAGACAGACTAAACACCCATAAATCCACGGGTCCTGATGCACCCATAGGTGCAGAGGGAGCTGGCAGATGTTGTTGCTCTGTCACTCTCCATCATCTTTGAAAAATCATGAGAACAGGAGGTGTCTAATAACTGGATAAAGACCAATGTTTACTCCCATCTTCAAAAAGAGCAAGAAGGAGAACCCTTGAAACTACTGACCAGTCAGCCTCACCTCCATCCCTGGAAAGGTTGATGTAACAGGGCATTTTGGAGGTCATCAATAAGATGTAGAAGAAAGGTCATCAGGAGTAGTCAGCATGGATTCACCAAGGGAAAATCATGTTTGACCAATCTGATAGTCTTCTATGATAATGTGGCAGGTTGGGTTGATGAAGGGAGAGCAGTGGATGTTGTCTATTTTGGATTCAGCGAGGCTTTTGACACTGTATCCCATAACATCCTTGTGGGTAAGCTCAGGAAATGTGAGTTAGATGAATGGACAGTGAGGTGCATCAAGAACTGACTGAATGGCAGAGCTTGAAAGGGTAGTGATCAGCAGAGTAGAATCCAATTGGAAGTCTGTAGTTAGTGGTGTTCCCCAGGAATTAGTACTGGGTCCAGTCTTATTCAACTTGTATATCAACTATCTGGACAGAGATGGAACAAGCAAGTTTGACGATATGAAACTGGGGGAAGTGGCTGATACACCTAAAATACAAGAAGTTTCACCTCAACATGAGGAAGAACAACTTTATGTTGAGGATGGCAGAGTACCGGAACATGTTGCCCAGGGAGGACATGGAGTCTCCCTTTCTGGAGACATTCAGAACCTGGACAAACTTTGTGTACCCACCTGTACACGTTACCTGTGACCTTACCTTGGCAGGGAGATTGAACTGGATGATTTTCAAAGGTTCCTTTCAACACCAAATATTCTGTGATTCTGTGATTTTGTGAATTTGAACCCTTTATACTGTGGTTTCCTTCCTCCAGAGAAGAAAACAGTCTCTGTGGGAAGATGTGTAGGAATTGCAGCCAGTCACAGTCAGGGACATCTTTAGGGTTGGTGAAAGTCAGGGAATACACCCAAGTTGAAGGTAACTTCAGTGAAGAAAGAGTATTTGTCTATCTGTCTATCTATCTATCTATCTATCTATCTATCTATCTATCTATCTATCTATCTATTTATCTATCCATCTATCTATCAAAAGACCTTCTGAGAATATTGCCCTTTCTCATGTAACACTTGTCTCCAGTAAGTTTTGAAGCACATGCAAAGCTCATGGACTCTTATACATCATGAGTTGATCTCACCAAAGCTACTTGGTAGTGGGAATTTTGCACATGTTCCCTGGTAGTAAGTGTCTATAATTAAACTCAGTCACAGTGCACGTGAAGAGGTTGGTTTTGTCTGCTCTGAATGGTGTCACATTGGATAGAAACTTGGGAGATGAGGATATTTCATCTGTTCTACAGGAGAATTCTCAAATACTGCCCATCTTAGAAACGGTAATGAATGTATCTTTTCTCTGGTCATTAAAATGTGTCTTTGTGGGATAAATGAGTCTATACGTTTTGTCAAAGGTACACAAAAGAAACTGATATATTGATTTTGATGCTACTTGACTCCTGTGCCAGATGGGACTTCATGTAGGTGAAAAATTCCACTATTAAAGAACAATTTTCTCAAACTCTTTCAGTGTATTCACCCCAAACACAGTATAGTTTCTGTCCTTAAGCAGAGTAAATGTTGACTATCATGTGTTAGGGTTCCCCTTCCTCCCCCTGCGCCCCCGAATACATATGTAGACCAATAGTCCACAAATTCATCAATCTCCTTTTGAACATTCTGGCACTGTCTGTCTCTGCAACCAGGATCTTCTATTAGCAAGCTGTAGAATTGCTCTGCCTCTTTTGCATAAATATGCTTTCATTCGTGCTATTAGTCTCAAGTATCTCCAGTTCTAGTATTACAAAACTTTGTAAACAGCAGTTCGAAACTATGTTGGATATATGAGTAGGGCAAAATTTGGTATGGCAACAAAATAGTTGTCAATATTCATTATTCTGTATTATTTTGTATTCTTTTAAAAAGTAAAAATGAGCCTTTATTTTATTGTTTATAGGACTGGTAATGAACAGAGCATTTCATTGTGCCATCTGCAGTGCCAGTAAATCTTTTTCCTGCCTGTTTAAGTGCTTCAGAAGCCAGATTTTTATCCCCAAACAGACATGATAAAAAAAGTTTGAAAATGCCTACATTTTAATTATAATTAAGGAGATAAAGTTATGTTTACTTTAACTGTAGTTTAGCTTTTCTAATTTCTCATTTTTCTATTGTTAATCAAGATTCTAAGTAGAAATGTTAGTTCCTAGTTAAAATATAAAATTTGAAATTAAGAGGCATTTAGAGGGAAAAAAACATGCTGACAACCTATGTAATATGTGAATGAAGCAAAGAGATGAAGAATGGAAATTAAATTATGGCCTTCATAAGAAACAGGAAATTAAGGCTGTGTGTTCACTACATCAGGGGAAGCTCCACTTTAAGGTAGAGACCATTCCCTATTTAGTTCATGAGACATCATTGTGGCAATATACCAGCTGTTAACAAAATAAATTATTGGTGACCAAGCATTCAACGTATTTGCCATAGTGTTTTTTAACAAACTGTAACCTGGAAATTAAAAGAAGAGGGCACTGAGCACTTTGTTCTCTTCAAAAACATCTTTAGTCATCTCTGTTATTGATCCTCCCTTACTTTATGTTCCAACAAAAAAACTGAGTATACTTAAAACCAAAAGATAAGCAGTGAAGAATTGATTTCTTTCCTCTGTTGTGCTTCTATATATGTATAAAGATTTATATTTTAATTTTGATCACAGATATGGCAGTATTTCGAACACAGATATGGCAATACTGGTAATTTTTAACTGTAGTAAATCTAATGTAGACGGTTTGAGACACTTTAACCAAAAGCCTGTTTGCTGACTTTTTGGGCTCAAATACATGTGAACTGAAACTTAACAGCTTTAAAAATATTTACTGACTTTCACGTTACAATGGACATCACCTTTCCTTACGAGTTCATGACTGACTGTGGATGTGTGTGCTGAAAATTGTTATGCTCTCTTATTACAGCTTCTGCAAACAGGACAAGCTGCCCATTACGTTTCAGTCCTGTGTGATCACGAAGGAGTGCCAGGTGTCAGAGTGGTCAGAATGGACCCCCTGCTCCAAAACCTGCTTTGACATGACAACCCCTAAAGGGAATCGTACAAGATCACGGACCATTAAACAGCTCCCTGTTGGCAGTGAAAGTGAATGCCCACAATTAGAAGAAGCGGAGCAGTGTGTTTCCCAAGGAGATGGAGTAGCACCGTGCATTACGTAAGCTGGTTCATTTCGGTTCTCCCTACATTAAAATGAGCAGTTTTAATTAAGCGTACAGGGCTGGTGATGGAATACCAACCAAACCATTATTAAAGAAATAATAGCTATGACTTTACGTTGGGGTTTTTTTTTCTTTTTTTATCCTCTGTGTATTCAGTGTTCTTGAAAGCCTGTAGCCTGCAAATAGCTCCTGTTATAGTGTAACCAGTTCCTCCTCTAAATAGGAAATATAAAAAGTACTCTTTTTTCCATTTGTTTCAGTTTTTAAAAGAGAATATTTGTGCATATGCAGGCTCAGACAAGATGAAAATAAGTTAATTTACTGATTTGTCAGGGATATTTTCCCTTATAACATTTCTACCAGAATCATTGTTTTCTGAAATACTTGTCTGTTTGCAGACAAAATTTTGAACAGACAAAAGAGGTAATAGACATCTGGTTAGCAAACAGACTATTTTAGTGAGACTTGTATTCAGCACAACAAAGGCATTACTGAGACCCAAATGGAAAGCGGGAGAGGATAATGGTGACAGTAAATAAAGTTTAGGAGAAATGACAGCAAGCGCTTTACAATTCAAGAGATTGCTGTAATCCTTATCAACTAATCAAGATTAATATTAAAGTCCCAACTGTACTTTTTATTTATCAGATTGAGAAGAGGGTCTGCAGAAATGTCATTTGATGTTAAGCATCTTTGACTGTGGTATATAGTTTTCATGTAAGTGTTGAAATGTCATCTTTACCTATCTCCAGCTACATTAGGAAGCACTTTGCTTGATTTAGCCGTAAAGTACTTGTTGGGTAGAGAATTCTGTGGCATTTCTTGCGGTCCATAATCCCTATTGGGGCTTTAACTATGAGTCAAAGATCTTTCCTGTGCATTCACTGATTAGAAAGCTCACAGCTTCTCACCATTCATCAGTACCCAGCAGGGATGCTTCAGTACTGCAGAAAGATCTTCCTCTTAACTGCAAAAAAGGAACTTACTGAAAGATTTTTATGTAGTAATAATAAAAAACCCCCCACATTATACTTTCACCTTGATATCTGAGAGAAACTGTCATGTCTCCTATCAAATATGAACAATGGGCTGTTGGGTTATTTTGGGGGTTGAGTTGTTGTGGCTTTTCCCCTCCTTTTCTGGTTCTTACATTTCTCAACATTCACATTTCTTTATATTTTGGCTTTAGTTTATATAAATTTTCTAGCTCTAAAAAAATACTGAGAGTCACAGTCTTGAAAGTGAACTTATCTAGCGTGGACTATATGTCTCTATATCAAGTTTTTCTTCCTGCAAATAAAACATTTATATGTGTAGTATGTTTCAGGAATTGAACAGAAAAGATGTTTCTAAAGGGTAATAATTTAAAAGATGAAATATTAGGAAAAATGTTCCAACCATATAAAATATGGGACTTAACTCACCTCTGTGTGCAAGAAATTGTGATGCTTTGGCCTTTTAGGAAATTAATAAAGCTACTAAGGTGTTTCAGCTGTATAAATTAATGCTGTGTAAAATGGCTTCATGATTTCTAAACACCCAATCAACCAAATTTGATACAGGTATGGTTGGCGGACGACAGAGTGGACAGAATGCCGTGTCGATCCTCTCCTTAGCCAACAGGACAAGAGGAGAGGAAATCAGACGGCCCTGTGTGGAGGGGGCATTCAAACCAGAGAAATGTACTGCGTGCAAGCTAATGAAAATCTCCTCTCCTACTTAAATACCCTCAAGGATAAAGAAGGTAAATTTGACTCAATTGCATTTGAATTAGTGTGAAATCAGAGCATGTCAGCATTCCAGAGCTCCTCAATAGCCATCGTCTTCCGCCATGAGTGCCTTCTTACCTTGTGGGTTACTGCTATTTTCAAATTCAGGTAAAAATGCTTAACTGATGTAGTAGAGATTTTATTCTCTGTGCTGCAAATATAGGTTTCTAGCTACAAATTACTCTAACATAATACCTACTAAAAACTACTGTCTTATATAAAGAATGTCTCTCAATAAGAAAGAGCATGAGAAGGTGGGTCAGAAATCCTAGATTTGCTTCCTTCATCTGCTGTAAATTTCTTGTGTATCCTTCAGCTGGGTGATGAACTTGTGCTGTTTGATGTGTGGATGGAACATGTAAATTCTGGCACATAAGCTTAATATAGAAAAACGTAAAAATATGATTATATTTAATTCTCAGGAAATTGATTTTTTTTTTCTTTTCTTGATTTGCCCAAGTTCTTAAGTAGCTTTCAGAACTTCAAGCCAATATAATTTCATTGGTTTATTTCCCTAACTGAAAGAGAGGAGAGATTATTCCTTGTCACTGTTACAGCTTGTACAGCTTTTTAAGAAAAAAGATAATAGCTTAGAAGGCAAAATCTTTAATTCCTTTGGTAATGCACGTACTTTAGAACAACACTTGAGTAGTTTATGTTACCTCTACTACTCCATACTAATGCATCATTATAGATTTAGGAATCAGTGAATTAAGCTAAAAGCATTTAGCTTTTTAATTGTTTTATCCTCTTCTTTACCTGTTTCATACAAACACACATTATTATTAATTAAAAAATAAATAAATGCAGCCACATGCTTCAGGAAAAGCAACATCATTGTACAAGTCCGGTGTAATACAACATTTTCAGACCAGGGCTGGCCAAACTGCAGGCTAGTGAGATTTCTGCTGTGGTTTAAAGGTACTCTCAAACTTGCCATAGAGGTAGAGTTTGTGGGCAATATTAATGCCAACAACCATTTCAGTATGATTGCTGGGATCAGTAGCAGTGAGCTACTGAGCATTATGAGCTCCGTGGGCCCCACATCTGTATTTATAAAAGAAGAAGCTTTCAAGCCTCTTCGTTTAATGAAAATCAGCTTCTGCCCAAGGGCTTTTAGTAAATCGCCTCTGTGGAACAAAGTTTAGATGCCCCTGCAATAGTGTGAACGAGGAAAACCTCCCAGCTAAGGAGAAGTAACAATAAAACCCGTGGCAGCTTACTGTTCAGAATGATGATTAGGAGTTTGGTAGGCTGTGAAGTCTTGCCGGCTTAGGCGGGTGTGAAATCTACCCTTATCAGACTGTGACAGGAATACGCAGAGCCCATCAGGAGGTAATCTCTGCAGGCCCTGGAAAGCTGATTAAAATGTAACTAGTCTTTGGATGCATAAACATGAGAACAGTTTTTCAAGAGCTCAAACTGAGGGTGAAGTGGGTCTTAGTTTAAAAAGCAGCTCTGGGCTGCTTCCATATTAGGGGACAGATTTTCAGAAGAACTGCTGCTTCTCTCATCCTCCCTCCCTCTTCCCTCATAGAAACACATAAAACTAAAAGTAATTTGAGGATGGAAAAAAGCCAGGTAACACACCCACCAGATTTAGCTGTCGGGAAACGCCTTCATTTCAGTGTAGTTTGGGGTCGATGGTAGGGAATGCTTTAAAGACCTCCATTCTCATATACTCATGGTGGCGTTTCCCTGTTATTTCAGAAAGTCAGTCACAGATCAAGTCGAAGGCTAGCGCTGCACCTCTGCTATCAATCACTTTTGAAATAACAGGTAGGTAAATTAAGGCCTCTGACCTGGCCTTTTGATTAAAAGCATGCAAAGGAGGCAACGTCCCTTTTGGAAGACCTTGTTGGCTATATGTGTATAATTAACATATTTATGTAGCTCTGAAATATTTAAATGGATTCATGCATTCTCAGGAAATTTCAGGTCAGTTTGAAAGTGACAGGCCCAAACTCAGACTAATGACGTTGAGCCTGCTGGGATGCTGGGATAGTTTTCTGCTCCAGTCCTTGCAGTTCTGGGCTCTGGGAATTGTTTTGCAGCTTTCATCATAGCAGCTATTTCCAATCCCTTCTGTAGATTTAAAACACTGACTTATGGCTCCAGTAAGAATTTGAACTTTTAATACTTAGCTGAACCAGAATCCCTCATTCAGGTCACAAGGAAGGAGTATTGGATGTAGTATTAAGCAGGTGGCAATCAGGCTTCACGGAGGCCACTGACATTCTGCCATTTACTTGACACTGACTTAAACTGTTTCATCTCCATTCACCTCGACTGGTTTCATCACAAAGTTTCTCTCACTGTAAGATGGGGTGGATATTGTCATCTTTTTATGAGTACCTTTAAATCCCTTGATGTAGAATAAGAATGGGAGGAAAGTTCCTTTATGGACATAATTTTATGCTACATTTGCAAACACACAGTCATTGCCCTCTGAAACACAGGAGAACTGCATACATGCATGGAATTGTGCTGTTTCTTAGACCATCAGATTGTGAATTATCTAATGAATTTTGATGATAGAATTCAATAAAAAATGAGAAGAATATGAATTCTTTCATTGTTGGTCAATTCATGTGTTTTGGGCTTGAGTTGTTCTTGGGTTTTTTGACTGTGTGTACTTTACTTGGAGAAATTTCCTATGAAAGTGGCGTGACAAATGACCAGAAAGAGAAATATGAAGTTGTGTCTGCTTACACTGATGCAGTCACATACAGATTCGCTCTCTTTGCCAGCCTGATCATTACTGGGCATTAGTCTCTTGAGGGTTTCTAGAGAAGGATGGAGAGTTTGAGATCGTGATAAATGTAGAAAATGCATAAGAACAGAACTGTTCTTTTTCAGCCCTTTTTAAAATGTGGTGATTCGAGGAGGAGTTTTACAAGGGTATAAAATATATTCAGCTAAAATTTCCTAGTAAAGCAGATAATCTGAGAACAGGATAACTGAATCTTATCTTGGTTTTTAGGTCACTACTCTCAAACCTGAAAAACTTACTGAAAACTGAATCTCATTTTTTAGTTATACAGGAGGAGAAAGAGAGATTATCAAAATGCATTCACTTTTCTCTCCATTCTTGGCCCAAAATTTGGTCAAATTTCACATAGGTCTTGTAGTATTACACACAGTCTGATCAGCATTCAATATCACTTCCAAGGAAAAAAGAACAATCCTTATTGCTGCCACAAGAGAGTATGAAAGGACAGAGAAAACACAAGATTTTAAACTGTAAATTTCTGCATTCAGAATCATCATCTCTCAGAGTATCTTTGATAAACAGTAAGCATCAAAAACTGAGCTCATTTATAGTTTTTTGATACTAAAAGAAATCCATTTAAATTGATATGAGCAAGATGGTCATAAGATACCAAGGCAAGGCTGTTTTCTTATTTTACTGTCATCTCAAAGAAAGAATTCTGAGTAATCCTGCATAAATACATCCTTAATGCTTCATGATGAAAACATTTTTTTTAATAACCTGGAAGAAACTTATCTATCCTACTGTTGAATTCTTTTGTTTTTAAAGCAATATATCACACATCTGTTAGCAGACATTTGTACATCACTTATGGTCTAAAAACATTTCAAAAGCATTTTGGCGTATTTAGAGATTTATTGATACTTGTAATATGAAGAACCTGCTATTTAAAGCTTCCTGGGGAAAGATCTTTCTTATTTTTCTGAGTAATATCCCATGAACTCGTGTGATGGTAAGTTCTTTATCCAGATGCAGGCTGGAGATGAAGCATGGCATTCCTCAGAATACTTTCTCTGTTCCATGAAGTAAGGCTGCGTCTCAGGGGTGCAATTGACCCTTAATTTGAACTGTCTCACTTGGGTAATTCCCTGATTAAATCAAGGTTTAAAAAGTACAGATAGGAATTACTTACTGATTTTCTTTTTTTATTAGGAAATATCCAATACAAACTCAATTACAGGCAAATTATTTTTATTTATATCCATTTTCTACACAAAATATGCATATTTTGTTGATTATCATGCATGTTAGGTGTGCATGTCAAGCTTACTGTAAAATTCAATGTTCTGTCATAAAATTTAATTCCAACATAGCATTATGCAAATGTTGGAATATTTGGTTTTGTATTATTTTGTGTTGAGAGATTGGTGAGCTGGAGGCAGTAATGTTGAATGACTATGTGCCATCTTCATGCCTTCATTACATGGAGCAACACAATGGAAAACTGTGCCAAAGGAGGCAATGAGGGAAATCAGAATAGGGTGAGGATTTTTTATTCCCTTTTCCCCTTAAAAATGTGAGAATTGAATGATTTTCCTGTAACTGGAAAGATCATCTGCTTAGAAAGTCTGAAGGGAAAGACACACACACACAAGTCTACAAGTAAGACCACACTTTAACAACCTGGTGTTTACTTTCACATTATATCAGTTGTTATTGATCTCATCTTTCAGAAGGATATTTTATCATATTTTGAACTTGTTTCATCAGAGAGCTCTTTCCATCAAAAGAAATTATTTGTAGTGGTGGCAAAAAATTAATGAGGCAACCTTCCTGTGAAAAAAAATGCTGAGGGAATAGAATGAGAGTGTTTTAAGTTAAGGCATAGCATGTTTTTTCAATCAACCAATTTGAATTAATGTGGCAGACTTCATTTTGCCTGCTAGCAGATATTCTCTGCTTAGTGTAACATTTTTTCAAGTCCTGAATTATGAAAGAGAATTAAAGTATTGCTTGCAATGAAATTGTACATTTTGAGCTAGAGTTCTATGCCTTACTCTGGCATCTTTTAGAGTTGTCCTTTATTTGTATGACCTGGGAAGTCAAAGATTAAAGTATGGAAAGAGGAGGGTGATTTTGGCCTGGCTTATTGATCCTTAAAGTGCAGAAAAATCTGCTTTTAGAAGTGACTTTAAAGATTAATAAGACTTTAATGGAAAAATGAATTATTTTTTGCCATTTTAATTATCTTGAATATATTACTTATATATATTTTTAGTATATGCAAAGCATATATTTTTGAAACAAAGCCTGTCTTGATCTAAAGCTGCTACTGCATAAATCCTACTGCTGAGTGTGTGTTTGATGGTCTTTAGAGTAAAAGAAAAAACTGGGTTTTTTGTAATTTTAGCTTGTTTCAAGTTATAGCTTAAAAATAATCTTTTAAATATTAATTAACCAGGACCTTGAAGTTATAGTATCCTATACTATATATATACACAAGTGCAAAGGGTTTTATACAGCTTTTTTTTTAGTTTCTTGTGAAAAGAAGTAGTAAGATAGCAGGATATCAATTTACACAGAGTGCAAAGTGAACAATCATTGTAGTAGCATAATTTATCCCTTAAATGAAATGACTAGTCCAAGAGGGTGCTGCAATATCTACAGTCTCCCTGACTCCACATAATCAGACTTGACTCTATTCATGCATGGAGTAAACTGACTTCTGTTTCATTTTTTCAAAGTGGGCATTTTTCCATCACTTCAGTTTAAAATGATGAGATGGCAGCCTTTCTGGTTAAAGGGTAGTTCTGTCCACGTAAAGCTGACATGTGAGAAATGTTTTAACTTTGTTTTGACAGCTTCGAGGCCGGTGGACCGTAAACTGTGTACGGGACCTCTTCCCAGCACCTCCCAGTTGTGCCATATTCCCTGTCCTACAGAATGTGAGACCTCAGCATGGTCAGCCTGGGGACCATGCACCTATGAAAGCTGTGATGACCCTCAGGCCAAGAAGGGTATGTAAAAATTTAGTAGATCCTTTTGATGGTGATTAATATTCCCGAGTCACTACAAACCTCTGGCTATGCAAGCATGTAGTGTATCTTCAGTGCCTCTGAGCATCAAAATAAGGTCGTTGAATTAGGACTATATTTAACATTACTGTTACACCAAAGCAGGCAAAAATGTAACCTGTTTACTTGACTCTCAAGATCAGTTTGGGTTTTTACAGCTCCATTCCAGTTTCAAGCCTTTCTCTCAGATTTGAAAGGCATGTGGTTTGTGTGTTCAAATCACAATTCTGGCACTGTCTCGAAAAGCGGACAGAGGCAGCCTTTGAGTTATGTAGTGTCCAAGCGACTCAAAGATTTACAGTTCAGTAATAACTTAAGGATTCACCATTAGACTGTAAAGCATGATCTGGCAAGGAAATGGGACCATTCATTGCTGATACGTGACACTGTTTTACTGATGACATATGTGCTGGTTTCAATTTCAGCATGTTTTACAGCTTATTCCCATGCAGAACAGATTGTAGTAACCTGACATCAAAATAGGAAAGCAAGAATACAGTGACAGGGACCTCATGTTAGAAGTCTGCGGGTTCCTGGCTGTAAATGAGAAAAACTGGCCTAGTCATTGCTGCAACGTGATTATCTGACAAAAGCTGGGAATACAGACTTGGTTCCTTGATTAAAAACAGCTGTAAGAAAGGGCAGCTACATATGTCCACTTGAAGGAGCAAGTATGATTAGTATGTTTAACTGTGTCTTTCCAGCATACTGCTAGCAACACTTCTGTGTGGACAGCAATAATGCAGGTTTTGCAAAGTTGTTTTGCAGAATTCTGACCCAGCCTTGATCAATTCAAGAAGGAAAAAGCAGTTCAGTGTGTAAACCTATTGGATTAAGTCTCCTCTCAGTATAGCTGTCAAGTAGTCTGTCATGTCTGTTGCTATTCCACCACTGAAGGGTTTTCTACATTTCTACATTTTCTACATTTCTACATTTTCTACATTTCTACATTTCTACATTCTACATTTCTACATTTCTACATTCTACATTTCTACATTTTCTACATTTTCTACATTTTCTACATTTTCTACATTTTCTACATTTTCTACATTTTCTACATTTTCTACATTTTGGGGTGCAAAGTTTAGGTTTGTGAGACTGACTCAGATATCTGCCTAAAGGAAATATATTAGGATGCACATTATGCAAGCCTTTATTCCTGCATACATGAGCAGGGATATTTTCTCAACTGCCAATGTTTTCATTGTATCTGGAAATTCTTACATTTTATTTTATAATTGCATTGACAGTTCTTCTGAGAGAATGATGTAAAAGTTGTATAGGCACTCCCACTGTTAGCAGCATGTCTTTCTACATATTTCCAGATCACTTGCCTCCTTTGTTGCTGTAGACACTAGAGTTCTTTATTTTTGAAATTATATCACCCTTTTGTGTCAGACTTACTAAACCATAATTTGGCTGATCTCTTCAGTTTGGAAAAGAACCTTCACACAAACAACAGTTGAAGATACATGGAAATGTATTTTTAAAGTAATATTTATTATAATTAAATTAAGAGGCATGTCTTCAAACAAAGAATCAGTTCTTGCACATATGTGTTTGACAATTCTCTGATTTAGTTTGTGTTCTGGTAGAAATGAAAGAGTTATATGTAGCATTTTATAAAGCGTACCTCTATAATACTAACCTGCCTGAATACTGATATAAAAAAGAAGAGACTGTAAAAAGAAACAAACTATTACCAAAGTTAAAAATATTCCAGTCAGATAGAAAGTTATTACATGAGAAACTATTTTTTTAATCCATTCAATTTGGTTAGGCTGTTCTGAGTGTATGTAGTCTGGCTTTTTCAACATGCCATCCTGAAAGTGGGAGAGGGGGTTACTCTTGGTTACTAGCATTGACCTGGCAGATGACACACTGTATAAAAGCCCATCAATTTTTCCATCCCAAAATGAGTTTGGGTAGTCTTAAGGAAATTTTTAAATGCTTTCAAAGGAATATTGTGATGTTTAGTACTGAAAATTTTTTCATAGGATTTCTTTGTTTTTCTCAAAATGTAGTCTTTTTATTCTTCTTTTTTATTTTGGGGGAGTTGGAGGAGGAACATAGTGTTTATAAGCTGATTTGGTTTGGTAATCCATCCCAACTGGAAGATACCTGAGAAGAAAACAAACAATATATTTGAGAAATGGCAACCCAGCAACCTAGGCAAGATTTATTAGATGAGTTGGATCCGGCAAGATAGATTTTAAAAAATGCTTCACTTTACATTTTAAAGTTGAACTGTTATTTTCACGGGACTTTTCAGGCTTTAAGCTGAGGAAACGTCGCATCACCAATGAGCCTACAGGAGGAACAGGAAACTGCCCTCACCTGCTGGAAGCCATCCCGTGTGAAGAGCCCTCATGCTATGACTGGAGAATCATAGGGCTGGAGGAATGCATTCCAGACAATGAAAAGCCATGTGGCCCTGGTACACAGGTTCCTGTTGTCGTCTGTGTCAACAGTGATGGTAAGATGCTTTTTCCTGCAGTCCACACCACCTAGAGTGAGGGTGCTAATACGTAGTCAAAAAGGGTAGCAGTTTTTGTTCTCTGCTTTCTTGATCCTTAAAACCAAGAGGTCTGGAATAGAAATAAATGTCCTTTAGTATTGGTTAGGAAGGGTAAGACCTCTAGTTACTCTAAGATCAAGACCCTTCATCTACACCCTCTAGATTTTCAAAGCTAAATGAGGAGACTTTGAGAAAACTAATAGAAAACAGCTATTGTTCATGAGTAGATCAGACTCATGCCTGCAGTGGTGTGACTGAATTCCCTGATGTAATCCCACTAACAAAGCTGATCCTCTCAGTCCAGGAACAAATAAAGTGTGAGTAAAGTAAGACGCATTGCAGTAAGTATAGCTGGAAGAAAAATAATAATGTGTTTATTAAAAAGCATGGTTTGATGTGTGTTATGGAGTTGGGTTGACAGTCTGAGCTGTCTTGCTTCTACAAAAGGTCAAAAAATACCACCATTATTCAATTATCTTCTGGGTGAGAAAAGAGATTTTGCATGACATAGTCATAAAAGTCAATTTTGAAAGCTGCTTACAGAATACTTTAATCTACAGAAGATTCATGAATTACTGTTGCAAGAATATTCCTTATTCATTAGTGATATTATAGTCTAGAGCAGCATATAAATTAAAACAATTTTACTGACTACAGTGTAGTATGGTAATAGGCTTCTAACTCCCTACAGAGGATTAAGAGGAAACATCTGATGACTGTTAACAGCTGCACAAAATATTTTGAAATTAAATTGATCAGAAGTAATAAGAACTGATTATAGAGATATTTAAATCTTAGAATTTCATGCTGAAGAATTTGGGTCATAACTGAGTTTTGGGGCTTAAATTGAAAAGCTTAGATTTAGAGTGTAAACTTTACTTTTCTGCATACACCTAAGGGAACTGGAACCATTTTTACAGCTCAGAAAAAGATTAGACTAAAATTACAATACTGAATCAACTATATTTTATGTGTTATATTTTATGTGTTACCTAATTACTTACTAAATTGTAATATAGCAATTTATATTGACTATAACATTGTATATTTGGAACATGCAATTGAGCCACCAAACTTTGAGATATCTTTTAAGTATATGGCATTTTTCTGTTGAGAACTCAGAGGATTTGCTCTCTGCACTGCATGGATTTTGGTTTTGGCCAAATTTGATTTTGAAGACTTGTGTTTTTTTTTTAGTCACAGTATTAATCTTCGTCCTTCTGTCTTTCTGAATTATATGGCATTATACATTGCCTATGTCAGCAGTCTTCCCCAGAAGGAATGAGAAGTCAGGCTTTGGCCATATACCTGCCAGTGTTAAAAAGTTGAAGAGTTGTGGCCATAGTTTCAAAGAAAGGAGAAAACAAATTGCAATTATGGCTTGTTTTGCAAAGATCCAATCACCCACGAGGATACTTGTTCAATATCTTTCAACAGAGTGCAAAAGCAATGAAGAGTAATGTAGTGGATTGCCCCAGCTCTTCTTTGAATCCCTTCCCTTAGTAAACAATATTTTGTGTACTTTACCAGTAATACCAAGTGTCTTTTGCTTAGGCCTCTCTTGAGAAAGATTAGCATGATGCAGTAGAAGCAAAAAAGTACAAAGTAAGCACCCACAAACCTCAGCATTCTCTCCCTCCAGACTGTCTCTTCTCAAGCATCTCTGTACTTTGTCTCCTACAGCACCAACCCCCTAAAAAACACTGTAGGCAACTCTTAAATACTTCTCTAAACTGCCACCTCTTCCCGGGTAGTTCCCATTTAGTACTTTGCCGTCCCACCCCTGCAGTCAACAGAACAACCATGGCAGCCATCACCAATGTGATGTTGCAGGCATCTATATTGTGCTCTGCAAAATACAAGAGAGCAACACTTTGCATTCAGGCAGGTTTTGCTTCAAGCCCTACATCTGCAGGGTAGTTTGCAGTAAAATAAAGTTTGGAGAATGCTACTCTTCCATTGTCTAAACATCATGGTTTAAATTACTCATCACAAGAAATTGGTGATATTCAGTGTTCTTTGAGCATTTCTTGGAGAAGACTGCATTGCCTGCCAGTTAAAGACTGTGCCTCAATTAACAGGATACATAATTTATGTAATAATCATGTGTTGCTATAATTTTGATCTAAACAGCACACAGGGAATTTCATTCAGTTTTACATGTAAAAATGACTCCAAAGGGAAACAGCATGGGGAAAGCATTAATTATTGCTTAAGTTTTCTATGTTACTCAAACTGAATTAATCTTTGCTTAATAATATTCTCTTTGGTCTCTTCAACAGTTTTTTATTAGTAGTATTAATGAGTCTATCTTAAAGTGCCTGGATAGGGAAGGTTGGATTGAAGGGACTACTTGTATTAAAATAAAAGTGTATTTTCCCCTTGGCTTCTGGTTTATAAAATGAAAAAGGCTGGTGGTACATATTTCAGAGTAAGCATTGTACTCTAAAGGTACTACTTTAATGTAACATAAACCCTGCACTGATTGGTATCTTCTCTTCCTGTGCACTGTTCCATCGTTCTATATGTTTGAAGCATAATCAGTTGGGAAAAGGTGTCTTGACCTGGATGTTTTACTTCACAATTAGAATAAAGCAACAGTGTTTGTGAGATTGTTTCATATAATTGGAATGAGCGTCTCTCTTCAATTTGGTGTATAGATAAGAGTCATTACAGCCTTTGAGACAATAGCAAACAGTAGATTATCCTCCTGTCTCATTGCTGGAGGCCTGTGATTGTCATTCTCTTTCCACAGTGGATGGCAGTAATCAGAATTTTCATTCAGGCTGAAAAAAATATGACAGCCAGTACCCCAGGTTGTCATTGCAGAGGCTATAATGAACTTTGATGTATTTTATTATACAAAAGGAACTTCAGTCTTTTCCTGTGGAAAGAGCCTTTTCAGAATAATTTTCTGGGAAATTTCACAAAAGAGCTCCTTTAGGTGAAAAGAACACCTTTCAGTTGTGGCAACTCACAGACTGGACAGAAACTGATTGGAATTACTCCATCATATACCTAATTTTAATTAGCAGAGATCTGTTACTAGTGTTCCATTCTACAGATTAACTTTGAATAATGATAAAATGACTTCTTAGAAATTAATTGTTATCCATCTTTTTTTATATATGCAAGGCATACTTGTACACATACAGGTATGTACATGTTATCTATTATAAGTATTTTAATACAGTTCAGAAGAGTGTTTTTAGAACAGATGAATTTGCTCTGTTTCTCTATAGGTATAACAATCTATGAAGAATACAATTTCAAAAATATTTCTGTATTATTTGAAATCTGTAGCGGGAAAGCTGGCCACTTCCACACTCTGTTAAGAGATGCATTAGTGCCAATCATATGTAAATAGGGCAAACTAATTTCTGACATAAAAATCTGCAAAATTGACTACTGCTGAAAATACCTACGAAATGCTCATTTCATTAATTTTTGGTTATATCTTTGGGCTGAAATCTGCAGCACAGGCACTGGTAGTGTCTGTAGTGTCAATAGTGTACTTCTGAGCCTCAAACAGCTGAAATGACTTGCTCATTTTGTAAGAATGTGTAAATAATAAACTGGTTTACAGCCTTTATAATATACTGGCCTTTGTGCCACTGTATGTGCTACTCTGGATAAAACACTTTTGAAGGGCAATTTTCTTCCGGATCTTGGTCAAGCTCACTAATTGTTGGGTTACAGCTGGCTCGACAGGTGATGGACAGGAGTGGACGCACTGCCATCTTCTGTATCCCAGCTGTGAGAGAGACTCACCTCAGAAGAGGGAGCCATGGCAACAGCAAGGCTCTCCCTGTGTATGTAAATTCCTACAACTCTTTGAAGTAGCAAAACTGTTCCTGAAGTTGTCTAGGCAGAGGTGCATGCTGATGTAGCTGAGTGCCACGAGCTCTTTTCTGGCACCTGGATGGATGTGGGTGACACAGGTCTGGCCTGCCCGACACTGAAGTGCAAATTCAAACCACCACTGCCATTAGTATATTCTCACGTAAATGGGCGGGTTTTACCCATTTTGCAATTTTGGGGGATAAAACAGCGGTGTCAGTAGTTAATTAGAAGATATATAGAAGGTAGAGTAGTCTGGTTTTTTCAGACACATTTCAAAACAATTAGTTTAGCTATTTTGTCTGGAGCTGAAGCACTGTACTGACCAAAATGGAACAGAGCATGTTTCCAGGGTATATTTCGTTAATTCTTATCCACTCAGACTGGCTGAAAACACTGTACTTCAGTCATATGAATGTCCTATGTGTTTTATTTGCCTGATTGTGTTTCTTTAGATTTAGAAATATTTGTATTTCTGAAATATTTCTTCCCTTCCTTTTGCTGAATTTCACTTTGAAGTAAATCTTACAAAATTTCTTCATGTAGTTTAAATTCTTCTGTTATTTCCTGATCAATATCTCTATTTTCTGTATTAAATTTGCTTATGGCTTTATATCATCTTACAATAGGCAGCTAATGAAACATATACAATACATTTCAGGAAAACTGAAGATTGGCTAGTACAACAACTTTTATTTAAAGTATTTTGGATGTTTTAGGAACTGGCTCTTTCAGTATACTTATGGCTTGAATCAAATATATGCTAAATGAGTAGCTGCTGGTCTTCATTTATTTTCACAATGGAAAACAGTAACAGAATCAATAAATCTGGGCATAAGTGTTTTATAGGTGCATCCAAATATAAAGAATCTACTTTTTCTGACATTTTTATTGTGTGGTTATATGCACTGAATGAAGAAACCTTCAGACCAGTTGGATTTTTTGGCAAGTATTTAAGTATAACTACTTTGTGTCACTTTATGACTTAGTTCTTTAAAAAGAACAAAGAGCCAGATTCAAATTCAGATTACATTGAATTATTCAGTTAATCCTATAAGAAAACCCAGATCAAAATCTGGTCAATGCTCAGTAATCAATTAGTAGAAAACTACAGTAGCTAATGACAGTTTCTTTCAGTTCATATTGCCTTATGCTTACAGGGACTTGGTTATGTGGGCATTAGTCATCATTTCCCAGTATTTATTACCTAGCTAATATTATAAAAGAATTGATTTAAACTGTTCTTTGCTGTCGAGAGCTTTTTGGATGACCATCTGAGGCATTTAAATCAAATGTAACATGTATAGTTTTTTCTTCACTGTAAACACATAGGTTATGAAATTTAAAACCAAGTGTTTCCATCCTTTAATTTTTCTGCTTACATAAAAAGGTATTTAATAAGTTTATCAGAAGTTTGGTGTATGTAAACATTTCTTACTGAGAGTAAAATACAGTGAGTTTAAAGGACCTTAAAATTGACACTCTCATTATATTTCAGAGTACTGGATTTTTAAGGCTTTTAATTTTTTTACAAGGTTTGCTTTATTTAATATAAAGGAATATAAGGAAAAAAACTAGTGCACAGTACTGCTTAAAATATCTCATTCAAATCTCAGAAAGTTTGATAATTGATAATTCATCTGTCAATAAAAGGTCACATTTAATTGGTAACACCAATTCCTTTTAGTCTCTCATCTTGACATTAGGAGAGTGGACATGTCACTATTGAGTTTTGTATAAGAATGAGTGCTTTTAGTGTTTATGTAACATGAAGTGATTAAGTTATATGGAATTAATTAAATACATCACTTCCTTTCTCTGTGTCTTTAACAGTTGCCCAATAATTTGATGTGATGATATCAATTAAAGTGATAAATGGAATGTAACTATGTTTCATCTGCATAGTTCAGTAAACAATTATCCCCTATGACAATGCAATAGACCTCTGATTCCAGTTTATCATATATTTTTGAAGACTGAGTTGTACTTGGTATGGACAATGCCTACAGAGACATTAATGTCCATAAATAATATAATTAAGTTAAAAACGAGTTGGCCAACTTAATTACAAAAATCTTTTCTCATGTCATAGATCATAACTTGACTGTCTGGTCCGATGAATTTGATGTGTTTTGCCCTGTTTTCTTCTAAAATATCCTATAACGCCTTTGCAGAGAGGCTGCACTGGTGTAAGATTTATTCAACTTCTAGGAGTAGAAGTTGAAGTAGTGGGAAGTGCAAGTGTTTTGAAAATGTACCAGAGAGTGCAATTACATGTTTTATATTATGCATACTCTTAGTAACTTGCCTTTGTTTTTGATGGCACAACCAGTACGATGCTGCAATAACTGCTTGTGGGTAAATTAAGAGGGGGAATTTTGAAACATAAGTAGCATTCTGCAAGCAGGAACCCAGTTCTGATTAGACTCCAAGCTTTATCGTGGTAACAACTCAGAGGGGAATAATTGTAGATACATTTTAAAACAATTGTTTTTTTTTTTTTTAGGAAGGTCAGTTTAATGCTTTACAGGATTTCCATTTGTTACTTCAAATTATGCTCTTATGAAACAAGAAAGAGAAATGGTTTATGGAATTATGGATGGATTGTGAAACTGGATTTATAGACCCAGTACTGAACTTTGGATTTGGATTTTTTTGTGTGTTAACTCCCTAGAACAGACTCAAAAACTACTTGAAATATTTTTACAAAACATACTTCAGAAACCTCAAACTAAAAAATATGCCCAGCCACAATGATTACTTGGAATCGGGGGAAACAACTGAGAATACCAGTCTGTCCAGTGTTCCCAGTGATCTGTTTCAAATTTCGAGGTGCAGGTAGTCTGTGACTCTACGTAGCTGAAACACAGTTGAGGGAAAGGAATAGATTTGTATCTGAGATTCGGTGAAAAGGGGGATGGAAGACGAGGAAGAAACTAGTTCTGACAAAGCAATGAAGTTAAGAACTGGGGAAAGGTGAGATTTTACACTGGTTTCCAAGACAATTTACTGAGACCAAGCAAATTTTAATGTGTCTCTACACGACAGAGATTAGAAATTAATTTTGGGAGAGATTTAGTCTGTTAATGGTCAGCCCAAGGGAGGATTTGACAAGCAGCTGGGGAGAACTTGGCAGAGCTGGGTGAAAGGCATAGTGAGGTGGCAGACTGGGATTAGTGTCTAGAGAAAATAAGGCTGGATAAGCAGCCAGAGAATGGGGAATAAAACAGGAAATTCATAACTTCTAGAGCTGGAACACAATGCATTATAGTCTGCTTCTGCTTTTGCCTCATGAGATCACCAGGTAGAGCACCACTGTCCAGCATCAGTGTAACACCCGTGGCAGAAGTACTATTTTTCATTTGGCTTCTCTTTTAAACTAGAAACTCGGAAAGAAATATTGTGTCAAAATTAAGTATTTTAGGTTTGTAAAAGCAGGACCTCAAACATTAGAAAATTAAAATGTTTTGTCTGGTCCTTATCTGAATGTGTCAGGTGGAAGTACTTAATTATTTAATTGTACCAACAGGACATTTTCCCCACAGACCCTGCTACTTATTTGTGATACAGATTATATATCTCCTTTGGCAATTAAGTGGGCATTTTGTAGTACTGAGTACAATGTCTTTGATAAAGCTAGCCTTAGTTTTCTCATTCTTCAGGGTTTAATTTTGCTCCATTTTTGTTCAGCATCAGCAAAATATAATACTAACCCATCACATCTTGAGTGTTCTGAAAATAACACTGTATTAGTGGGCGTCTGATAGTCATGACAGAAAGATCTTAGGAAAAATACCAGTCCTGTTTTAATAACACTTTTAATTAGTATGTGGTAAATAAAACATAAGCTTGTGCCTTGAACAAAGAGAATAAAACTAAAAATACCAAATAGCTCCTCATTAAGGAGTTTCCAATCTGTAAACTGGAGGAGGAAGGGGCCCAGTGGAAAAATAATAAGCATGTGATTATGCAATTAAAAAGCCTACATTATATGAAGGCAACTTTAATTCTGGCATTTACTCATGTTTGGTTTCTCGACATAGCTTTGGGGTAATTTATTGATTAACTATGTAAATATTTCCCTAGGAATTATCAGATGTTTGGGTTTAATTTTACTGATGTTAAACATCATTTACTGGCACTGATATTATTTTTTAAATAACAAATTGCTGCATTAGTGTTTTCCAGAGAAAAGATATTAAGCAGAAACTATATGAAATCTCGTGTTCTGAGGGTCTCAGAATGGATTTTTTTTATTATTATTTAAAAAGCAGGAAAAGAAAAATTACACTAGATAGAAGCATCTTATATATTACAGGAGGCTTCTAGAAAACCGGTGATGTCCTTTCAGTAGGGAAAGGGAATCCTATTTCCAGGGTACAGTTTATTTCTTTGAGTAGGTGTAAATCTACAGTGAAATCTCTCAGATTTCTGTAACTTTAGGAAGTTAGCTTGTATAACTTATTAAAAAAGTAAGAAAGTTGTAATGTCCCTTTACATTGCAGATGTGCTCCTGTTTTTTCTGGCTTAGTTGTGACAATGTTATTATATTTCCTTAATTTAGCATATGTAAGATGTGATGGTATTTACCTCTGGCTGCTTTCCTCACAATTCTTTCTTTGAATCCATATGCTGAAAGTCTTGGAGAATGGAAAAGTCAAAAGGATGGGTTAGTTTTAGTCTTCTGGAATCAGTTTTGAAAATATTTCCAAAAGAGAAGATTAATTCACCTCTGAGCAACCTAAAGGCATGCTGTGTCTTCTACTTGTAATGATGAGAAGATATTCTTTGCAAGATGCATAAAAAGAGGTTCTCCAAAGACTGCATTTTTTCTGCCAGTGGTAGGACACAGACAGAAGCATCCATGAAATTAATTTTAAACCCATTTCTCAGAAATGTGTAAACATGACAGTGGCAGTGATCTCTTACACCTCTTGGGTCCTGTGTTTTAACTGTGATTTAATTGAGCTGTCAGATTACATAGAGAGTGACAACTCTTTACTAGCTGCAACTGGATGAATAATGCAAAGAAAATGTTTGCAATCATCTTTTCCTATATAAAATAATTTTTCTTACTCTCTTAAACCGCCTTTTGAGATACATGTATAGTTTTTGTGTGGCAAGAGGTATGACAGATAGATATGAATGCACAATTGTAAACCTGCTGCAAATTCACTGCATATTTGTGAAATACTAGGTAATTGACCCACTGAAAAAGTCACCTAATATGCTGTCAGGTGCATACCATTAGTCCTTCATTTCAGCTGTGGATGAAGCTTTTTGTGTTAGAGAGAAGAACAACAGTAAACTGTTGGTGGCCAAATTCTAGGAGAATACTCAATGTTGAAACTGCAGTGCTGGAGTATTTATGAATCAATTTATGATGCAACTTTTTGAACCTTTTAGCTTAAATGCATAAATTTATTCACCAAAGCTCATATTTATGCAGACAATGAGAAGCCTGAAGTTTGTGCAAGTTTTGGTGTTTCTTGAAAAACCAGGCCATTTAAGGTAACTGCTGAAAATATGCAGATTAGTACCTCAGTGTAGGGAATTTTTAAAAAGATTGTGATGAGCACTTTCATTCTACTGACGTTAGTGGAACTGTCACATTGTTTTCAAGCTACTTTTTTTCTAGTCTTGCCTATTATTTCCTTTTTATGCTTCTCTTCCTGACTTATATCCCTGAATATTAATCAAGTTCAGATGAATTCAGATTAATCTGAATTCATCAGAATTGCCTTTTCTAATAAAACTAGTTTGATTGACATTCCATTACCCTTCCCGAAGTTGTTCTTCACTTAATTTTGAGCTTATTGAAGGGTAGGGGGAAATGCCTAAAACAGCAGTTACAATAAAATGCCTGTGAAGCCTTTTGAAAGGCTACACCACTCTACTTGTCTATATCAGAAGAATTTAAAAATTTTATGAGAATACTCAGCAGTGAAAAAGTCAGAAGACAATTTCCAATGAAAAATATCTCTGTCTCTTTTTTTCTAAGAAAAAGACATATTGCAATAAAGTACATGCATGTTGCATTTTCAAATCCATGTAATTAAAGTCCTACTGTTAACAACGTTCAAATAACAGTACCAGTATTTCTAAAGTCTGTGAAAGGATTTTCCTTCACTTTTAAACCCAGTAGAGTTTCTGTAACGTTTTACAAACAAATAGAGAAAGTATTTTTAAAATTTTTTGTCATATTTTTATATAATTTTTTTACTGTGTGAATTGGGGTTTGATTGGAAAAAGTTTATGAGACAGCCCAGTTGAACTTGGAATCAGCTATATCTTTGTAAAGTGACTTGATGCTTTTGACAAATGTTTTTAGAAATGTAGTGTGAAGTTTCAAGTGATCTCATCCTCCAGATTCACTGTCTTTTTGTTTCCTTATTGCTCCATCAGCACTTTTTTCCTCCTTTCCCCATCCTGCTAAAATGGCCTATTGGTCTGACATATTGATCCCGCTTGGCCCCATGACTAATATTGATTTTATTCTCAAAGGGACTGTAGCCTGTCATCAAACTTATTTTTTATTTCATATCAAGATGACATTTGATTGGCTTATTTGACACTAGAAAGCAACTGTGCTTGGTTATGATCAATACACTTATATTCTCTGTTCCTTATCATTCTCAGTAAAACTACATTAGCAAATGAACCATGAAAATGCTTCAACTACTTGTCAAGCAGTAGGAAAATTTTATTCCTGCTGTCAGGCAGTGTATGGGTACTCCACTGTGCTCTTTATTAGAAATACTTGACTTCTATCCCTGTGGTACAAGTCTACTATGACATCAAGTTAAAAGTGTAGGAGATGTTCAGCTAAATGTGTATCATGTCTCAGTTTTTGTTTTGTCTTATATGCATGGAGACACTTTGAAAAGTCGATCCAAACTAACAGCAAAAATAATTAAACTATATTAAATGTGTCTGTGAATCCTCTTAATCAGAGTTAAGGTGGCCCTAATTCTATTTGCCAAGAATTTTCTTTTTCATTCTGAATAAGGATAGCCATACAAAATGGGCTATCTATTAACATAAAATGTTAATACAGTTTAACTAATCTCCTTTGAAGTCTGATTTTAATTAATTTGGATTAATTCTTCAGTATTCCTATTTAGAATAGGCTTTTTTAGTGATACTTTATCACTAATAATTCAGATACAGCCTTTCATGCTGGTGAATATTCAGTGGTGTCTGAAGTAGTGAGGAATCAAAGAAGGTATCATCTGTAAGAAGAATTTTCCAATAGCCTTTGATGCATAATAAAAAATATGTACTCAGTAACTCATAGGGTTGTGTCAGAGATAAAAAGGCTGTGTTACTTTTTAAGTCATAGTTAGTGCTATAGGATACAATCAGTGTGCCTCTGTGTGTATACTGAAGGAACTTGCCTCATGTACATTTATTTATTTATTTATTATTTAACTGGGACCCTAACAGGTAGCCAGGTGACTGCTGTGTGCTTGGGGGAACAGATACTGTGGCTGGCATCACCGCTACTACTTAGAAAATTATGTAAGTAAATACAAGTAGAACTGAAAAACCTGTTTCTATATTTTTTGAGTGAAAATATGTAACTTTGATTTTCAGCCTCAGTGAATCTAGAAAAGAATAGTGAAAATTTAGAGAGGGGATAAAGCAGTGAGAGGTACATTTTCAGAGTGGATACCACAAAATGTTAAGATGACAAAAAGAGAACAGCTATTTTTCACTTTTCTCATTCTTGTTGAGTAAAGAATACAAGCACAATTAAGAAGGTTACCCTTTAATGGAATTAATTTCCCCAGCCAAATGCCCCAGATTTCTGTATATTTCTGTGTTAACATAGTTATGGACTATTTTTTTTTCATGCTTTTGTTTAATTTGTCCAGATGCCACTGCATTTTACATAAAAAAATATTTTTTGAGTAAAGAAATTCTATATCTTTATCTGTTTTTATTTGCTTCTGTCAAATTTATACTGTATCTACATGACTGTAATCCTGATAGATGATTCCAATATAAATAGAGGTACAAATATTCTGCTATTACCAGACATGGAAATGGGATTACTGGAAATATTAATATTGTATCTGAAGATGTTAGTTCATTATTTTTAACCATTATTTTGAAGTTATATCCAAAGAATATGCAAAGATGTTTCCCATCTGAAGCAATTATAGCAGGAAATATCCATCCTTAAAATAGGTTCTTAATTTTGGCATCAGAGTTGTCCCTTTATTATTGTCATTATTTCGAGGTATGGAGTGTTATTTTGGTTTTGGTCATTCCTGTAAATGTTTTGTATGAGGTGCAAAGCTTTACCTGATGCATTGAGGAATACTGGCCTGGATTTTATAGCAGTGACTTGTTTTTCTTGAAATTTGCTTGATTGAAACTTTGGATGAGCTTAAAGACAGGGAAGAAACTTGTAGCTAGAACTGTCTTACCTCTGTAGCAGAATAGGTTTCATGCCCTTTAGCTTTTCTATAAACCACTTGCAAGGGGTTACCTGCTTCCACATTCTTTCTACACAGCTGGTATTATGCTGTGTTGTGGGGAAGGTGAGCAAACACATGGTGCTCTGTAAGCTAAAACTGAGCTGCAGCAGTAGCATTTACTGGTTTGGTTACAGAGAAGGAGTAGAAGTGTTCAAGTGTTATTGTTGAAATTAGATTTCTGCATGAATGTGGGAGTTCTTGAAGCCACTGTCATCCCACTCATCAAAATTTCTTTTCCCATAAGGCAAATACATGAAGAAAGAAGAAAATTGCACATACCCATTAACAAGAAGTTATTCCTTGTAAAACGTGGTGTTTCATCTCATTAAGGAATAGAAAACCTTAAAAAAGATCATGATGTTTTTTGAAGTGTGTTGACATGCTGTTATCTTTGATTGGAAAAACATTGGATATGGTGGGTTTCTAAGTTCCAGCTATTTTTGTTCCTGTCATTATCAGTTATTCGTCATCACACGTTTACTTAAAAAAACAAAAGACCAAAACCACATTTTAAAATTTAGTATTATATTTTAAAAGGTATTCATATCTTCCAGTATTTGCATAGTGGAAATAGTCAGCAACCCTTTCTCTGTATCACTGATTTGTGTGTGCTGTCCTGGTAAAGATGTAAATAAGACGAAGGTCTATGTGCTTGTGCTACCAAGTCTCTCATTTAAAAAAAATAAATACATTCACATATTTATGAGATTTATGCCGGTTTTTTGAGTAAGTGGCCAAAGTATCAAGTTTACCATTTTTCTTTTGATAAGGAATAGACTGTATGATACTGCACTGAAACTAAAACCGCGGTAAATTTGCACACACAAATCACCAAATCAAACAATTTACAATCCTACAATGTTTTCATATCATTAAACTATTTGACCAACTTTTTTACATAACAAACAGACGTGAGTAACTAGTGTATTTGTCTTCAATGAAATCACTGCCATTTCTACTTAGGCTTCTTAGAAGAAAAAACTTCAAGAATATTAACCATCAACTAATTAAGATGTACTTAATTAAATGCAAATACTACTTAGCAAAAGCAATTGAGAGGAAGCCTTGTGATTAGGGAATCAGCAACTGGTTTAACAGTTGGAGCTACCAGCTAGGCACCTAAACATTAGAAATGAAGGCAGAAACTTCACTTGATAAGAAGGATACGAGGGGAAAATACACCATCTTTTCACATTATGTTTGTTGAAAAATGTAAGTCAATGAAATAGAATATATTGAGGTCATAAATTGCTGTTAATGTAGCTTTATGTTCAATTAGAGAGGTTAAAAATTATTTCAAACATTGAGAATTTATCATTCTACCTTATAGAGAGATATTTTTGACAGCTGGTCAGTCAGGAACCGTAACAGAAAATGATTACTAAGGTTGCTGCAGTTTTCAAAGGCATTGCCATTTTACTAACATTAAAGCTTACATTGATAGACTTTGGAGCAAATATGAATAAATACCATCAAGATGATATGAAGGCTAGTGGGATTAATAAAACACAGAAAGTTTCCTATTGTCTATCAAAGTATGTGGTATATGCAGGTATTGAACTGATTCAAGAGCAAAAATTGTTCTGTCAGTCAGGTACTGCTGCATGTGCTGCTTTTTTTTCCCCTCCAAATACTCTGAAGACTGTTGAGCTAAACTAGACGGTAAATGATGAATTGCATGTAAATATTATTGTTTCCCCTTTCTGTGGCTTATTTGATTAGGTTTTCAGAGATTAACTCCTAAATTCTCCCTACTGAAAAATCTGGGTCAGCCTTTCGCAGTTGTGTACGCATTTTAGTTAGAGAAATTCTCTGAGAAAGACAGCATTCTTCAGAGAGTTCCTCCTATAGAAGGAAAACCAAACAAACAACAAAACAGAATTGCAAAAAAACCCCAAAAACAGTCACGGTAAGAGACTGAATTTCCAATCAGTAGTTCTGATAAAGTAGAACTGTGGTAAGGTTTAAGGAAGACTCATTGCAAGTGTCTGATTATGCAAAAGGGAGAAATTTGAATGAAAGTATTATGGGGCCCAACTTTTTCCTATGTGTAGTACACAATGTAGTTCTCTACCTCTTCAGATCATTTTAGAAAGAAAAATCCACCCTACTGCTGGACCACTAAGTTTGAAAGGAAAAGTTAATTTTCCTGTGACATTAACTTGCATGCAATTCATGATAGGCAGGCAGGATTTTTCCTTTTGTGGTGAATTTTGGGGACAGGTAATCAATTAGTGATTTGAAAAAAACACAAAAGTATTAGAAATTTAAACCATAATTTTAGTTTATTCTGGTGATTGATTACCATCGGCTCATTCATATATATATAAGGTGCCCTAGCATGTGAAAAATTTTGATAAATTTGATAGCTGTTCTGTAATATGAAGAACTTGCATCTTGCATTAGAGTAATCATCCAATGCATAGACAAGATTATTACTATGTAAAATCTAGTATGGAATTTCACGTTTGAATAAGTTTGTGAGTTTTCTTATTTAGTGATTTTCTTGAAGTTGTTATTTTATTCTATTCAGAATAATGACAGTTAAACTCACTAATATTCTGCCTATACTGTTACAGTGTAGTCATGACATTCCTTTAACTTTGATGCAGTTGGATTTTCTTTCTGTTTTTCTGCCCTGATTTAGGCACTTCAGAATTGTAAGAAAATTCAGAAACAAACAAACAAAAATCCCCATATTTTCCCTTGTTTTAGTCAAACTATCTTGTATATCTCTACAGGAATAATGCAAAACAAATTAACATTGTATCACGAACAAACTTTTTAGTGGAGCAGGATATGCTTTATTAACTTTGACTGCAGGGAGTGATTAAAGTTATATGAAGAACAGGACTGAGCATATAGCACAGTCCTAGTTTTACTAAGTTTTGAGTATAAATATGCATATTTTGTTTTCAATGGACAGCTTTGGCTCCTCAGCCAGGCTGAAGAGGTCATTCAACACATTTTGAGACTGATGAGGGAATCAGTGTGAGGACACACGTAGGACCTCATGTGGGAAGAATGCATGTGTGAAGCTGCATGTTCAAGATAAAGAACAGTCTCAACCATTTCAGCCTTTGCAACCCATAGCAGAGACAGTTCAAGACTTTTCCTGTTGACTATTTTTCTGTACAGGAAAGGAAGGAAACTGGCAATCAGCACAGCTCACAGATTTTGCTATCATGTGAACTAAGTGCATTTTTCTCCTGCAGCCTCCAAGCTTGGAGGCATTACTAAAGGCAGTTGAATAATGACCAAGCCTTCTTCACCCACAGACATAGAGCACTTTAAAAATTGAGCTCTGGGGTGCTTTTCCAAGTATTTTAGGTGCCCAGCAGTTTTCCAATGGATAATACATCATGTATCTCCTTTTCAGCTTTGCTGGCAAGACAAGAAAGCTGCTAAGAGAGGCACCAGCTGAGAAACTGATGCCTATAACTGATATAGTCACCTACATGCAACACAGTATGTACCTTGATATGCATAACCAGTACATGCAGATCATGCAGTGCTGTGAGCTGCTAGTCTTTCCCATACTTTGTATCTTTATGTCCTCATTTTAAATGTGCAGTTTTAAACCCACTTGGATGATTCTCTGTGGTTTGTACTTAAAATCAGACTATTGTGTCTAGGTGCCAGGAGCTACAAAAAAAAACGTACTGACATAAGTGAGACTTTTTGTTTCTTAGGGTTGAAGATATAATAGTAAATTTGGTTACATTGGACTAAGCAATTCAGAATCTGAAGTCTGCAGGTTTAGTATTTGGGCTCAGTTACTGTCATTAATTCTTTTATGAACTTTAAAATATAACTGTAAGATTTCTTTGGCACCAGTGTGATATTCCTGTCTTTTACTGATTACATAGGCATATTAAAAATAATGTTCGACATTAATGTTCAAAGCAGTCTCTTGATTTAATCCCATTTACTGTGATTTTATTGTCAATTTTTAACTGAGTTTATATTGGTTTATAGTTCAGCCTTTCAGAAACAATAGCTGTTCTCCTTGCACAGAACAGAGACCAAGCTTGTTGTCCTATTGCATAGGTCTCCAGCAGCAGCTTTATTTTACGTTGAATTTTTTTAAGTTGTTCTCTATGCTTCGTTGAATCTTGCAGCGATTTTAGTTCTTATTTTAAGGCTTAAAAAAAAAAATTTGCTTTGCTAAACACTGCCTTTTCATTTACTACAGGTTAGAATTTCACAGCAATTTTTTACTGTGCGCTGAAGCACATCATGTTAAAAGGCGCACATAAGCAAGAACATTTCTTTGCCATGTCTCTCCAGTAATACCAACTCTAAGAATGCTTCCTATTAAAACTTTTTAAAATCATTTTACAAGAAACTTAAACATCAGGCACATTTTACACAAGTGACGAAAAAACACAAAGGACTGACATGATTCAACTGCACTAACCCCAGAAAGTGGGTCTTCTCTGGTCTAGACCGACTATTAGCATCTAGACCAAATTTTCACAGATACTACATCAGCTTTGTGAATATAATAAAACAAAACTGGTGATATGAATACAGTCTGATACTTATCAGCCAGTTCCTCTAGAATGCTATTCACAAGCTCTCTCTCTGGTCTGCAAAACTTTGCCTATTCAGGAGGAATTTTGGGGGGTTTTATTTTGTTAGTGTTTTGCGTTTGTTTGTTTTAAAGCAATTAAAACGTTCAGTAGTGACTCTCCTGTCTGCACAAATACAGGAGGCCTTCATGCCAAAAAAGGCAAGGAGGTTTTAATGTAGTGACTCGATTTGCTGATTGTCTAGCTAGATCCAGCATAAAAGTTTGAGGAATGCTAGCTCCTCAGCACTCCTCACTAATGTAAATCTGTAAAAAAAAAAAAAAAAATTGCCAGCAAAGGTTTAAACCATTTTTGACATTTTAAATTCTTGAAAAATGAAACCTATTTTGCTTCCTGCAATTTCTACATACAGTCACTACCTTAAGTGCAGTTTGGAGATTTTAGTCCAAAATGTGCATCTGTTGCCTAAGAGAGAAATATTCCACAATATAGACATAGTTTCTGAATATGGACTATTGTTAGATACCAGATTTTAAAGAACAAATCAACTAATAAATGGTGAAGAGTTCTCTTGACAGAAATGTCATATTCTGTTTTCACCTTTCTGCTTTTTACTTTTTGTCATTCTGTCAGTTAAAGTATAAATAACCCAGGGCAGAGGCCTTTCAGTCATGTTTTTGGATTTGTGTCTTCAGCTCCTGTGCAACATAAATTTATACCCATAAGGTTCAAATAGAATCACAGGATCATAGAATAGTTTGGGTTGGAAGGGATAAAGTTCATCTAGTTCCAGCCCCCATGCTATAGGCAGGGACACCTTCCACTGGACCACGTTGCTCAGAGCTCCATCCATCATGGCCTTGAACACTTCTAGGGGTGGGACATTCACAGCTTCTCTGGACAACCTGTTTCAGTGCCTCACTACCTTCACAGTAAAAAATGTCTTCCTTTTATCTAATCTAAACCTACCCTGTTTCAGTTTAAAGCCATTCCCCCTTGTCCTATCACTACATGCTTTTGTAAAAAACCCCTCTACAGCTTTCTTCTTGGCCCTTTTTAAATACTGGAAGTGCTATGATGTCTCACTAAAGCCTTCTCTTCTCCAGGCAGAACAACCCCAGTTTTCTCAGCCATTCCTCATAGGAAATATGCTCCCACTCTCTGATCATCTTTATGGCCCTTCTCTGGACTTGCTTCTACACACATGGCAAACTTTTTCAAATGGGACTTTTTCTAAGTAATTTTAGTCTTTACGTTGGCATTGTTCCCAGCTTATGGTTGAGTGGTTCCTGGTAGTCAACTACACCAGGCACTTTAAAGAGGAAGGCAAAAAAGGTCAGGTTGTTCCTAAAATCATTAGTGAAATGTCAGAAACAATTTACTCTAAAAAAATATTTCACTGAAGATAAGAAGTACCTATTATAAACCTTCCTTCCAACTACATTTCTATGCTATTGAATTCGTCAGATAAGAATTGGACAGCTGACAAAAATGAAATGCCAATATGTAAGATCCGTATCTCTAGAATATTTTCTCTGCAAGAGCAAAGGAGAAAAGAAGGGTTTGATTCTGGGAGAGGGTCAAGGCTTAGTTTTGTTTGAAATATAAACTCAGACTGAAACTAGTTTAACAGAATTTCTCATTGTGGCCCCAAACTTAGTTTGAGTTTAAAATTAACAGCTAGCAGGTTATAAATAAGCTCAGTATGTTTGCACTTTACTGTAATAGTAGCAAGTATGAAAGTACCCCAGCAGTTTACCTCACTGAGTCTTACCTAGCAATGGAACAATTTGAGAGTAGGGTTAACCCCTTTTCTAGCTTTTTTTCTTCTTCTTTGGAAAGGATGTTTGCAGTCCACTCCTCTGTCTCTTGTCCTTCAAGAGGCAACAGAACGCAAACACATTCTGTTCTGAGGAAGCAGAAAGGAATCCGTCCTGCACCACTGTCCGAGTATGGTGACCTGTGATACAAAAGAAGGAGCAATTGATGCAGACTAAGTCCAGTGAGGGAAGCAGAACTCGATGTGGGAGAGCTATGAAGCCTTCAGCAAGGCTCAAATTTTTATTTTTAATATGGGAAAATACAGCTGTTGAGACTGACTTGATCTCAAAGGTCTTTATAATTCAGACAAGTATGACTGCCTCAGGTTATTTTAAAAACATGAGCTGCAGATTTCCCCTGGTTTTCAGAACCAAGGAAGATTGATGTTTGCAGTTCTGTTGTGCCTAAATATTCTGTATGAATAAAATATTTGGCCCTGGTTAAAAGGATTGGATGGATGGCTCTCATCTTTTCCTCTTTCATAAAGAATTTGGTCATTAATAGCTCTGGGACTCATAATATGACCTAAGTACTGAAGAACCTCCTAGTTTCAGGAACTCAGTTTAACAGAGATTCTTATTCAAGAGATTGTAAGACTGTAAATCTTGAATGACAAAAAATGTGGTTTCTGTTTAGATTAGTGTTTGAATCATTTTATTATTATTATTCTATTAAGCAATAAAACATAATTTGAGGCTTGGTAAAGCAGTGTTTATAGAGCTTTGGCTTCATTTGCAGTATGCACAGTTCTCACTGAATTAGCTTTCCAAATCCAGCTGGTAATTATTAACAGTGGTTGATGCACTTATGATTCAATTATAGAGTATTTAATTAATATACCTAACAAATTTTTTATTGTATTGAAGACTTATGTTCATTTGCAGATTATGATAATACTTTATTTTGTTGACATTGGCTATCAGAACAAAGGGATTGACATGATGGATCTTAGAAAGTGTGTGATCTAGACACTCCTGTTCAGTACTGGCAAGAACAAATATGCTTCAACAGTATTTCAGAAGGCAAAATAGAACTCAACAGGAGGTTTTATGCCCTAGTACAGCACGGATCATATAGTTCAAAAAGGCATTCAGATGCTTTGAAATTTTATCATTTTTAGAATTTTTTTTTTTAAAGTTTCATGTTTACAAACGAACTGGCTCTTTCCCTGTCTTGATTGTAGGTGGTTACCAGGACCTCAGAACTCCAGTGTGCTCTTAGATGCAACTTTTTCACAGTTCCTTGAAACTGGCATTATGTATTGGCCTGCTGCTCAATCCTGGTGCTCTTCCTTGCAAGCACTCTCTTTAATTGATTTGTATAATAACAAGGCTAGATTTCTAAAAAGTGAACCCAAACCTCTGCCTTTTTAGTTAATTTTTTCCATCATCTGCTCCAACATGAAGATTCATCATGAGACTTATTGACACCAGAATATGTGGTCCTTCATTCATTCCTCACTTAATGAATATTAACTTATTTGATCAAGAAATCATATGTCACTTCACAAAACTATCCATTTCATGATTACGGTGCTGTTCAGACAGATCTTAGACACAGTGCTGCCATGATTTTTCTTATTGAAAGCAAAAGGAAACCTGCTACTTAAACAACAGCTAATATTTTGTTAAACTTTTTATACCAGCCTGGATCTTTTTATTATAATGAAATGTGTACCTTGATGTGACATAATACAAATGCATAGATCATTTTATGCTTCCATGACACAAAGAGCGATGTGTCACTGCTTTGCTAACAAATGAAGACCTTTCTAACCAAATGACACTCTGACTGCAGTTTACTGCAGCTTTTCGCATTTTGAGGGATAGCTGCAATTCAAAGGACAAATTGTGGGTTACAAAACCGGCTAAGCTGGAAGTTAGGATGTTTTTCTCCTTCTCCCACAAACAGGGAAGAAAACCAGGTCATTACCGTACTTGCATTTCCATGTACACAGTTGTGTACATGGTACATGTATACATGGTACATGGTACATGTATAGGTGTATTATATACTCTATTACTCACATTTGGATTTTCTGTGGAATCGAGTATTACAAAACAAAAGCCTCAAGACCACCCAGACTGGCATTCGCTTCATCAGAATATCAAATTACACTAGGTTTAAGCAAGTTCTCCCAGAATTGAGGCAGAGGAGACAAGTAATTTTAATAAAAAATCTATTTACTTTGTTTATATAGAGGAACAGAATCTAATTTATTTGTGTGTCCATCTGGACTAGATTGTTCATTTTAAGTTAATTTAACAAATGATGGACTGCTACTGGCCTTTTTTTCCCAGGAGAAGCAGTTGACAGACAGCTGTGCAGAGATGCTATCTACCCAATCCCGGTTGCCTGCGAAGCTCCGTGCCCAAAGGACTGTGTGCTCAGCATGTGGTCTGCGTGGTCCTCCTGCTCACACACCTGCTCCGGCAAAACCACAGAAGGGAAGCAGATGCGTGCCCGCTCCATTCTGGCGTACGCAGGTGAAGGTAAGGTCGCATACCCTTGCAAGCTTCTGTTTGGTTGTGAATTCTCAACAGTCTCTGTAATGGCAAAGTAATTTCTCGATCTACAGAAGCAAATTATTAGATGGAGTTGTATTTTTTTAAATATAAAAAAATTATTTAAATGCTTATTCTATATTACTTCTGGTACCTGAAGCTGTTTTAAAGAGGAGATTTTATTTTGCTCCTTTCAGTTAATGTTGCTATTTTTTATTATTTTGCTTAATGTTACCTTTTCTGTTTCAAATACATGGTTTTTCTATTAAAATTAAACATGGCAATTGGTTTACCCATTACATGTAACTTATGTTGCCCCATTAACATTTTTATTCATAGAAGGACTTTGGTTTTGCCCTGCAAGTCCTCACTCATAAATGGTTTGCATTCATGCAAAATGGTCCTTCTGCAGCAAATCCAAAGAGAAGACATAGCTGGAATACGAAGGAGGAGAAAAAGGTTTTAAATATGGGCTAATATCTATTCTTTTATGATTTCCCATGCTTCCTACAAAGGGTTTTGTTTTCGTTTTAATTGCCAGAGAGGGGAGGGTTGTGAGCTGTAGAGCAAATATTCTATATGTAAGACAGTTCTAACATCAGGTGTGCCAGGGTCCAACTGATAAAATGCCTTGTGCAACAGTGGGAGCCAGGAGACAGAGCCACCCAAGAGTTCTTGGAAAATGTTTACTCATATGTCTTACTGACAGAAAAGTTAAATGCTGTCAATATAAAAGGATCAGATGCATGTGTTAGTTCTTCTTTAAAACTGTTAAGCATTTTATAACTTTATGTTAAGATGAAATTTAGCTGAAAAGTGAAACGTAACATATGGAAGCAGTGAAACAGAACATCTGTACACCACTATTTGCAGACAAAGGTAACACCATTGCTAAAAGTGTTCAGTGTATTTGACAGAATTTGTGTGATTGAAAAAAAAAAAAAAAGATAGCAGAGCACTTTTAACCTTTTCCCTGAAATGAACGCTTAGTAGAAGTGTAAGAAGCAATCAGAAATTGATTTTAGTAGATGATTCAAATAATATGTTACTTGGAGGAATCTATGTAACAAAGTAGAAACTCTTTTAGAATTAGAAACAATATTTGGTTTATGTTGTCTTGGTTTTTTTTTAATAGTGTGTCAAATGGACTTATTTTGAGGGAAACACAGAGCCAGATAATTCAAATAAACATATATTCAAGTGCTTCTTGCTTTTCCATGTAGGCCAAGACAGTATTTTTGATACACTTTTGTAGTTTTACTGGAGACAGAAATTTAAACTCCTGAAAAGCATGTCACAGAAGTGCAAACCTAAGTTATTAAAAAAAATTATTCCACTTTCTTATGCTTCTTCTTAAAAAGTATTCTTTTTATTCTGACTTTGATACTTAATACAACTTAGGTTAATTTACAAAGCTGCAGATGCAGCAAAACCATTCAACATAGTCTGGATTTTAGGTATGTGAATTTTATATGTCTGTTGTGCAATGATCAGAATCAGCACAGAGTGACCACAAAGATTGACACATTGGTGGTAGTGAAAAGATCCTTAAACTAACGCTGAGAAAGCTAACTCATTACCTAGGTGTTGTAGTGCTTCAGCTTTGCTCAGACCCTGGATTCTTTACCACTATTCTGAGATGAGGTTATTCCTTGATTTTTTTTAAGGATGCAAGCTGGTATGTCTATCTAGCTTATAGCAATTCACTCACATTTTGAACAGATCTCTTCAACACCTTTGCACTCTGTACAAACTCCAGAGAATGGAAGTATATAAATATTCCGAAGCTTAGCATATTGTTACAACTCTCTAGCTGGAAGCTACTTTTCACCTTTTCTTGTATTATATTCAAAATGTATCAGTTTAACTGTTATTTTTTTATGCTTCACTGGAATTAGAGTTATTGTCATCTTTCTCCTCACACATCTCTTATGCCTTTTAGAAATTTGCTACATGGCAAATAACTGAATGACTTTTCACCTCCAGAACTGCATGACAAAGATCGGCAGTGTTCCCAAAAGATAAAACACTGATCGGTGTATTTGGTGCTGGGAGGTCATTTTATGTTCTAGGGGCACAGAATATACTCACGTGTCTGAACATCTGTGTTCTGCTGATATAAAGGGGAAGCTTCACATGAACATTTTTTGGCAAAATACAGTTCTCAGTTCTATTCATAACTTAGGAAAAATGCACAATAGTGTAGATGAAAACTCTGTAAGCATCATGTATAACTTAAACTCCCAATTCTTAAAAATGTAAGACCAATAATTCCATTTACACATTAAAACTGGGTTCTGAAAACAACTGTCAGTACTGTTCAGGTGAAGGGTCCCACAGATGTTTTCTTTCGGGTTTTTGAACCTGTCCTAGAACTGTAGGTATGTAAGACAGACCAGTAAGCTATTTCATAGCAATTTCTGTATAATGTAGCCATGATATCTGAGAGATTTTATTCAGAACACAATAGGACTAATATATTGTACATAAATATATACTATTCCTAATATATGTCAGGATTGGATATTAATTAATGAAAGAATATACAAGGCTGTTGCTAATCTATGAATAAGACTAAACTTGTCTTCTAAGATGACATAAGGGGTCCACATTTATCAATGTAAGTCCTTGATCACAGACATCTTCCTGCTAACCAAGGAGAATTCAATCCACAAGCATAGAAAGATCAAGGCATTGCAGGCATTACATACACAAGGAATACTGCAAACCCTGAAAGTATCTGAAGCACCTAATTCTTGTTCATTTGAGTACTTAAACATGAAACCCTGCTGAAACTTTTGAGAATCTGTAAGTACATGTGAAAGAAGTTCTTTCATCTGTATCTCAGATGGCTTATTAAGTATTGTCTGTGATTGTTCAGTTTATCTCTTCTCTGAAATAAAAAATACTATATGCTGTCATTTTGCTTGTTAATGTTGGCAGATGACTGCCTGTAATAGAGCTATGTCATTTCACACACAAGAAATTATTTTTCTTATTATTTCCCAGCTATCTGTGCTGCTGAATTGGTTTGAAGAAACCATCAAGTTACCATAACTGGCCACCAGGAAACTGCCACAGTATAATCAGTTTCTTTGGATGACTTAGAGTAGGACTAATTCAGTAGTATTATAATAGTTCCTCAGTGACAAGAACAACTTCACAGGAAAAATATAAGCCATATGTAAATTACAATAGTGATGAAGTTTTCTAATGAGCTCTGGGATACCAACTGCCCCTCCAGCACCACACTGACTTCTGCTTGAGCCAGGAGCTGACCTCAGTTGTAACTCTGTCATCATCATTTCCTCATTCAGAACAAGACCTTTTCCTTATGGTCAAACTACACGCTGCAGAGCCTCAAGCACGGTGTGGTCATGCACAGCCTGGATGGGCTTTATTTGTTTGCATTCAGTGGAGAGAGAGAGTCTCTTTTCCCAAGATAAAGGCTTACCGTGGTTCTTGAGATGACTCCATGTGGAAATAGGTGTCACAATAACCATTTTTGTTATCTTTTCTGAGATCATTGTCCTAAGCTTGAAAATTTGAAAGGCAAAGTGATTTATAAATTTGTCTGTCTGTGAGCCTGCCTACAGTGGTCACTAATTTGTGTCACTGTCAAATATATCTTCATGGTACAGTAAGAAACTCGGGAAAGCCACTGTCTCAAAATATAAAATGACAGCAAAGGACACAGTGATGTTACCTGATACATTCTATAGTTATTCTGCATAAATCTAGTAAAGCCATCCTATACAGCTCAGCCTATCTCTGTTGAATATAAGTTTGTGTATTTTTGTTTTATATTCTGTTTAATATTTGTTCTTTTCTTTATTTTCTGCTTACAATAAATCATTTATAATTAGTAATATACAATAGGACTACTTCACCTAACTACCAAACCTGAGACTAAAAATTACTAAATGAATCTTAGTTTTTCAGTAACAAGTATTTATGCAGATTGATTCTGTAGTGATTATACGCTGCCATAGATTGACACTGTCAGAGAGCATAATACTAATATCGTGGATACATTCCAAGTTTTATCAGTAATACCAATTTTGGAAAAGTAAGGATTTAAAAACAAACAAACCAACAAAACCCCACAATTCAAATGCAAAGAGAAAAATAATCTGATTTAAAAAATTAATTTAATAAAATGAGAGTGAAGGGCAATTTTGTTCGACATATTCTCTTAGGGCAGGGATGCATGTCTATGGCACTGTCTTACTTTGGCTATTGTATGCTCATAGATTAGCAAAGTATAATGCCAGAAGGACTATTTAGTGTGACCTCATATATCACAAACTATTAAACATCACTGAGTTAGGTAGTATGGAATATCAGTTGTCAAGGACCTATAGCTCTTATTTCTCATATATCTGCAAGATTGATTTACTGGATATGTAAAGAATAGCTGGACCAAAGAATTTTTTAATTTTTATATTTTCCTAGCTTGAAATAGCAGTGCTTGGTAAGTAAATCTGAAAGCATAGAACTGAGTAATTGTTTTCCCAGCAAAATTGCTCATTCATTAAAGAACAAGTTTTGGAGAATGCGGGTTTTCTCATGAAACAGGAATTAAAAAAAATTACATAATTTTGGAACTGTGGAACCTGAATTTTCCGGCAAGACTTAACAAAGTGACCTGACACCTGTGTGTGAAGGTGAGCCGGGGCAGAGCATGTTACCGTGCTTTTCCTTTTGCTCGGAAGCCCGTCAGCTCAAATTCCTGACTGTATTGTGGTGTCTGGGGTTCAAATCCTATCCGTGAGAGGACTTGAGAACAGACCTCTCATTTCCCACGGGTGCACTCCCTCTCCTGTCCTGCTGTGTATTGTAGGACAGGTCTGCTTGGTTTGTGTAACTGATATGCAGCAGGTGGGGAAGCAGCAATGTTTGCAGTACTGGAACAGTCTTGGTTCTGACTGTGCCTGTCTTTAGAAAGAGCAGCTGCCTTGAGGAGTGCCTACCTCATTCCTCCACAAAGAAATGAGCAACTCCTCACTTGCTAGACCACAAGAGGCACTTCAGTCCATCAGTTTTCTCAGATTTTAAGATTATTCCAGCTGTTTCGCAATGCATTTATAAAACTATATTCATTTTTAGAAATAAGTGATATAAAAATGATTAATTAAAATGATCTTAAATGCTTTGTGAAATGTTAAGCATTTTGAAATTTAAAAGTTAAGTCAATGCCACAAAAAAGACTTATAAAATCCAATCACTGAATATCCTAGAGTGAGTTGTCTTGTCCATTACCAGCTCCAGCTCAGCCAGAACAGCAATATAAGCAAATGGTAATTCTGTTAAAGTGCTCAAGGAAACTACCTTCATATCTCAGCTATTTTGTAAGTAATATACAAGTGCCTCTGCAAAGCTAGTCCTTCATTTCCAAGGAATGACTAAGTATCCAACTTTGCCTAAGTATCCAACCCCAAAAAGAAATGCTTCAGTTCCTACTGTTTTCTGTACCTTGAAATTACTATTTTCAGTACTGCTAAGCAGTTATTTACTGTCGTCTGATCATGTATTATTAAGGAATGTATTTATTATTGTGTGTCTGTTTTTCACATATTCTGACGAAATCAAATGTCTGTTTTATTTTTTTCTCTGATACTCATTAACTTTTATATTTCTGTCAAACCTGTCCCCTTTTGGGGATATGCTCTTCAAGCTGAGCAGCTATGATCTTGTTACCGCTACACGAATGTTATAAAAGGCATCTCTAACTGCCACTTTTCCAACCACTTCTGCTTTTTCTGTACCTGTTTAAATTTGAGGGAGCACAAGGGAATGCTGTTTTCCTGGAGAGAATGGCATTTCGATTAATAAATAAATAGTTGGGGGGATTTATTACAATATTTGGTACTAGTGGTAGTTGGTTTTTATTTTAGTAATATTATTTCCACATTTTGTTCGGTCTTTACATGCTTTTAACTCCTGGTTTAATCTGAACAGAACTGAATTCCCACTGAGCTGCAGACATTCATGCCCCAATGTTTTTCATTTACAAGTCAACGTCACTCTCATTTTTTTTCCTGAATATACATTCTTGCACAGCTGTCAAAACTGAACCTAAGTTGTCACTTTATTCTCAAATGCCTTAGGAACTCTTGGCTGTGGCATCCAATTCTGGGGAAACATTTCTTCCCACACACAGGCCCCTTTAATTTATTAATTTCCTTAAATATTTCCCTTGTGTTTCGTCTTGAGTTAACATCAGATTAAAATAATTAGTAACCTTCCTTATGTCTTTTTTAACCCTCCTGCTGGGTGAATTTGTCTAGACTCCTCACATGGAGCTGTTTTCTATTCCATGACAAATAATTTGTGACTGTTTATTTTTTCTTTTCAAAATACACTCACTTTCCTAATTTCCTTGCTAATATTCCTATCTGCTGGAAATTTTTTTCTTTCCCAAAGAATGCTAACTACATAACTTTTTGAAACTTATTATGTAAATATAATTTCATTTTACTGTTTGGGGTTTTTTAATTCATTTTTTTTAGAGAAATGCATCTGGTGTTTTGGCTTGATGCTTTGCACACTGATATATATTTTAAGCAATTCAGAGAGAGTTGAGTTGCACCCGTTCTGAACCAAAACAAAATTAATTGAAGTTATTCTTCAGTTAAGTTCATTTGTAGGTTTTTCTAATCCCTTTTTGCAAAATCTAAGATTATCTAGTCTGTGACAAAACATCTCAATTAATATGATGTTTACTGTTACTTGCTTGCATCAATATTTTTAGCCCAAAGATAGAAGTCAGAAATATCTCTAGGGAAAAATTTGAGAATTTGGATTTTATGTTGTGGCTTCAGTAGAATGGACTCATGTTTGCTGCAAATCTAGTCATCCTGAAAAAGCAACTTGGGATATAATGTATTTTTGTGCTAGTGACTTGTGTTGAGTATTAGAAGCATCCATTGTTTCTTTTGTTACATTTACTTGTTTGTTTAATTTCTCTTAACAATGAGTGCTTAAAATCCCTTCCCTCTTGCATGTCTGTAGAGCAGGAAGTCAACCTCAAGTTCAGTGCTGGGATATAAAGGCTAATATACTCTCCAACATGCATTTAGTGTGAGCATACATATTTCTTTTTAGAGAAGTCATATGGCTCATCTGCATTAACTAATAAAAAGCTCCTCTTTCAGTTGTCTCTGTTACTTTTCCTGTCTTATGGGAAAGGCTGAAATGTTCTTTAGACTTTTTCCTGCCTTTCCATCAGTTGGAAATAGGACTCCTATTGTTCTTTGTAGACCACGAATGTTTAAGTTAATTCTTAAGCTTAGATTCTGTATGTCTAGTAACACCAGATATCTAGCAGACATGCTGTCTACTCACAGGGCTGGATGTTAATAGCCTGTGATCAAATCTAGAAGGAAAAACCTCTTCATTTCTCGTGGAGGACAGGGAGGCCAGAGTGACTTCGAAGTGATTGAATATAATAAACTAAGCATACTATCTGAAACAAAACACAACAAAGATAGCATTATCTGAGCTTTTCTTCACAATTATTGACACTTGAATGCATTTTAATCTTAACCTGCAACAGCCTTTGTTATCTCAATCTGGACCTGAAATTGCCAGCTGTGCCATCCTCTTTGGTAATTACATAACATAGATAAGCATCCACTAGGAGCTAGAACAAGAGCTTCAAAAATCTTTTTAATTGATCTGTGAATTAGACTTAAACAGTGGTCTTTACACATGCATAACTAGAATAATTAACCACTTCTTCTGCCTAGAGCTTTCATATGTCCTTATGTGATCTCTTGCAGTCCCTTCTAGAGAACCTCAAAATAATGAGGCTGTAGATTGCTCCAAGTATATTGATTTGTCATAGAAGTTATGATTATTTTGGCATCCTTATGGTACAGATTTACATACTGTCCATGAACAGTCTGTTCTGTGTGGTCTGTTGACTAAAATTTGTCAAAGGCAATACTGAGCGTATGAAGAGGAGGAAAGAGAACAGCATTTCTTTCACGTATTTAAACTGATAATGTGTAACTAATGTGAGTTCTAAGTGGGTTTGTGGGCTTTTTAAAATTTTAAAAAAATACCTCCTTCCACTGAATGAATTTTTGCCCTCTTTTATTGTTCCAGGAGGAATACAGTGCCCAAATATCAGTGCCCTACAGGAAATGCGCAGCTGTAACGAGCACTCTTGCACTGTGTATCATTGGCAAACCGGCCCGTGGGGACAGTGCATAGAGGACACGTCTGTCTCTGCTTTCAACTCCTCTGCCAGCTGGAACGGGGAAGCCACCTGTTCCGTGGGGATGCAGACAAGAAAGGTCATCTGCGTGAGAGTCAACGTGGGACAAGTGGGCCCAAAAAAGTAAAGATCTTTAAAAATATCTTTGTGCTGTAACTATCTTTGGATTTTGCTGCTTCATATTTTTATCACCAATGACTACATTCAAAGACAAAAAGACACTGTTCTTTCTCATGAGTGTTCTCACAGGTGAACACTTCATCTTCTAAAAATGCAAAACTGGTGCAACAGGAGGACTAGATGATACCTTTCTCACTATTGATTTTTATGGGGGATATTTGCAATGGCAATTCTGCTGACTATATCCAGTTGGCTCCTTGCCATTGTCAGGTTGAGTCAAAATACAATTCGTAGGGTATGTGTGACATGCAGAGCAGCATTATTCCAAAGATCCCTGTGGTACCTCCAAGTAAGCAGTGCAATATATGGATTAGTGCAGTTCCATGCAAAAATAGTGGTTTGGATCTAAATACACTATAGCACATGTAAGTGCATCTTCTCTGAAGCAGACCAAAGAGATGTAGCATAGTGGAACCCTGACTGGGCACTAATTTGAAACATTAGTTTAAACATTAGCTAGACTACCTCTGTAATTTTTTTTCTCCATATATATAGTTTTTTAAGTGATCCTTTTGACCCAGTGATTTAATTTTACAATTTAATGTATGACCAGGGTTAAATATGGATTAGCTGCTGGTAAAATGCATTTGATAATATCTTTATATGGATTGGCAGTCTGTAAATATATCCCACTCAGGCCAGATTCAAAACTGAAAGAACCGATATCAGAGGTCATTTAGAAAGTTCATGAGACAGCTATTCTCACTCTAAATATTTGCACAGTGCCTGCCATTTGTTGCTTTATTCTGCAGTAGACTTTAAGCCTAATTTACTTGAAATGGAAATTTGAGGAGTGATGCCAGCACATTCAGTAATCTACCCTGTTCTGTATCTGCATTAAGTTGCTGTTCTATATGGTCATGATATCATTATATCCTTTTTTTGGTGCATTTACATTTAAAAAAAAAAAACAAAACAAAACAAAACCCTCTAATGATTTATCATTCTTTTGAAATCTATTGTTAATGTCTCTGCCTTTGATTTGACCTTAAATTTTTGGAGGAGGGCTGTTTTACTCTTTCATAAATTAATCATGTGAAATGAAAAAAGCTCTCCGTTGATGCTTCAAATTGTTGCATTAAAATCACAGAATCATTTTTAAAACCCAGACATTTAACATGAAAATGTGAATAGGAACCTTGTTTTAAACTCCCCTTAATAAAAAGGATTACTGTGGTACGATACAATCAATATTATTGGCCTTATCTGCCTCACAAGTTACAGACTTCAGCATGTATCTTTTCTGTTTAATTTGACCTTGAGTAAGGACCGCAAAAAGATCAATACTTTGCTTTAAGCCACATATAGTAAATACAAACAGTATAAAGGATAGAAATGGTGTTCTAATTGAACTAATTACCTTGCCTAAGTATCTGAAGAGGAATTGTAGTGTTCAGTGCTCCTGAAAGATGAAGTTCTCAGTGAAATGATGAATATGTATATTTCAAACTCTTTTGTATGCTTATAATTCCTCACATTCTTTCAGAAAAAAGCCAATGTGAAAAAAGCCAATGTATAAAAAAGTCATTAGTAAGCCAATGTTCAATACTTTCCAGAAACGTTTTTTATTTTCACCTTAGAGAAAATTTCTGCCAACATAGCTAACATACATGATTGGTAGCAGAGGGTTTTTTTAAAGTGTACCTGTTCATATATAGTACACCCATGCATATAGAATCTGATTTTATGAATCACATAGAAACAAGGCACAATGTGATTAAAAAATGTAGAGAGAGCTTATAGAAAGCTGATGGAGATTTATGTTGCTATAGCTATATTATTTCATGGTCTTTCACATTGGTGGAAGGGGAGAGAAGAGAGAGGATGGAGATGTTATTGCAAGAGGGCAATAAGGAGTTGGTGCTGGTTCACAGTAATGGATCATACATTGAGAAGCTTATGTGAATTGACAGGAAAATGCAGAGACAGCTGATGGAAAACATGAACTAGCAAGTGTTATTGCTGAAGAATATGTTCCTGTAAAGCTCCAACTCACCTTTTGTCCTCCTAACAGAGCACAGGCAGAGTTCTCCACTGACCACGGAGACCATCTTTTCTTGATAGCTCACCATTAGACTTGCTTGACTTCTTTGGACTGGAAAGAAAGATGCCTTGCACAAGCCAAGCTTTCCCAGCTGTTGAAATCTAAACATAAAGCTGGTGTCTCATCTCTCTGGTCCCAGTTGCCCAGCAGCCACAAGAGGAAAAGCTAGTCACAGTAATGTTTTTCTGTAATGATGCAAAAGCTTCAAAATATGGAAGCGATGTTTTTCTTACATCTTTACATATTCTTCTGGGGAGCCCCTGGTGGCCTAGTGGTTAGATCGCAGGACCTTCACTGCTGAGGCCTGGGTTCAATTCCAGCCAGGGATACTCCCCGGGCAGGTGGAGCTCGTTAGCCCTGTAAGGCAATCCACCTA
>JAWMRA010000078.1:25712831-25888821 GCA_035584735.1 Pseudotriccus pelzelni | reverse complement strand
TCACCTAAAAAATCCAATGCGCAGGCTTGAAGGTGTAAAGACCTTCCCCGGTTCTTCGTTTGCAAAGACTGGCCATTATTATTATTACATATTCTTCTGACAGTCCACAGTCTGTATGTTTTTAGGGCAATAGTAATTTTGAAATTATTTTGAAGATTTGTACTTCTGTCAGAGTTATTGCATCATTCTGATCAAGTCTAAAGTTGTTTGTCCTTGATGAAAAGGAACAGAATCCCCACAGAACGGGGAAAATGACCTGGGTAATGAGTCCCATATGTGGTAGTCTAATAATCCTTTTTATATGCTGATCAAGCCTCTTCCTAAAACAAGTGAGGATTTTTGTCTTTTCTTACAGCCTTTCTCAGTCTCATTGATCAGGCAGTTTCAAGTAATTTTCTGGTTTCTCTCTTAATCATTGTCAGTTTATACCTATTTGTTCCTGAGTTAGCAGCAGTATTTTAAATATGCCTCCTTCCAGAGTTTATATTTCTGCTAAAGTCATGAGACCTAAAACTGTACTTTGCTAAGCTAAATGAGGTGGCTTTTCTTCATAATTATGTGGAAACTTGAAAATAACCCTGAGAAGAACAGAGTCTGGCATGGTGGATGAGGGACAATGACTTAAGTTAAATCCCCAGGTGCAGAATACACCGGGTTAGGCTTGTTTGCACCAGAGGTATTTAAATGCTAATAGTTTTTATGTCTGTGCTCCATCCTGGTGAATTCTGGGCAACTAGCACTGCCCTCGTGTGCCTGCAGGCATTCAGTACCTCTCATGATTCACCACTTCACTGCAGATTGATTGTTTATTTGATAATATTTGTCTTTTTTTAGATGCCCTGAAAGCCTCCGACCTGAAACTGTGAGACCTTGTCTGCTTCCCTGTAGGAAAGACTGTATTGTGACTCCATTCAGTGACTGGACAACGTGTCCTTCTTCGTGTCAAGAAGGTAATTTTATCCATTGTGTGGAGTCAGACCAGCAGTCACTTTTGGCAGAATGGTTATACACATCTCTTTGTGACAGAGGACATGTAATACATGGTACAGCAGCTGCCGGGAGGACAAAAAGGTTTTGATGAAAAAATAGTTTTTCTATACATTTTCTATATGCATCTGCTCTAGCTTTTCCCCTCCATTTTACCTAATGTTACAGACTTCCATTTGCATCTTACACTGATAAAGAGATAACTAGTCATGGAGTAAACACATATCTCTTAATGTAACACCAAAACAGATACTCCTACAATTGTAGCATTTTAACTGTCAGATTATAAAATTGAGAGGTTTGGGTTTTGGAAATCCTTAAGCTTAGGCTGCTAGAAAAAACTGAGACTTTATATACCAGGAGAAAAGTAGGTGGATAAGTAGATATGCAATTGTATATAATTTTGACTGGCTCCTTCTACTTCGAGGAAAACTGAAGGGAAGTTAATAAAAATCAGCAGACTACATTGCTGGTAGTGGTCTGATTTAAACATATAACACAATACAATTTTATTATACTTGGCAAAGGTCCTAAAAACAGTGCAGGTCTCCCTTGAATTCTTAATACACTGAAATCATAGATGAAGTTGAGACATGAAATCACACATGAAGAGTGATGGCAGGCTTAATATTAGCCATATTTTTATACCTTATTTCTTTTTTTAAGCTTAACAGGAGTTGTTTTTCTAATATGTAATATTACAGACAGACTCTGTAATATACTCTGTTCCACGGGGTGCTAATCCCTGTGTGGGATGTGGTGATTACTCACAGCTACCAGATTATCAGAATGTAAGGTACAGTTATATCAAACATACAGACTTGGACTGCCATGGCCAATTCTATATGCTTTATAAAGCACACAAGCATAAAGGTATGTTTGCAGTAACTCCTATTACTGTTTAACAAATGAAAAAAAAAGGGTTAGGAAGACTTAAATTCATAACGTTTGAAAAAGAGCAGAGAATTTAAACCATTAAATCTTAAACTACGAAATAGTTAGTCATCATTAAATACTGTGTTATTTTGCAGCAGTATTAATTGTTCTTTCTGAAACATTTTTGTTAGATCAGATCAGATCATCTTGGACAAAAATGCCATCCTTTCCTGTTCTCATTTATGCGAGTTTTAAGGAAGTTCTTGATGCAAGAACAAATATTCACAAATATTTACTACAAACTAGCATGTAGACTTGTGTTAAACAGTATGTTTGTGGCCTACTACAGGCATCTTGTCTATTCAGTGGTTGAACTCTTTTTATACTTCACAAACAATTTTTATTTCATGGCGTTTACCCATTTGTGTCAGCAAGCTGGTCAGTAGCTTTACTGGGCTGCACGTCTGTCTTGTCCCTTGTGACAGCTCTTGGCACCTCCTGGAGCTGTTTGACTCAGGAGTGAAGGTCTTCCTATGTGCTGAAAAGCAGCCAGGTGGTGGAGAGCCACCACCGGGATTCTCCTACTGCTTGCTCCTAATTACAATTCCTTGGCTGTGCTCCAGCACGCTTCTGTGTTCAGACAAGCTGCAGCTGCTGTAATAACCCACCCAAAGCTGATATCAACCGAGTCAGCCAAATGTCTGCTCTATTGCTCATTGGAAAAAAAAAAAAATCCAAGATTTTTACTTAACAGTATTTCTGTATTAGACATTGCCTAATACAGATCTGTAGCTTTTCTCTTAATTTTCTACCTGAAGAACTGATACCCAAAGATGACTGAAATCAAAATTCCTGTAGAAACTATTTGCTGTTTATCATTAATAATGAATGACTATAATAATTAAAAACTGTAAACTGTAAAGGAATTCTAAAGTGGAATTTCTGTCTCCAGTTTTACATGCAAATGACTAGGGAAAGCTTATACCTTCAAACTGGAAAGTGTAGCAACAAAGTGAGCTGGCTTAATTTTTGACTTCAACTGTGTATTCATTTCATCTATCTGTTCATTTTTTCAGTCATTTTTTCACTGTTGCTGCTATTGTTTGGTGCGTAATTATGCTTCCTGGCTTCTAGCTGAAACTAAAGTATTTTTTCTATTAGCCTTAATTTTTCTGCTTATGGGCAAAATGGCATGTCAATATTATAGCAAGCAGTTCAAAATACCTGGTAAGTCTTGTTTCCCCCCCTGAATTATTGTCATCTCTATGTAGTAGCAGGAGAAACAAGCTCTTGTACTCTTTGCAGGGGGTGTCACAGTAAGGAAGCAATCCCGTCACCGAGTCATCATCCAGCTCCCTGCCAACGGTGGTCGAGAGTGCCCAGACTCTTTGTTTGAGGAAAGGGAATGTGAAGCTTCTCCTGTCTGCCATAACTACAGGTATGAGAGACAATCAGTCAGAAATAGCTCAGACATGATTTTTCAACTTGTACTATCTCTAAAGCTTGCTGAACTCCACTTCTTAACAGGAGGTTGTTTTCTAACATGTACTATTTACAAAAAAATAATACATATCTAAATCAAAGTCTCAGAACAGATGTAGATTCAGTTGACGTGAACCACTCTTTCATTTTGTTCCATTCCTTTGCAGAGCATTGCAACAACTAAGAATTACTTTTCAGGATAAATTTTTCCTAGAATCTGTTTTGATATTGTTTACATGTAAAATAAAGCTATCTTTCTAAATTTCAAAGCACCGAACAGCAAACTTATCTGTTTAGGAATGTGTAGGAGCAGCTGGATGGACAACACCAGCCACCCGGATGATAAAAGAAGAAGAAGAAAATACTAAAGCAAAAATATTGTGGTCCTGAGCTATTAGCCGGAGCTAGTATTAGTGTGTGTGTGAAAAGAATCACAAGGTCAAGCTGGAAAGCCACTTGAAGTGTGGTTGTTCTTTGTGGCTGAAAGTAGTCACATGGGTGTGTGGTATGTGGGTAGATAAAGAAACATCTGCCTGGCTGGATAGCTCAGACCTAGGGTTGGTAGAGAGTCTTTATATAGCTATGGAGTAATAAAGTTACAAGGAAGTTCTTCCTGGACAAAAGTCTGTCCCACTTGAATTCATTCGCTGCAAGGGGTGCAGAGTGAGGGATTTTTTCCTCAGGAGAGCTAAGTTCTGGTGCCACACTGTGCCACCTACTGTGTCCTCATCTTTCTATCCCTGTAAAGCCTGAGACAACCCAGAATTGAACATATCCCCATATTCCCTATGTCCTCTGCATTGTCCTAATCTTCACCACAGACTGTTGAGGACTGTTCCAGTAGGTGGGGATCTCCACCATCACTGGTAAAGAAAATCTGTGGGTAGTTCTGTATAATCCATCCAAGTGGTGTGGGAGGGTCTAGTCACACAACAAGATCCGGCTGTTGATATAGACAAAGTTTAGAAAATTCTGTTGCAGCTAGTTAGATTTACTTGACAAAATAATAAAAAGGGTTTTTTGTTTTGTTTTATGAAACTACTCTCTGTTGCAGAGGCACAAATAAAATTTAAGCTTATTTTAATGAAAAGAAATTGAGATTAAAGAAATGTGTTGCTTTCATCATCTGGTAAGAATTATCATTGCAAGTTCATTAGGAGATCACACTCTATGTAACTAAAAGATATGAAAAGATTTAAAAGAGCATTGGGAAGCTACCAAAATCAGTACTCCAAACATCAAGGAAACAGAGCTCAAGAACTTTTTCTAGTCAAAATGAGAGTCACAATTTTCTTTTAAAATGGGTGCTTCTCATCTCTTCAGTATGTTCAGTATCTGAACTGCATGATAATGTGTTGAGCAGAAGAAAGAAGTGTTGCTAGAGAGTGGTAGATGAGGTCATTTATATTTCATGACATGAACTAATACTGAACACATGTTCTGTATATTTCTTTTAGCATCTTTCTGACCTACACACATGCTGCAGCAGATGGACTCACACAGTCAGTTGGCTCATGCCTTAGTTCAGTTGCTGCCCCATAGAGCCAAGTTGCAGTGAAACTTGAGGTGCAAAACCACTGAGATAGTTTAAAATATGCAAACTGCTGGTGGCTGTGGCTGTGGACAGCTTTGGATTATTTTAGAGCTGGGACAACAAATAGACCTGCCTGGATTTGTTATATTTAAGGCCTAGGGTATCCCGCAGTGTCAGCAGGGAACTTCGTAAAAGTTTCATGCAGATAATGCACAATATTGTATATGTTTTCAACATTTTTTCAAGTTTTTTGGGTTTTTTTGGTTTGTGTTTTACTTTGATATGTTGTGGGCTCATGCTCATGTTGTGTTGGATTTCTTGGGTGACTCCACATTTATAAGATCATACCATTTGGCAACCCAAGATCCTGAGGCACCCTTGCAGTCATTCAAGCCCACTGTCCCAATACTTTAGATGTCGTTCCTTTTTGCTTCTTATTTCTTCTTTTGGAATAGCATTTGGCAAATGAAACTTAGCAAAGGAATTTGTTTGCTGTGACAACTCTTGTAATCATACACTTTGAAATTTGAGAAAACAAAATAAAAATCCTAAAACTTTGTTTATCCTACCTTAGCTTTGTAGCGCCATGACTTCTTTGTGCTCAAACAAGGTAGAATTGCTTCATTTACTGTTGTGTTGCAAGGCATACCTAAGGGAGTGGGGGAAGAAAAGACTCGAGGAAAAGAAAAGGAGAAGATAAAGAAATTAACTTTTCATGTTACAGTATTTACTGCCAAAAAACAATTCCAATGTTACCTTAATCAGAAATCAATCCTGGAGTCTTATTTCTGGGAAACTTCAACACACCTTTGCTTCATATAAGTGGAAAACAGACAGGAAGGAAAAGAAAGTGGGAAAGATAGGAGGTTTATTAGAATGTGGTAGTGTTTAAAATTCATCCTTACTTAATGGGTCAAAGTTGTTTTTAGGAGAAGCTAGTGTCCTTTCACTAAGTTCACTTTTCAAATTTTAGCATGCCTTTTTGTTGACTTCTAAAATACTCTGAGCATGCTCAGATATAAATCCATAGCAAAGGAGTTCTTCTATTAAACGGCTATTCAATTAATATAATTTTATTGTTCTGTATAGTTTTCTTTTTAAAAATTTCTTTCCCATATCTTTTTTAACTACGTTAGTGCTTTGTGTTAATGTATTCACTGCGTATTTGTTAGGTAGTGTTAATGTACCTTTGTGCTTCGAAATCCTTGAAAATACATATGGTTTACTCCCTCTTGCCTCCTTTGCCTCCACCTTTCTTCGTTCTGTTCTTAGTGGCCTCATCCTAAAAGGAGAAAAAAAGTTAACAGAAATAGGGATAAGTTTATGGTATTGTTACTATTTTTTGTGAATTGTCTGTGACCAGTTAGTAATAACAAGCAACAGCTTATGGTAGTTTCTAACACTGTCCAGAACTTTGTGCCTCAGATTTGATGTCTACAAGTTTAGATGGATTGTTTGAAGCTGATTACTTCCCTTCTCATTTCAGGTGGAAGACCCACAAATGGCGCAGGTGCCAGCTCGTACCATGGTATGTGCGCCAAGACAGTCCGGGAGCACATGAGACTTGTGGACCTGGGCTACAAGCAAGAGGTTAGACCCTTTGTTTCTGTCATTTATTTCTCAGAAATCTATAGCTGCACTGGTGTGGGAAATGCCTAAAATTTTAGTCATCAGAACCTAATTTTAATTTATCTGTCTTTGTGTTCATCAGCAAAGGAAAATACTGAATGCTAGTATGGGAGGGTGCATCACAACTGATATTTAGTAAATGTTTTACTCATAAAATATCAGTGTTGAAGTATAGATACCACATTAGTCACTAATTTTATGGAATTTTTTGATCAGTTTTTTTCACCATCCTTACCTGAATCAAGTTTTCATAGGTGTTTGTAGAAAGTATGTTTTCAAATAGAAGAAGAAAAGGATGGGTGACTTTACATGCTTCTTTTTGTAGAAAAGGTTGTGCAAAGTCACCTGTGCAAATGTGACATTTTTCACAGTAAAGATGTGCAGATGTGTTATGGGTATATCCATTAGACAGAATAAAAGGTTTTTGCACCCTATGTTTGCTTGAAAGTTTAGGGTTGGAGAACCCTACAATAATTTTCATCTGAGAGGAAATTCTGGAAGTCCCTCGATCCAACCCTCTACCCAGAGCAATGCCAGTTTCACAGTTGAATCCCACCCAGACTAGAACAGGTTGCTCAGGGCCATATCTCAGTATGACTGGAGAATCTGCCAGCATGGAGATCCTACAGCCTCTCTGATGCTCGTTCCCTGATGTAATTTATGTCTGTGACCCCTTACCCTTTCTCTGTATATCTCTGAGAACAGTTTGATTATCTCTTCTCTGTGCCCTCAAATTAAGGTAGTTGCAGAGAGCAACAGGAGCATTACAGATGCAGGACTTTGCATTTATACTATTAAAGTTCAGTGCCAGACCATTTCTACAGGCTGTTAAGGTCCTTTGAATGGCAGCCCTACCTTCCAGGTAGGTACTGACTGTTCAGGCTGGCATTGTCCTCAAACTTGCTGAGGATGCTTTCTGTACAGGTTGTTAAAGAAGCTAAACAGAATTGTCCCTGGGATTAACCACTGAGGTGAAACACTCTTAACCAGAGTATGGCTGGGCTTTGAAACCACTGACCCTTTAAGCTCAATGATTCCGACATTTTTGCACCATTTCTATTAAATAACAAATAATTTTAGCATCAAAATACAGCTTTACTGTCACCTGTTTTCATGGAGAACGTTGCGGTTTTAACAGAATTGTGTATGCGTGATTGTTTTAAATATAGTCAGGAAAAGGGTTTTTAAGGTGCATTAAATAAATTCAATATGAAAATAATTGCAATTCCTGCTTACTGTGTAACAGTAATTGAATTGCTTTGAACTACTAGTCAACCTTGAATTCCAGGAAGGTTTTTCTCCTTTGCTGGTTTTTGAGTGCAAACTCCTATCTATTAAAGCACTATTGGCTCAGCAGATTGTAGCATTCCTGGGCAAGGACACTACTAACTGCAGAAGTGAAATGTTCAGGTCATTAACTTCCCTGAAGTATTAAAGGAGGTTATGGTATACTTTAAAAAGTCACAGAGTAAATCTTAAGCTAGTAGCTCCTACCGCTTACTAAAAAAGTGTTACAGGAGATCAGTTTAGGGCTTACCACAAAATGAAACCTGAAGGCATTGCCTGCTAACACGAAAGACTTCTGACTGTGGTAATTATTTCAGAGGTCTATCACAATGCAATCTATTTCTAACAACTCTGGAGGATATATTCAAATTGCACACTGAGGAAATCAGATTTCTGTGTTTGACAGAAGGTGGGAGTTCAGATAACACAAAGTGTTGTCTTCTATACTTGCATGGTAGTACCAAAATCTCTTGACTTTGCCTCGAAGCCAGATAATAAGGAAAGATAGCTAATTGTAGTGCATGCAGATTGGGTTTTATTATTCCTGTGTGTCATAACGGATTCTTTTTATTTGTTTGTTTGTTTGTTTGGGTTTTTTTAGTGTAACTCAAATCATGTGCAGGGTGCTCACGTATGGAATAATACATGATTTTGGAAATACTGGGCATGCAGTTTTCAAATCTGGTAGAACAGTCTGACAGAATTTCTCTACACAGAGCTCAATCTTGTGAAAGATGATGTATTCAAACAGTAATCTTGTTCCTACAAGCAAGTATAATGGAAGTATCTCTCTAGTGTAATGTGATAAAAAGGTAGGATGAGTAATCGCTCATTAGGAGCCCCTGGTGCAGCTAAGCCTGAAGAAAGCAGGTGGTTTTGATAGACTTCTGTAAATAATTCTGAGATAAACCATTAGGAAGATTTTGTTTGCTCCTGTTTGTTTTGGTTTTTCTTAAATCTGTCCAATGTATAAATTTTATTGTAGAATTCACAGAGCAAGTTATTCAGTTGGAGAGCCAAAGTTTATTTGTGCTGCAGTCCAAATATCTAAATAAGAATCTAAATATTGTTTAGGCTGTTGCAGCGGTGAACGTTGTTTACCTTCAAATTTCTGGCACTCCTGAATGCAAAACTCACACATTCATTCATCTGTTCATGCTGATTTACTTTTGATGACAAAGTGAAACAATAATCTTACAGAAGTAATCTCCACCCTTTGCTATCCTGTGGATTGTCCTTTCATATTATGTCGATACTCGGCAGAGCAAGCAATTGCATTCTTGTTAGTGGGAAGAGTTCTCAGTTCCTCTTTTTCAGTGCTAAGGGATATTGCAATTGCTATCAGCTTGTCCTATTTCTGGTCTGATGGCCCACACACAAACACTGTAACACACGTATCAGCAAATGTGTTAAATAAGAAAGAATAGGAATGTACACCAGGGAAAAGGCATATCTGACCATGCATTCATTAGCAGTTTATTTTGAACAAAATAGTCTGTTACTGTTAATATTTTAGTTAGAAACATAATTAAATCTGAAGGAAAAAACTGGAAGTTAGAAATCATTAAAAATGACTCATTAGATCTAAAGAGTCTGTAACTGGAGCATATGCATGCTTTGCTTTATATCACAGCTTTACTATTTACACTTCCATTCTTCAGCTTTTTTATCACATTTGGTCTTTCTTGGCAGAAGAGATACTTGGGTGAATCATAAAATTTAGAATTCTGATTCATTGTTAAAGACAGCTCTGTTTCTATCTGTCTTGTGTAATGAAGGTTTTGTTTCAAATCACATCAGTTTAAATGAATGTCACAAAACTGTAACTTGGGTCAAAGCTGAGGAAAGAGAATAAAAAGGTTTGGTGGTTTCTGAGTCTAGTTTTTAAAAAATAATTTCTTTAAAATTTTTTAGGGAAACATATTTGTTAGCTATTCATGCACATAATGGACACGTATTTATATCGAATCCTATGCATAGTAACATAGCATTTAATACCCGAGCAGCAAATTCACTGTTGTAGTCATGGACTTTATTTGAAGGTAGTCATGACAGCTGTGTTGAATTTCTACGATGAATGAAAATCTGAAGTTGTATCACTAAAAAACTCCCTTTTAACAGCACCTTTTAGCAGGGCAGGAGTGTATTACAGAAGTGAAGCAACTTAAGACTTCTGTCTTTTCAAAACACTCAAGAGACAGTGATAGGTTCATCAGCAAGGAGTTTAAAACTTCCTTTTGACCTCAAGAAAAAGGAAATATAAAAATATAGAAAAATATAGAAATATTTTCTATAATATAGAATAGAAATATAGAAAATATAGAATATTTTCTATATTTCTATATAGAAATACAGAAAAAAGCCATATTTTACTGCAACATTTATGTTGTGTTTATTTTCATAAGCTGTTTCTCAACTAACAAGAGTAAGTTGATCAGATGTCTTGATGAGTCAACTGAAACCCAGGAGGGAGATGCACAGCATTGGCAATTACAAAATACCCCCTGAAAAACAATAAAAATTAAACAACTACAGCCAACCAAAAACTACAATGAGAAAGTAAATCCTCAATAAACCCAAGCTACTAATATTTGATGAGGCTGTGGGCTATCACTCTTACAGTGGTAGAAATTAGGATTAGGGTGCTAAGAGATACTACTTTGTATTTGTAAGGCTGGCATTTAACACATAGATCTAATTTCAGATTAGTAGTCTGCTCAATGAGATAGAAAAATTAATGCTGAAATTGTGAACAACTTAGGTAGGTGTGTGTTATGTTATACACATATCTTAGATTGGTGCTAGTAAACCTCAGCTAAACTTGAAAACACGGTTCAAATCCCTTTGGAATTGTAACTTAGGAAAGTTACTAAAACGTCTTGTTTTGCCAGTAGCTCCTGCAAACTTAAGTAGGGTTTTGGACGGCATCCTAATGCTGGTGAAGAGGACATGTAGCAGATGAGAAGCCTGAGTGCCCAAACTGCAGTAGCCTAATCACATCATGATGTTTATGGACAGATGCACATGGTAAGGCCTATCCCAATGAGTGAAAGAGATTTGCAGAAGGATGTACAACTTGCAGTCCTTGCCACCATGAATCTTCCTCAGAGTTTTGTAGGAGGAATAGGATGAAAATTGTGAAATCTGTCAACATATTCTGCAATAACAAGAGGAAGGTTATTTGTAAATTTAAGCAGAAGTTAAGGTAACCTGGCTGTCAAAGAAAATACCTGGATAGATGTCACTGGAACTGGCCTTTGTTAAAGATCTTGTAAGATCTGAGCTCTTGTAATTCTTCATTCATAGCATGTCTGTAGACTTATTTTAAAGACAGGGAATGGGAGGAAGCTTCTCAGGATGGCCACGAGCACATGCAGAGGCCTTGCAGGCTTGTTTGTGCCACGGGAAGGCTTGGAGGCAGAAGCAGTGGTGAAAAGCCCTTTCCTCCCCTTTTAGTTAAGGAGGGACAGCAGTCTCCCTCTTTGGGCATCACTTATGAAGGTGGGGGAGTTTGCTCTTGTGGGGTTTTCATGCCATTATTGAAAGCACAGGAAAGAAGACAAAATCATGAATTAAAGAAGAGTGGTGCTCTTCATGGAGCTATAAACTACTATTTTAATGTTGTTAAGACTTAACAGATGAGAGTGCCCTATTGCCTGGTCTGTAGTCACTGCAAAGGACAATGGTCAACTTGAGGATTTGTACTGAAGTAAGTATTTGGACAACTGCTCAAAAGTAGTGTTTACATGAGTTTTTTGTTTGTTTTATTTTTGCAACACAAGAGCCAGAATCTCCAGACAGCTTTATTTGGCAGAAATACGTTGTTATTCTCTGTGGAACATAAAGAACACTCAGGCTTGTATTTTCTCAATATTATGGGTGTGTGCTCCTACTTAAGATACTTATGGTAGAAATATTTCATCATGCAGTGTCTATTTTGCTGTGTCCCATGGAGGAAGAAATAAACATAGATGAAATCATAGGTTAGGCAACATGGATAGAAGGTGTAAGAAAAGTTAGTGTGCTGAAATAATTCTGGTTTTCTAGGACTGAAAAAAGAATTTTTTTTGTTGTTAAAAATACTGAACAATTAAAAATGACATAGAACACCTTCATTTATAAAGGAATTTTTAGTTATAGAAGTCACTGAATCTCACATCTCAGTGAAATGTCAGTGAACTATGCTAATGATGTTAACACTGGAAAGGTTTATATAAACCCACATATAACATGACTTGTTAAAATGCAGTCTCAGTATTTAATTATGCCAACAAAAAATATATTAGCCTGTAGTCCCCTGTGGGGACTTGGTGGAAACAATGCTGTCCAATAAAGTTTTAATTATATCAAAGTCCTTTGTCTAGAAAATTTAGACTGCCATTTATTTCACATCCTTCTTCTGGGAGATAGTGGTTGTTAAATACCAAAGCAATTTTGTAAGTGAAAGGTTTATATGTTAAATTTGATTTTTCTGTTAGCTGTATTCCTGTTTTTTCACTTAATAATTGCTTGCATTTAATTCAGTAAAAGAGGAATTGTGGTCTTTCCACTTACTGCTAATGTCTGCAATAAATATAACAGTGCTGTATAGACAAAATAATTAGCCTGTCATGATATGGTTTTATAGTAGTTGAAGACACTTCTCTGTATAGTAAGTTAATCATTGAAATCAGTAACTTCTACCAAATGTAGTTAAAGAAACACAGGTTTGATCAGAGAAGCAGGGGATGAGTTTGCACAGATTAGGTTGTGAATGGAAAAAGTAACTCCACTAACAGTAAGAACATTTCAGATGTCAAGACAGTTAGCTGGCCAAAATAGTGTGTTAATGGAATTTATACAGTTGTTAAAATCCCTGCTTTAAGTAATGGAAAAATATCCACTCTTCAACAGTCATAAGGAGTATAAATCTTTCACACTGATATTTGAATCTGAAGAATAACAGTAGAAAAATGGAATATAGAGGGAATTATCCAGGTCTTGTCAGTTAGAAGTAATTTGAATAGTTATGGACAGGCACTGCAAAAACTAAGATTCAGGAACTGATATAGTACAGCAAGCTGTCCTCTAATTTGTGTTGTTATTAAGGTGAAATATTTAGGTCTCAGGAATGAAGAGTTTTCCTGCTTTGATTGCTACAGTACAACTGACAGTTAATCTGGAAAAAACCCCAAAGTGTTAATCCTCAGGGGAGCTTTTCACCTGGGTCTACCTGATGTAAATTAAATGCATTAATACGAGTATGAAAAAATTTATGACAGAGTGGATAGCTGCACATGGAGTAATGTTTAATAAGTAGGGAAGCTGAGGGAAAGAATATTGGCTTTAGAAAAAGCCAATTTAGCTAGAAAGAAAGAATGTTCATCAATGAACAATATTTATGTCTTGTCAAAGGACTAGGAGGAGGAGCAGTATGTAGAATAGGTATTAAAGTTTTGAAGGAAGTTATTAAAAGTTATTGACTAATTAGTGGCCCATCTTTTAGCCCTTGGCTAGATACAGTTTTCATTGCTAAAAATGGTGGCCTGTATCTCCCTGCGAACGCAGCGAAGATAATGCAGTTAGTTTTGCTGATGTGTGCACATGCCAAAGTCAAACTCAAGACAGAGAATTTAGGTTTGACCTCTGTTAATTCCCACATGGTAGAACTAGTCTGAACTATGCTTTTACCTTGGGGAAACTGATGTGTGCTATGAGCAGAGAATATCTCAATAGAATCCAACAACATAGCCTAAGCTTCTATCAGAAGATAGTAGCTTGACTATTATTGTGTTTTTTCAAAATATTTGTGTAATCTTAGAAATCGTATAGTATGGATTTTCAATTTTAAGTATTTGATTCTGCCCATTGAATCACTATAATTATATTTGGACAAAAAAAAAAAAAAAGGTTTCCTCACGTAAACTACACCAATACTAATAGGGTTTGACAGAATAATTGTATTAGACAGTGTGCAGCTGGACTGTCCTCCAGTAAGCACAACTTAATGCAGTACTGAGCCTATTACAAACAGTGCTGGCAGCCCTGCTCCAAAGGGCAGTCAAGGATCAGGGAACTTGTTTTTTTAGCATCCCAGGAAACACACACCCCCTCCCCTTCACAGTGTTTTACCATGTACGTGATGCAAAAACAATGCTCTTGGGACCTCTGGATATGTTTTAGTAGGCACATGGTCTTGAAATGGACCACGTAGGTCATCAAGTTCAGCTTCCTACAGTCATCATGAGGTAGAAATTGAGTTTAGAACTAGTCGGACAAAAAAGGTTTTTTTTCAGAAATCATAGGTTGCTAGACCATTACAATTACCTTAGAGCAATAAAAAAAAATTTTCATCAACTATTCTTCCTTTTTTTACTCCTGGAGGACAGAATCATAGAATCATAGAATATCCTGAGTTGGAAGGGACCCACAAGGATTATGGGAGTTCAACTCCTGGCTCTCCCCAGGACAAACCCAAGAATTACAGCATGTGCCTGAGAGTGATTGTCCAAATGTGCCTTATACTCTGGTAGGCTTGCTGCTGTGAGCAGTCCCTGAGGAGCCTGTTTCAACTACCCTCTGGGTCAAGAACCCTTTCCCAATATCTAAACAATCCCCCCCAACCCCGACATAGCTTCATGCCATTCCCTCATGTCCTTTCACAGAGAAGAGATGGGTGCCTGCCCTTCTGCTTCCCCTCTCATAGGTGGTTTTCTGCTTTATTTTGAAACTTTGCATCCAAACGTCCTTTTCTCCTACAGTTGAACTTGATTTTTTTTTAAAATTCACACACTAATAAAACAATTATTGTAAGCACAATTGAAATGTTATGCTTAAATTATAGAGTGTGATCTAAAAAGTTATATTCCCTTACAGTGTATTATTCAGATGCAATGTTACTGCAACAATTGGTGACCCGAATTATTTCACAGTCTTGAGCTACTGCATGTACTGTGTGCTGTCAGATGCCAAGAAGCATAAATGTAATTCTGCTGTGTGAACAAACAACTGGAAGTTTCCAATCTTATTACTGTGTAACAACTTTTATGTTATTTTGGGAAAGGAAATAAAGCTAGGATTACTCAGGCTTATGACAGAAAAATAGATAAGCAACCATGTTTAAAAAGAATATATATGAGAAACAATAATAGGACATTGCTGACTTTGATGAAGGAATAAAGTGCCTCCTCAGCAAGTTCGCTGATGACACAGAGCTGGGAGGAGTGGCCAATACTCTCGTGCAGCCCTTCAGGAGGACCTCGACAAGTTGGAGAGGTGGGCAGAGAAGAATTATCTGAAATTCAACAAAGGCAAATGCAGGGTCTTGCATTCCATGCACCAGCACAGGCTGGGAGCTGACCTGCTGAAAAGCAGCTCTGTGGAGAAGGACCTAGGGGTTGTAGCAGACAGCAAGCTGTCCATGAGCCAGCCGTGTGTCCTCGTGGGCAAGAAGGCCAATGGTACCTGGGATGCATTAGAGGGACCATTGCCAGCAGGTCAAGGGAGGTGATCCTGCACCTCTACACATCCCTAGTGAGGCCCCATCTGAAATACTGTGTCCAGTTCTGGGCTCCTCAGTAGAAGAGAGACATGCAGCTCCTGGAGCTGGTCCTGTGGCAACAAAGATGATTCAGGGACTGGAGCATCTCTCTTATGAGGAAAAGCTGAGGGGATTGGGCCTGTTCAGACCCAAGAAGACTGGGAGGGGAGGGTATGAAAAGGCTCTTGGTGGTGCCAAGCAGTATTGCAAGATGCAATGGGCATAAACTGGAACACAGAAGTTCTACCTGACCATGAGGAAGAACTTTTTTATTGTGAGAATGACCTCACACTGGAACAGCTTTCCCAGAAAGGTTGTGGAGCCTCCTTCCCTGGAGACATTCGGAAGCCTTCTGGGCACAATACTGTGCCATGTACTCCAGGGGACTATGCACGAGCAGGGAGGTTGGTCCAAGTGAGCTCTAGTGGTCCCTTCCAACATTAACCATTCTGTCATTGTTAAGAACTATATTAATGAAACAGTCCTATTCTTTGTACATCCTTATATTCCAACTGCTTCCTTTTCTGTAACCTGAAATTTTCTTAAGGAACTTTTTTTCTTATTAAGTAAGAAGCTTTTATTCAGGACACAGCTATCCTGTTCTAAAAAGTTGTGCCCCTGTTGGCTGATCCTCCACTCCTAGGAAACATGCTTTGTTCTTGAACACTTTTTCAAGATTAAAAATTGCTGAAGAACATCAGGCATCAATACTATTGTAAGCGGTTAAGAGGTACCCTGAATTCAAATATGCTTATAAATTTTATATCTATCCCTTTTTCTAAAATACATTCTGCTGATAAAACCTTATAACTTATACACAGTTCAGTTACTTAAAATTATATTACAAGTTTTTTAATGTCTGAGATGTAGGCTGTGTTCTGTGTAAAGTGGTATAACAGGTGTGGATAACATGGTGCAACCTTTATAATATTTACAGTCGTCTGTAAGATTTTTTTTTTCCTGGTAAGTCCTTAAAAACTAATTTAAGCAAAATCCAAAAAAAAAATTGAAATGTCAAATGTATTCACTCAAGGTAAAACTGGTGGCAAATATTAAGTTGTTGCATAGGTATTCTGGGCTTTCAGTGTGTTTTTGTGGTAGAATATTGTTGATTACTAAATTGAATAGAGACGTTAATACAAAAAATGCTGAATTAGACTCCATCTCTTTTTGATTCCAGCAATTACTTGTCGCAAACAAGATGGTGGACAAGCTGACATCAGTGAGTGCCTTAAATATGCTGGCCCATTACCATCCTTAACACAGATGTGCCAGATTCCCTGCCAAGATGATTGTCAGTTTACGAACTGGTCAAAATTTTCTCCCTGTAATGGGGACTGTGGAGGAGTCAGGACAAGAAAACGCACTCTTGTTGGTAAGACTAATCAGAAAAACAGTGCATCTTTTATTAATTATTAATGCTGTTTTGTTTAAAACCTGAGGATTTCTGAGGTTCCCTTATGACAAGCATTTGTCATAGTGGCAGAAAGCAGATGCAGTGTCATGTTTTATATACTGTTAGTGGAACAACATCCAGGAGAAAAAATTCCTGCCATATGTTAGAGAGTCTTGATTATGAGTAAGTGACTAGACAGAAGATGGGGAACACAAGATGCCAAGGTTTTTTCCAAATGTAGCTATATATTTAGTAATTTATTTTTTAAAAATTTTTGACAGAGAAGTCAACAGTCATCTCAGCTTAACAGGATAGAGTGTTAACCTACTTGCCTTCCTCTTCCTTTGTCTGGTCTTTGCTAAAACAGGACTTCCCTCTTGGATGGTGTTTTGGTGCATTTAGAATCACTATGGCAGCTGAATGCTTTTCAGCCTTTTGCTATAGACCACCATTTTCAGCCTTAAGCTTTGGTTTGCCTCTTTTGAACCTCTTAGCTGCAGTCTTTAATGTCAGAGTCATGATTAGGCCAGTCCTTTCTAGGGCTGAATGTTTGCTCTCCAATTTCTTTTTGTTCTCTGTTCTTCAATTGCCTAAATCCAGCAGCACAGATCACCACATGAGGCAGCACATTGCCTAATTCTCTGCCTTATTTCTTGACACAAGTAATAATGCTCTTATTTTGAAACCTCTTGAGGTTTTAGTTAACAAAATGAAAGGGTTTTCCAGCGATGTCCAAACCCTTGCCACAAACTTTTCCTTTTTCTGCATAATAGACACTGTTCCACTTAGAAACATTTTTTTCTTCAACTTCTTTTTAGTATGTTGGTGTGTTTCTTTTAAATTATTATTTCTTCGGCGTGATATGTAAAAAAAAAAATGCTCTGTTTCTAAATTATAATTGAAACCTCAAGAGTGAGACTTGGCCTCTGTCATAGCACTCTCTGCCAATTAGTCTGTATTGCCTGTGCTGGAGGAAAGCTGGCTAAGGGGGGTGCCCATTAGCAGCATCAGAAAGAATGTGATAGGATCCAAACCCTATCCCTCACTCCATCCCTCTGTAAATCAGACCAGTGGACAATGAATAATTCATGAAATTCAAGAAGCCTCACTGTGACTGTCTAATAATTTCAGTAAACTTTATGCCAGGTTTGCTTCCACAAGGAAAATAAAACACCGATTAACAGTATTTTTTTTTAAACAAAGCAAAAGTAACACTTTGTGATATTTCCTGTCCTTAGTTGTAACCCCTTCAAACTTGCTAAGACTGTGATATGAACTGTGGTGTATTCTCTGTAGCAATGCGTTACCCAGGCTAACATGTAAAGCTTGGAGTAAATTCATAATTATTTCCAGTGGAAAGGAAGAGGAGAAATGCATGTTTAATGAGACATTGTGTTGTCAGAAGAATGATAAACTTTTCTTGAGGTACCTTTTGTCTATTCTAAATAAAGGCAGTAGGAAATATAAGAACTAAGGATGCTGCAAAGTTGTGTCCAGTACCTTGTTTTGAATAGCAAGGAAAATACTACAGAATATTAATTTACAGTAGTATCTTAGTAACAAGCCTTTTTAAAACTATTTTTTCAAAGACTACTAGATTAATTTATATGAACTGTCTGGTATGGAAAGGAAAACTAAGCAAATTTTAACAAAGAGAAGAATAAAATAGTTTTAATGGGAAGGGGAAGTTTAGTGGATGATTATGCTCCAGTTAAGGAAGGAGAACAAGAAAATAGTTGAATAGAAACAAATTCACAGGAGCTTATTCTATTAGAGGGAAGAATGGTAATTATTAACAAATGTACTATAAAAAAATTTTAAATTAAAGAATTTTGACATTTTGAAAGAAGGTACTAGTGTAACAAAGATGCATATTACTTCCTTCTGCACTTTCAACTTGAAAAAGTTTGACCCAGGCAGAATTCTTGTTATTGAACTGCACACTGGTGATGAAATAAGAGAAAAAGGGAATATTTGTTTAATTGCTAACTTTTTCAAATTGCAGCCCCCAAGTATTTTTATTCAAAGTAAATATTGATCCTGTCTTTTTTAAAGAAAGGCATTGCCTTTGAGCAAACTGTAAGTATCCACTACTTTTAGAAATTCAAGTCAATAACCTAAATTAATAAAGATTAATGTAAGTAATATTGAGGGTATGTATATGGTTGCAAGCATTTATTACAGAAGTCTAAATGAAATTTTTTTGGCTAAAATAACAATTTTTTCTTTCTAGGAAAAAGTAAGAAAAAGGATAAATGCAGAAATTCTCAGTTGTATCCTCTGATCGAGAATCAGTTTTGTCCGTGTGACAAGTACAGTGCTCAGCCGGTGGGAAATTGGTCAGACTGTATTTTACCAGAGGGCAAGATGGAAGTATTGCTAGGGATGAAGGTACAAGGAGACATTAAGGAATGTGGACAAGGCTACCGATACCAGGCCATGGCATGCTATGACCAAAACAATCGTCTTGTGGAAACGTCACGATGCAACAGTCACGGTATTTAGAAAACTATTTTCTTTCCTATGTTTACTTATGTGCTTTAATTAATTTAACATAATATGTGCACAAGTAGAATTATTAGGTTAATATTTATTACTTAGGCTGCATTTTATCCCAAGACACCTTCAAACCCAACACACGTTTTAGCTGATTTTTAAAATAGTCAATTTTTACTGGTTGCTACAGTGCAATATTTAAAAGCAAAATCATGCTAAGTTACTAACTAGGTATTTTAATGGAAAAAAATATCTTTTTTTTTTTTTCTGATAACTGTATCTAGAAATTGGAGAATAAAGCCATTTAGGAGGGTCAAATTCTCAAAAAATAAATAAGCACATGACTAATTAGGAAAGGCTGAAATTATTTCCATAAATTCTTTAGATAGCTTTAAACTTCTTAAATAGACTTATCTCTCTGCATTTATTCTTCAGCATCTTAACAGGCAGACATATATCAATCTGAGTTCAACAGCACACAACACTCTCTCTGTATAAGTCTGTCATGTGTAAAACTAGGATGCTTAAGGAGTTTATATTCTTTGTTTTTACATTGCTTCAGGAGAGAGCAGTGTTCCTTCCTACAAGGGATGCATCTGTTGCATTAGGATCCAAACTGGCACTTGTTGGTTTTCAGTGAGCCAGAATTGTGCTAACTGACATCACTGGAGTTTTGGAGTTCTTTTTTTTTCCCATTTGCAGTGAAAAATTGTATCTGAGCAATTGGTAGTCTCAGTGTCATTAAAAGGTCAATGTAAGTTTAATTCTTATACGTATTCTACTTTCTAATGTTAAATTAAGATAACAGAAATTTCATTTATTTAGCTGGATAAATTTAAACTAGCTAATCAAATAAATTTAATTAAATAAGGAGATTCTAATTTGTACTATTAATTCCTGTTTAAAACTATGATAAATTAGAAATTCAATGTTAGCTTATCTTTGTAATACAATGGAAAAATGAGCTTTTAGCTTAATTCCTCAAAGCAAAGCTGAAAGATAATTTTGTGGAGAATTTTCTCCCATGTTTATTTTCATTCAAAATCATCTTTTCCTGTAGTTAGCTCATACTGGAAGATATGTTTGTTTAAATACATTTGAATGACAAAGTCTAAATCCTAAGCTCTCAAGGTACAGCAAACCTCTCATTTTACTTTGGAATATTCTTTAATTCTTTTCTCAGCTATCTGCTCTGGGTTGAGGGCTGCAAAGACTTAGTTTTGTTCTGTGTAATCTAAAGAGGACGTTCCTGACCAGGACCACTTGCCCTCTTTGTAGTACCAAAAGATGCAGCTGCCTCTAAGGACCGGCAGTCGTGTGAGCACAGATCTGCCTAGGCTGAGTGGTTGTCCTGAGGGAATTAGAAAGACCCTCAGAAAGCTGGCAGGGAATGCTCAAAAAACAGTCATGGAATAATCTGATTTGTTTAGAGGGTACCGTTATAAAATGCAGAACAGAAACCTTTTCCTATTTCTTTGGTGATGTTTTTTAAACTTTATCTGTATTTGACACTGTGTTAGAAGTCCATGTTCTTTCACCATTAAGTCTGTAGTGACCTTTGAGTCTAAAGAGCTTAATTCTAAAAGAACTTAAGTCTGTGGGAAACTAGGGGAACTGATGGCCCACTGCCAATCAGTTTTCATTGACTTGAGGAATGGGGACTGTCAGGTTTTGTATTAACAGCAAATGGAAGACACATGAGGGAAAAAGCTGTCTCTCCAAGAGGAAATTGAAGGTGTTGTATGTGGTAGGCAATGTGCTGCTTGAAGTGGTTTGCAAACAGGGATACGGACAATTTCTTTGCGTAATACAAGTACGGATGTAGCTGCTTTCAAGCCCTGGCAGTGCATTTTGGGGTGCAAATCCATTGCAAGAATCAAAGAGATATAAGAGGAATAAAAAATTATTTTAAAAGGATATTCTAAACCATTATTGTTTAGCCTGATATAATATATTCATGATGGTAATTTCTGATCCAGTAGATTTTGTCAGTGAATGTTGCCTACACTCACAGGGACCAGAATGGATAACAATCCAGTGGAAATAATAATCCAGTTGAAAAACTACTAACAGTGTGTTATTCTTATTCCTACTATAGCCAGGACTATTGTTTACATGCTATTAGCACTCACAGGCATCTTCACAAAACACAATAGAGCATTGCTTTGTTGTGTTTTTTCTTTCTGCTGTTCCATCTCATTTTTCTCACAGAAAATTTGAAGTCTCTTTTAACTCTCCTTGTAAACTGGAAGTGTTTGCCAATCATTACTATATTTATTGTAAATTGGGAAGCCTGAACCCTTTAGTTTTAGGTGTTGTTCTCTTCTGAATTCTTTCTCTCTAGATCAGTTCATTAAGGTGTCTAGTTCTTTGATATTCCACCATGCCACCCCCACCTCACCCTCACTCCCCTCCTCATGTGTTCTCATCAGTTCCATTTGAGGGAGAGAGTACAGTTATCCCCGTCCATGGTGTAGTGTGTGAGCAGATAAAGCTTGGAATTGCTATGAACTAATCCTGTATTCCTTGCACTTTTCTAATATTGCTTGACAGGAATTTCTTGTATACAGGAAATGAAGTATCTAAGGAATTAAATTGATGCTAAGAAATATGTCACTGAAATTATGGTTTCCTTTCCAGTAGCTCCTCTAGGTGTTGTACATAGGCAATAGTGTAGGCTTACCTTTTTTATTGTCTCCTTCAGCATTTTTACAGGTTTAGCACACTTTTGCAGATACAAGGGGGCTAGAGCAAATTATATTAGTTTTTCAACCCAATTTCAGTATATGTCTCTGCCTTTTCTGAATGTCTGCTTTGTATCCATGAATTATGTTCTGATGATTTGGTTTTTCTCAATGTGTATAAACTGCCGTTTTGCCAGGTAAATCTTACTTTATATCTTCCCGGTATTTATTATGCTTTTCATGCTATTTTCATGCCCTTTTTCTGTGGCAGTTCTTCAGTTTGGCATCATCTCTAGATTTCAGTATACTGTTTGTTGGTTGGTTTGGCTATATTATGCCAAATCAACAAGGGACTTCTGTGGTATCACAATAGTACCCCACCTGCTAACAAATAAAAGTGCCTTGTAGCTTCCCATCAGTCTGTGTTTGTTGTTTGAAGCTGAAGTTGACAGGACTCAGAACTCAAGCCTGCTTGGGTTATTTTTGTAAATTTTAACACAGTTGCTTATTTTACTGCAGAAATGATAACACTGGATTTTTCACCAATTTTAAAACTGGTCAAAAATTTTATCAGTTTTTTCAACTATGTTATCTGTTTTACTCAGAAATTTGTTTTACTCATTGTTCCTGTGGGTCTGTTATTTCTTTTCCAACTAGTATAGCATGTAATAGCATTTTTTTAATAGGCTATTATTTGCTCAGTTAGCTTGCAGTAGTAGAGGAATCAAGACCTTTAAGAAGATCTTTCCTGTGTGGTATTGAACTTTTGTTATTTCCTGAAACTATGAAATCCTGAGGTGCGAAGTGGAGATAATTGAACTTCTTCAGCTGTGACAACAACCTCTAAATTTAGCAAGAGGGACAAACTGCACACACCCTGATGTTATTATTATATCATGAGATATGATATGATATATTAAAATGCCACAAGAAACTCAAATGGAGAGACTGTCAAAAGTTTTATGTAAATATTGCCATGCAAATTTATGAGGCAATGAACAGGTCAGTGCTGCAAGTCATGATGTTTTGAGTGGAATGAATGAAAAGACAGATCTGCTCTGCAATGCCACAAAATTCATAAGCTGTTTTGAAAAATGTTGTGTGCTTACAATCACAATTAAGTTGACTTACTCAGAAAAGAAAGGTAAACAGAAGCAAAAGAATAAATACTTCAGGGCTCTTTTTACTGCTTGACACATCTCATTTTCAAAAGATCTGAGAGAAGTTAGCAACATGCAGTTTCACGGACATCAAGTAGCTAAAGAACAGGTATAACACAAGGACAGTGCTAAATTAGCAGACCCACTGGGAGATTCTTGTGATAATTTTTGAAATTTTGGGTGCAGTTATAAGGTCCCAAGTGCAAACAAGTTTCTCAAAGTATCAGGAGTGACCGTAACACAAAAGGAAAGGCAAAATGTAATAAAATAAATCCGTTGTTTCTACTGGGTGAGAACCCTGGGGAGCACAGGCCAGAATCCTTCTGAAGAGGGTCCTTAGCTTTCTGTAGCTTAACAAGTGCTTCAAAAGAAATCCCAAACAGACAGCTGAAAACAGACCTAAGTTTCAGCTGCAAAGAGACAAGGCAGTTTGGTTTTTTCCTCACTTTCTTTTTTATCTTTGGGGGTTTTTTCAGTGTTATACGTGCCCAATATTTTGATTTTTTCACTTAAAAGTATTTAGTTTCAAATTTGAGCTAAATTTATTGGTGAAAGAGTTTACACCATTCAGCAGCCATTTGAAATATTCTGCCACTGGTATTTTTCAGCCATTCCAGTTCTTCAGAGTGTAGGGAGGAGCTAACAGCTTCCAGTTGCCAACAGATGTGGTAACTGAGCTGTTGTTTACCTGTTTTCCTTAATGGAAAACACATACATTGCCCTTTCTCTTGTGTCTGCTTTTCCTCAATACTACATAGGTAATTTTACTGGAGAAATATAAAAACGTATAGTTCACTTGATAATCATGTGTGAGAGGTTTTTTCCATTAGAAAAGCAGTAGTTGTTTTTCATAACTTTATCCCTGTCATCACTAGAATACTAGAGCTCTGCGGATAGTGACATGTATCTGCCAACAATTTGTTTCAGTGTATTTGTGAAAAAAAATTGAGATTCTCTTCATTGTCCCTTTAAACTGTACCTTGAATTTTCATGACAAAAAATCAAAAGCAAGCCACTGTCATGTGGCACTACACTATCTGCTCTTCAGTGCCTAGTTTTTCTCCATCATATGTCAGTTAAGAATCCTGACCCACAAAAGCTGAGCGGTGGTTGTGTCTGTGTGTGCCTAGTGAAAGCAAATATAGTTGCATGGCAGACAGATGCAGAATTTTTATGTAGGTCATATTACCCTTCTTAATTCATGTCCATTTACTGTTAAGACCTTAGGCACAGTCAAGCAGTCAGGATAGTTTGTCTGCTGCCTTATTAGTGTGAGATTATTTGCCCCTTTAGCATTAATTAAATGAGATGCATTGATTTGTGCTGAGTCTACAAAGCCCTCTGTGGCTACAAGGCTTATGTGGGGGATTAGGGAGGAATATCTGCGTATCAGTGAATACTTTTACAACAGCTGTTAGGAGTATCAATGTGAATTGAGGAATTTTGTATTTAGTTGCTTATATGTGCAATAGTAAAGTCTGGTATGATATAATGGAGTCTATGGAGTCCAAGATGTCTGTTAGAACTTGCTTTATCCGCTTTTATTAGGACTTTTTGAATCTGTGTTTTTTGACTTTAAATATTCTAACCTGAAGCAATGCAAATTTATCCAGAAAAAAAATATCAGAGTGTTAAAATTTAATTGAGGGTGTCTGTTGAATGTTTATTCAAAAGTAAATTTATTTCCCATAGGAACTTCTAATCTAGTTTGGTAGTAATCTTAGGTTCTGAAATTGTTATTAGGATACTTTGATGTTTCATAGCTTATATATTTTCTAAGATTTTATTCTAAAATATATATTTATGTCATGTATTCTCTAGGAGTATGCTACCATTTGCCTTGCACCACAAATCCTACATTAGTCCTCGGCATTGTCGTGCCACCACATCTGCCTTGTCAACAGATCATCTGTTTTGAAGCAGTCATCCATCAACCCAAAAACCTGTAGTTAGCTCACCAGAGACAGAACTACTGGTGCAGAAGATAGTTAAGCATGAACAATTGCTCTCAGGTTTTGAGAGTTTGAAGGGTAATCCAGAAATGAAAAAAAGTCTTATAGTGTTCAATCTGTCTTTTCATGGCTCAACAGAAATATGAATAGTCCCCAGAAATGCATGTCTTCTGTTACTAATGAAATGCAAATACTTGTATATTTCTAGGTCCTGGAAGTTATGATAAAATTATATATATATGATAAAATAATATCTATATTATATCTATTATATATATTATATATATTATATACATACTCTCTATATATTATATTTCTTGTATTTCCTATATTTCCTAAAAAAAAAGTAATTCTATGATAAGAACATATACCATTCTGACATTGCAGGGTGGTTTTTTTTGGAAACAGTATGACATTTGGTCATAAAAGCAGGAGCATAACTGTCAGTCTTACCGACAAGAGTTCACACTTTACACCGTTCAACTCAAGCAGTCAGTCTGTTCTTACACACTGCAAGTGAAATTTGTGGGTAAAAATCCTGTATCCACCTACTTAACCTGCTTTGTCATTAGAAAAAGTTTTAAGTCCATTAAAGTCCTCCCTTATAAATTATCCATCACGTCTGTTAATGACTTTGTTCTAGGAGTCCAGATTTTATAGCCAATTAGCAAGGGGACAGTAACTTTTCCCTTTTACTAATGAGTTCTGTTCATAATCCTACTGGTTCAAAGTCATTTGTTAAATTGTGGTTCAGTAATTTTTAATGATAGAATAGCCATGTTTCTGCTCATAATAGACAACTGCCCATTTCACAGCCTCGTGAAGTCCAGTTGATAGGAGCTGAAATAATCAAGAAACTGCTGCCCTGGAAAAAGGCATAGGCGCTTAGAGATAGTCATCTCTTTCCAATACCTCTCTGGACCATGCAGGGCCTGTAGCCTGTACCACAGTGCACCAAGGTCTCATCTCTCCAACATCCCTCAGATATTCTATGGTGAAGGAAGAGATTTAGGAAGCATGAAGGCAAAAAAATGAACTGCTGATGTTCAGAAAACGTATCTTCAGCCTTTACAGTGTTGGTCTTCTATTTCATTATCCCTCCCTCCTCTATATAAACTCTTTTCCTCAGCTCTTCTTCGTAGCCATTTCACTGCTCTTGTTCTTTCCTTCTCTCTGCATCTATTGTATTTCTACCTTGGTAATTTCTTGCTTGTTCGTTAAACCTCAAAGTTCTGGTATGACTTTTGGTGCAATTACATTAACCAGTCTGCCTATGTGATATAACTGGGTGATATTCCACCGTACAGACGCTCACCCACACATTAGAGGCCTGTTTCATTAATAAGATTTTGCACTCTAACACAAGTGTCACCCTTTCAAGGATGATTTGATCAGACTGAAAACAATACTGAAAATTAAAAAATGGCTCATTCATGTCCTTTTCATGTCAGAAACTATGTATCTGCATCACCATTTGCATGTAATATTTCTGGTTTCTGTGCTTTTATTTTTTTGACATATTTTTTCTATATAACAACATGCTGTCCTCTCTCTTGCTAAAATTTTTACAGTATGAATAAAATTTACAAATACAAGCATCTGAAATTTAACAAAAAAACAACTAAAAAAAACACTTTTCAAAATTCTTAAACATCTGCTTTCCTGGATTCGAGGTAGGGTTGCTATGAACTTATGGAGCTATCATCCTTGATCACTCGAAAAGATATGCAGACATCATAGACACAGAAAGACATCTGAGGTGATGACAAGCTCCAGAGAAGTTTTTTCTGAAACATAGCTTTCATTAGGTAGTAAATGGAGTGAAACAAGTCATTTGCAACAAGTAATTTATTTTTTTATTTCACTCTTCTTTCTTGACCAAAGTAGTATCTGCAAGCAGTTTGAAGTCTGCTTCTCTCTAGTTCTAAGGGAGTCCAGTGGCATAGCTAAATGCTAAATAGTCTGTTGATCAAAATAGTGAGGCCCCTGAGAGGAAAAGATGCCAAGGGATGAATATGCCAAAAACTTTTTGATGTCAGATATAACAGGGTCATTTTCATTCTGCATACTAATTACATACAGAATGCAAATCAGAGGCCAGTGTTTTTATTTCTTCCCTTTGTCCTTTATTTTGATTTGTTGGAATGTTCTTCATTTCATTTCACTGTCTGGTCAGGGGGTATCAGAGTAAGCTGTTGAGAGCATTTCCTTCTGCCCATGCTTCACCAAGATATTGCTTATGGCAGGGTGTTTTTTTCTTTTCTCTTCTTTCTTCATTTTGAATCCCTATGCAGTGTGTCTTTATAATTCTCTTGAAGTTATTTCTCTGAGCCATTTATTTCCTCTTCCTTCTCCCTGTCTTTTCTTACCCTTTCCTCTTTTCCCCCTCAGTCTCTATTTTGTTTTACATTTCCTCTGTTATTTTGACTTCTGTCTCTTTGACATGAAAAGTAACTTCATAGAACATCCTGAGTTGGAAGGGACCCACAAGGATCATCAAAGTCCAAGTCCTGTCCTGTGCAGGACACCTCAAGAATCACACCATGTGACTGAGTGCATTGTCCAATGCTTTTTGAACTCCAGCAGGCTTGGTGCTGCGATCACTTCACTGTTCCAGTGCCAAACCACCCTTCGGGTGAAGAACCAACCTAAACATTGGGTCCCTTCCTGGATACCTTTATTCTGTTTGTGTCTTTGACGTTTTTTTCATCCGGTGTTCTTAGTATACCGGTGGTTAGAAGGGGTTTTTTTTAATGCATATCTTGCGTCTAACACAATAATAGGTATTTTTTTCTTTGCTCTCCAAAACTGTTTCACATTTTCAGAAGCTTCCTACCTTGTTAGAGCTTCTTTTTATGCTTTCAGTTATTGACTCCATTCTTGTTTTCTTCTTTACCATTCTTCTTTTTCAACTGTGTTATAGTAGAAAGGTTCCTCCAGACCAAAAAATATTTAAAAGTCATGTTGAAAGTCAAGGCAGCGTTTCAGAATCTCAAGACAATTCGTAGAACAGTTAAATCTTTGCTTAGTTCTATGAGACAATAAATATCACTAAACACTTAGTGCTTGGAGGTAGTTGTTTCTTTTAACTCTCTGCGGTTTTGCCTATTTTCAGTCAGTAGCTTCTTGATTGTATGAGTGCATAGTTTTGTACAGCACCTAAGAGGGCGTGTTAAAGCTCATTTCTGGTGAAGATACGGAGTTTGGTATTTACACAATCAAGGTTCGGTGTAGGATGGAGCTGTGATATAGGGTGCATTGGATTTCTAAGACTTAGAGATGTCAGGTAAAGTGAAGTGTAATCAATTTTGGCTTTACCACTGCAGGGCAATCTGTATCACCACCTCTGATATTCAGTGATATGATCTTCAAAAATATATTTTAACACAGTGTCCCTTTCATAGATCATCACTGAGCTGCTCAATCAAATGGCAAGATATATTTAATAAATATGCTTGCAATTCAAGCTCATAATATTCTAGGCATTTTAAGGAGATATGTGGAGGTGGTGGGCAGTAGTTTTGCAGTGCTTAAATCCAGGATGTGCTCTCTATATTTATGTAACACTTCCAAACAGAGCAAAGCCATACAGTATAAAATCATCACCTGAATTTGACCATAAAATACTCCGAATGCTACCTTATGTGTGTTCTTTTTTTTAATTTTTCTTCTTTATATATAAAATAAATCAATGGAAACAACACAAAATAGGTATATATTTTAAGTTTTTTGATTCTTTACACACCTTGTGATTGGTTACTATTGGTTGCTTTTAGAAGAGACACATTAGCTTTACATACAAGTATATGTTAAAACAAAAGCTGCTAATATCAGCTCTGATGAAAAGACAGTGATTGCTTTCAAACTACAAAAAATTCAGTATTTCTCAGAAACATGTGAAACCTTATCTAGCAAACTGTACCAATCTTTTGAGAATGATCTTACCCAAGTACGAGTCAATTTGGAAACTGTTTTCATCAAATATTTTAATACACTTTTAAATGCACTGAGTTTTTTTTTAATCTTTAAAGTGAACATTTGGCAATAGTAAATGCCTTGTAGATCTGACGCAGGAAAGGAGAGGTAAGAGTTCATATATGTTCAGGATATTGTTGTAAAAAGACAGTAAAGGCCAGCTATTTATTTGACATTTTATAGCTTCTCCCTTAAATATTGGAATAAATTACACGTATTTTAGGGCTATGCCATATGCTGCTTTTGAAAGAAAGACATTTTCACTTATTCAGTGAATTGAGGCCTCATGTTACTCCCTGCAGACCATGTCATACCCCCTTCCAACCTCTCAGGACCGATGACTTATCCAAACCAAACATCTGCTTTTCCATTCAGTGCAATTATTCAGTGTGCTACTGGGGGCAGATGGTTGTTAATCGGCAGATCATTAATGTGGCAGGCTACTCTCTCTTTCTAGCTTTACAAAGGTCACAAGGTGCTAAGTTCTCTTGCTCCAGGCTGGCGAGATGCATATCTTCTCAGCTGGACTTTTGATGTAAAACTGCAATTGAATTACTTGATACAGTTGTGGAGTAGCCTTTAATTAAACTTTTTTCCTTTAAAAAAAATACATATTGTTTATACAGAGTAAGAGTGATGCAGCCAAGAACTGGTTAGTGTCAATTACACTGTAGCTGTCAGAAAGTTTGAGTGCTGAAATCTGGTGAGCATGAATCCTAATCACACAGCGGTGAGGATGTTCAGCTGCTACTCTAACACAGTCTCCAGCTATATGTGTCAATTTTCTTCAGAATTTAATTTAGCCCTAATGATGAAGAAATCTCTCTATTCACACAGTCCTGTCAAGTGAAACTTTGGGCAATCTAAATGAAGTAGACGAGGGCTTCGGGGAGAAGTGGCAAAGTGACACGCTGAAGAGATTTCACTTTCTTTTCCATTCATGCAGGGTACATTGAGGAAGCCTGTATTATTCCATGTCCCTCAGACTGCAAGCTCAGTGAGTGGTCCAACTGGTCTCGCTGCAGTAAATCCTGTGGGAGCGGCGTAAAAGTTAGGTCTAAATGGCTCCGTGAAAAACCCTACAATGGTGGAAGACCCTGTCCAAAGCTAGATCACGTCAATCAGGTAATTTGATTTACATTTACATTACTGACATATCTTTTTCCATACCTCAGATAACCATTTTATCCATATTGTTTGTTAATGTAGAAAAACAATACAACACAGGAGGCAGATGGAGGCTGGCTTAGAATTCCTCAGTCAGCAAAAAATCTGCCTTCATTACTTCCTTGTCTGCAAGAATTTAACACATTATCTGAATAGCAGATTGAAGACAATAAAATGTTCTTCAGATTGTGAAGACCTCTTACCTGAAGGGAGCCTCCAAGAAAGATGGCGAGAAACATTTAAAAGAGCATGTAGTGACAGGACAAGTGGTAATGACTTCAAACTGAAAGAGAGAAGGTTTAGAGCAGATATTAGAAAGAAATTCTTTACTGTGAGGGTGGTAGGCACTGGAAGAGTTTGCCCAGAGAAGTTGCAAGTGCCCCATAACTGGAAGTGTTCAAGATCAGGTTGAATGGTGCTCAGAGCAACCTAGGCTAGTGCAAGGTGTCTCTACTCATGGCAGGAGGGTTGGAACTAGATGATGTTTAAGGTCCCTTCCAACCCAAGCCTTTCTATGTTTCTATGACAATAGCTAAAACATCTCATTACAGTTGCTCAAACTGGCAAGATTCTTAGTATCCTTCTCTGACCATCTTAGATCAGAAAGCAAACTAAAACTCTCAAACACACATTAGCAATCTCAATGCCTGTCAGTGGGATTTTAGTCAAGCTGGAGCTTGACCTTCTCAGTACACTTGCCCTGGAATTGCAGTTCCAGTCATGAATGGCACTTCCAAAGTCCATCTCCCAGTTCTCCCACTAACTGCATTTTATTAGTATTACGTTATGCAGCAGACTGGCCATACAATCTGTATCATCTTCAAGTGAAACTAAGCCAGAAAACATGATCCAAGACCACACTGGGAGTTCTTGGATAACTAATAAGCATGTAGTCCTTGGAACCAAGTTTAACACTAGTCCAAGTCAAACCCCTGAAGCTTCTTTGCTTGGAGAGCTTTAGAAAGGAAAAACATTCCTTGTCAATTAACTTATGCTCTTCAAAGTTGATTTATATTCATATTACTGTTGAATTTAATTTAGTCTGTAGAGGCTTGTTAAACAGCCACATGGTCTTTTCTGTAAATATTCAAAGATTTTAAAAAAAGTGCTGTCAATTTACATTTGAATAAAATGCATGTACTTAATATTATCCTATTGACATTATGCTAGCACAGAGTGAAATGCTTGTTGATCTCATTTTCTACTTTAGGGAATGTAATTAGTTCTAATTTAGAAAATAATAAGTGTTAAACTGCATCTAATAAATTAAGTTTGTGATCTACTTTAACAAAATACAAACTAGAATGAGGGTTGCTGGATTTGAGTCAGCATGTAAATATGCTTTAAATTTAGGAGGAATGTGATTCAATGGGAGCAAATTATAGTCTATACAGAAGTCTTTGTCCTTTTTTAATATTCATGTAGTACATAATAGGCTTTTTCTGCATCAAAGGTGATTTTACTGGAGCCCTGTTCACCACTTGTATGCAACACTATTGCCCTCTGCCGGTACTTTGACTCCAATTTTATTTGTGGCAATGTTACATGGTACTTGCCAAATAATAGTTGATGATTCAAAATATAACTAAGGTAGAAATTAAACTCAAATATAGTACTTTCATGAGAAGGAATCTCTACAGATAACATGAGGATTTTGAGAATATAGAGGCTGTATTTTTTATTTTTAAATACATTCACTGTCAATTCAAAAACATGCAGGAAGATACTCATGCATAGTTACTTAATCTATTTAATCTAAATGTGATCCACCATTTATTCAGATGGCAAAGTACTGACTCTTCAAAATATTTATTTCAATTATTGAATGTAATTTGGTTTCTTTACATATTTATTACTTATATATGTAACATGCTTATTTGCATACATACAAAGCATAATGGTTAGACTGGATCTTTGGTGCCCACAAATATGTGGATTATGATTTACAGGGGGCTATGCTGTAAGCTAAGATCTAAGAATTTTGAGCCTGAGGAAAGACTACAACATTTTGTCTAGCCCGAGGAACAGGAGATGGGAGGGAGAATGGTGGCAGTCTGATAGCACATACATAAAAGGCTGTTGCAAAGAAGGAGGAAATAATCCATTTTCCATGGCAATAATCCATTTTCCGTGGCCATCATGGATAGGATAAAAAGCAGTGGGCTTAGACTGCTGCAAACAGATTTGGGTTAAGCCTTTGGAAAACTTTCTAATAGGAAGGCTAGGGAAACATTGAAATAAAATGCTTAAGACATTGTTAAGAAGTTGTGCAATGTTTCTCAGGGTTGTCATGTGTGCCTATATTTTGGAGCAGACTGAACAGTGAACACATGGATGTCTCACTGAGTGTCTTTCCTCTTGGACCGTGTGTGTCAGGGTGGCTCCCAAAACACACGCCTCCTAAATGAAGCTTGCTCAGTATTCACTTCCCTAGGCTAAAAGACTTTATAATTACAGTAATAATGGAGTCAGGTTTCTTATAAAATCATGTCCATGGCCTTCAGAGGATTTCAAAGAAAGACACTAATCTGAGACTGTTAGACAGATCAAGGACATCCCTGTCTTCGTTGTCTCTAGGTGTTATTTGCCACCTTATCAGGAGCAGGTGGACACACAAACCTTACACTAACCAGCTGCTGTGGCCTGCAGTCATAGCTACAAAAATGCCAGAGTGTCAGAACACCACTAACATGTGCAATGAAATATAGACTTCTTTGCACTTCTGGCAACATATCCAGATTTAATGTTACTGGAAAGGCTGTTGAATATGCAGGGTTTATGTATTTCTTCTTATGCTAATCTGGGTCAGACATATAGACAGTTCCCTGGATTAAGTCCTCTCTATTCTCGTTTTGGAAATTCTGGAGAAGAATTCTGAAGAACAAGTTGTCCATGGAGTCCAGTATCTTACTTAACATGCATTTACACCACATGCCTTTATGCCTGAATTAATGCTTACGTAGCTCAAAGAAGGCCCGAGTATGCTGACTCTGCTAATGGTCTTGTGCACGGGCTGATCAGCTGCATGCTGATATATCAGACTCTACACATTCAGTGTTCAGGGGATTATAATTTTTTTGTGATTGGTGGTATTTTCATGCAAGTTAACTATCAAACCACCAGCCCTCTTTTTCTACTTGAGAAGTGTTGCTAAAGGGAAATCCAACACTTGTTTAAGACAGTATCTTAGATGGTCTAGCAGTATTAGTTATGCTGACTTGATACCTAGAATGATATGTGAAGTTGGCTGGTATAAGTTAATATTGACACAATGGACTTTAAGTAAATTATGCATAATTAAGACACTCACTGAAAGATTTTGGAACTTTGGAAGGATGAGAACTGCTAATTCCATTATTCCTTTGAATCTGTTGTACTTAAAGCTGTCAGAACAGTTTCAGTTAATAATGAAGTCCAGTATCCTCCAAGAACAGAGAAGATTTACTCTCATCTTGGGGAAACTGGATTTCATACTGGATGAAGGTTTGATGCCCATTATAGGCAAAGAAGGAAAACAGTTCTATCACATGCTCAGGACTGAGAAAGAGATTGGGTAATTTACAGTTTCATCCCACCAGCTGTGGTTTATAAAGTTTTATTTTCTTCCAAGGGCAAACTTCTTGCAAAATGCCTTATGACAGCAAGGGAGGTCCAAAAGGAAAAATTGGATGCCTTTTGTTTTGCAGAAGTAACAGAATATTATTTGTAATGCAAGCTAAATTTATGTAATTTAAATACATATGCTTCACTCTAATAATTCTATCTTTTCTCTTTGTCGTTTTGTTTTGGTTTTTTTTCCATTTGTTGTTGTTTTCTCTTTTGGGTTCATGAAAATACTTTCTTCAGGCTCAGGTAAGTGTTTCTAAAATATAACCTTAACATGTGCTTTCTTATTATGCTCAATGTTTATGTTGTCTGTCCCTTTTTTTGTAATGTATACTTGAGATAGGAGATGGAACACTGTATAAATTACTGTATGAGATGCTGCTTCAAATTTGTTGTTCAAATCCAAACACAATACTAATGCTGGTACACAAATATATTAAAGTGATTTTGATCGTGCACAATGAATAAAAAAAGTTAACCAATATATATTGGTATAATTTCCCTTGAGGTCATCCTTCTTTAGAAATACAAATCCCCCACAGCTAATAACAGTGGAATGGAATAGTGGAGGGGAGATGTGAACAATAGAGGTAAAGTGTTAGCAGAGTTTTAGCAACATTTTTCTAAAAGGTATACTCATAAGCTAGCCTAGTTACAGACTTTATGTTAGTTGAGTTCATGTTTTTGGTGAAAATGGCACAACATGGGCTTAAGGCAGAGAAAACCAGGGAATCCATCATTAGATAGCTTTTGTCTTTTTGTTATTTGATAGTTTTTTATCAAATCTATTATTACTATAGCCTTTAATTCAGCAAGTTTGTAGTTGTCATTCTTAGCAAAAAGGGCATTAACCTTTTTTTGCATGATCACTGTTGCATGTTTATCTTACTTGTGTGCAACAAAACTGACACTGAATGTGGATTCCAGGTGTATGAGGTAGTCCCCTGTCACAGTGACTGCAGCCAGTACATATGGGTTACTGAGCCTTGGAGTGTCTGCAAAGTTACCAATGTGGACTTAAAAGAGAATTGTGGAGAAGGTGTTCAAACAAGGAAAGTAAGGTAAAACAGTGTTGTTCCTCCTTCACTTTAGAGAACCTTCACTGTCAGTTATGGCTGTATTTAATGTATGTAATATGATGTAATTCTGTGTAATGTACAGCGTTGAGTATAACCATAACGTATCACACTTGAATTCTGCCTGATATAAATCAGATTAATTTCACTGAGTGCAATATGACTCTGTCTACTGATTATGGATTACCTTGATTCCTAATTTAATCTATTGGTAATTAAATAGCATCTGTGGGAATTAGGGAATAATACTAAGAATATACATTTTTTAAGTTTTAATAATTCTGGATTTGAAATTATCAGTTGAATTCTACACAAAATATGTCCAGACTATAGATGACTTGCATTATGCTGGCTCAGAGGTAAGCTAATGTCAAGCAAATTACTTGCCCAGAAGCTCTCAGCAAATTACTGATAGGGACTGTCTATATTATGTGCATGTCTTTATGTGGCTATTATCTGTAAAAACAAGGATTATTTTTGTCTCTTGGGTATTAACAGATGGATACTCAGGTCTGTTATGTGCTGACAAAATGTTAAAATGTTTCAGAATACTGTAGAATGCAGTTACTGTACAAAATCCACGACAAATGCAGTTTATGTGCAGTTCTTTTTTTCAGGTGCATGTTAAACACTGTGGATGGTCCTTCTGACACTGTAGAGGACTATCTGTGTGATCCTGAAGAGATGCCACTTGGTGCTAGGAAATGCACATTGCCATGTCCTGAGGACTGTGTTATATCTGAATGGGGATCATGGTCTCAATGTTCTTTGGTAAGAAGTATATTGAAGTGTCACATTTATAGTTTTAGAAGGATACTTTAAAAATGCATACATGATGTATTGCACAGAGATGCTGAAATGAGCAGTGATTACACGTGCAAATCTCTATGTATAGTATCATCTTTAGGGTTCTTGATTATTGGCTGTAAATAAAGTGTGTCGGTATTTTTCATTAAGTGAAATTACTCCAAAACACAGACTATAATGTCCCAGTGGTCACTGTTTAGTGAGGGGTGCCTTCTGGGTAGTGGAATAGCTTTGTCAGTGGCTTGGTAGTCTGTCTTTGAGCCTAGCTCTGAGCCTCTCCATAGCAGCACAGTCACTGTACTAAAAATGTCACTGTCTGATAACAAGTGAAGTCTGTAGATCAAGACTGAACATAGAAAGGTAATTTTAGGCCTTTTTTCCCATTCCTGACAGCAATTTCAAAAAGAAATGTCAAAAAAACCCCAAAACAAAAATAAAGGTGTTTCAGAACCTCTGAGTATTGATGCTCTGGTGCGCTACATTATGGCATTTGGAAAGGGAGCCTCTCAATATCCAATTATGAGTGAAATAGTTCCAAAGCACTAGTACTAAACATGCAATAGTTAGGAAAATAGAGAGGTGCTAACAAGTTATAGGATATTTCACCTTGGGTGGTACCAAGGTGCAAGAGCAGACTAAATTCTCTCTGAAATAAAAAGGAAAGGGTTCCTCTTACACAGAAGCATGAACCAGTTGTATGACACTTGTGTTTCCTGAAGGGATTACTTGAAAGGTTGTTATAATGGCTGCATAAAAAGGTATCAGGGTGCCAAAATAACAAAGCTGTTTCCAATCTCCTTTTTAAGCCGTGCAATGGAAGTAGTGTTCGGGAAAGGTCAGCTGAATCCCTGAGACAATCAGATGATGGAAAGCCTTGTCCTGGTGCCACTGAGACAGAGGCCTGCAATTTGAACAAGAACTGCTACCATTATGACTACAATGTGACAGGTATTTGTGGTGTTATGCTCTAGTGACAGCCTAGGACTACAGTTTACTTCCATTCATCTTACAGGATGGATTTTTCAGCTTTCTGTTCTTATCCAGAGGGAGTTGTGGAACTTGTACTGTAAACTGATTCAGGCTCTTTGAGCCTAAAATATTAAATGGAGGCTTTGCAACTTGGGTGAAGTGGGTATACTCCACTGAAGTGGGTATACTGTAACTCCAGGAAATTTATTTCTCCTGTAATTTGGGGATTTACTCAAAATCCATGCAGATGAAACCAAATACAAACTTTTCAGGAAAGCACTATGGCACTGACTATTTACAGTAAAATCACTGTTTCCAAAAATGTATAGCAGCTGGGCTCCCTGAGCCTCTGCACGTGTAAAAGTTACTTGTGAGGACTATTTTAGGCCGTTGGAGTTAGAATTAGGTGAGAGACTGGATCATTAAAAATTCTATCTGAAAGTCTGCTATGCTAATGAATTTGTCTTTTCCAGACTGGAGCACATGTCAGCTCAGCGAGAAGGCTGTCTGTGGTAATGGTATCAAAACACGGATGCTTGATTGTGTTCGCAGTGATGGCAAATCGGTTGACCTGAAATACTGTGAAGAGGTGAGTGGGTACCTGTGAGTAAGCTCCCTTCTAATGGTGCTAATTAATACTGAGCAAACTGAGCTGCATGACATCTTCACCAGATGTCTTGCAACACTATTCATGGATTGTTAAGTACCTCTGAAATGAACTGATCTGTGAGCAGTGATTTTTATGTTATTTCCTTTGGTTACTTTTAAGTGCCTCCATATGCTAATTATTTTGTCCTGAAGGAAATTACTTAGAAACAATAATTAATAAAATCAAATAGATGTAATAAATCTTCATTAGAATACTAATCATAATTCTAATTTGATACAATTTCTGCATAGAACCTTGGATACCTGCCAATATCAATCATTTACTCAATGTGTTGTAAAATCTTTCTCACGTGCCATTCTGCAGCTGGGCTGAATGCTAAGTTCTTATATCCAGCTGTGAGATGGAAAAGATACCCAGGCTAGTGTGAAAAAATGTGTAGCATGAATGTAATATTAAGTAGGATCGTATATGGAGAACTACCTCGCAGACCTTAAATTTTGAAAGAGCCATTTTGCAAATGTTCAAACTAACCTCAAATTTGACAGCACTGGCTTCCTGACATTTGTTTGTCTCAATATTTTCAATTGCATGGAAATAGTAGTATGTAGGAAAACAGCAGGAATACAACACAAATTGTACACTAAAGGCAATCCTACATGCATTTCTGATGGAAAGTAACTGCTCTTGTTTCAGCTACCGTTCCCCCATCACCATGACATCAGAAACAAAATCAGTTGCAATGGGGGACAAAGGTGCAGTGGCCTTCACAGCAGCTTTGGCACCAACAGTTTTTCTGTATGATCCTTCTGACTAGTAGCTGTTCTTCAGAATGTGCCTATAAGAAAACAGTCTCATTAGAAGTGGAAGGAGTCAGGAGACTCATTGTTTACTTTGTGCTGTCATTTTGTAGTGGTGTATCTGACCTACTTAAGTTACTCCAATGCCCTGTGACATCCTGGATTCCTGAATCTCAAAGTTCTTAGCAAAGGCAGCTGAGACTGACACTCTACTTCTGTCCTATGTTCCTCTTGCACACATAGCTCTTGGGTTTATAATCAAATCTAATAATTTCATAGAACCATAAAATGTTTTGGGTTGGAAGGGACCTTAAAGATCAACTAGTTCCAACACCCGTTTCATGGGCAGGGTCATCTTCCAGTAGACCAGGTTGCTCAGAGCCCCACCTAACATGGACTGGAACACTTCCAGGGATGGGGAATCTGCAAAAATTTTGTCTCAAGAAAAAACACAGTATCTGACTATCTACCAGCAAGTTGCTCTGAAGTTAATAAGGCGCTACATTAATGCATTCTGTTAATGTCTTAATGTGTTAAAAGAAGAAAAATGTCTGTCGGGTTATTTCTAAGAGACTGCAATATTGATTAATTAATACCAAGACATGATATAAAATATCCATCCACATAAATATTTCAGTAGAAAAATATGATTTATTAGATTTTAAGGGAAAATATTTTTCTTCTACCATAAACCAAGAAATTATTCTTCTTGTTAACCAAAGATTTAAAGCAATATTTAGAACAAATGATTACATTTTACACTGAAATCTCATTTCAGAAAACCTCAGGAGCTTTCCTGCCTTTAAGAAATGAAAGTTTATTACTCAGAGAAATTCTTATTTGCTCTTTTGATTTGCTAGATCATAAAAAGATATATCTTCTTGTAGAAAACTCTGATCCACTCCCCGGTCATATCATTAAGACTCTTTGTTGAATTATGGATGTGTAAGCATTTGGTACAACAAGGTCAAAGGCTGATCCAATAACTTAAGTGTAAAACCTGTTAACCTGATTAACAAGAAAGCCAAGCTGTTCAGATCTGAGCAGATCCTTCACTGTGAAGATGTGAAAGCCAACGCCGTGACCTTCCAGGTCATGAGAGGAGAGTATTCAAGAAATTATCAAAGTGTGAATACCTACTGTGTACTTCTTGCTAATGGTCCTTCAGGGTGGAGATTTTTGCAGTAGTTTTGCACTATAAGGGCAGTGCAGAAAGATTAAGTGAAGTTCAAAATAAGGTGCATGGGGTCGGAAAAGTTGATGAATAGGAGAAATATGAAATAAGTTTGTAATGACCTAGCTAATGGAATTTGCCTGGGCTATCATAAAACTTTATATTAGATGTATGAATAAAACAAAAGGTTTGTTTAATTAATTTGTACATACATTTACTGAATTATGTTTCTTACTACTATATGCAAAGTAGAGAGATCAGAATAGAAAAACCTACCCTGATCCCTAAGAAATTAGGACACATGATTTCAGCATCAGAGTTTCTATATAATAGATTGTTCAAGAAACTAAGAAAAGGCATATATAAAAAGCCCCTTCTTGCTGACTTTTGTCCACCACTATCTCCAGGTATGAGCATCAGTGTAGTTAAATACTAACACTCCTTCCGAGCCCCTGTGTTCTGGTTTCCTTATGCATCCATATGATCTTGAGTTTGTTTCAGTCAATCAGCTAAAAAAGGTAGCCAGTCATCCTGATTACTGCCAAGATAAATCAATTTCTAGGGCTTATTTCCAAGTCCTGGTTATGTTAATGTAGTTCTCTTCACACTCCCAAGGCACAGTAATACTGGATTGCTTGCTCTCTAACTCTACAAAATTAGCACCTCGCACGAGTTTGACTTTTCTTTTTTTTGAGTAGTTGAAAATCAAATTACCAAAAGGAAGCTGGTCTTGGTCACATTCCTATTATAGACCTATTTTCATTCATTTACCTTCAATTAAGGATGAGAAAAGCCTAGAAACCAACAGTTTTGTTTGCATTAAAGCAAACTTTTCTGTTTTATTGGTAAATAGTCTGCTTGTCAGATTATTTGATTAGCCTCTGGCAGCATGGGTTAATCTGTGGCGCCAAACATTCCTATAACAAATGCAGATACTTTTTGTGGATCACAGGGTTTAAAGAGCATGCTGGTCTGGCAGCGTGCTGCCCCTGGCATGTGTGACCAGGAGCACAGGGCGCTCAGGATTATCTTTCAGTACTTGCAATTGTCAAGTCTGAAACCACAGCTCATCCAGAACAGAGGCTTTCAGGTAAGGGCGTACTGGACAATTTTTATTTGTTTTCTAAGCTCTTCAAGGTGAATTGTTGTTCATAACCTGAAGGAAGGAGAGGAATTAGAAAAGAATATGTGATTACTATCAAATTGCAGCCTGTCAGTTGTTCCCAAGATCTATTTAAGCAGCACTGCAGTATCTAAAACATGCAAATAGAAGGTCACTGTGGGTAATCTGGACTTCAGCTTTCTCCTCTTCATTGTTAATATCTCTCTTGGGCTTTTCTCTCTTGAGCTGACAAAATCCAGCTGAGAAGGCCAGTCTCAAAAGAGAGCAGTTGTGTTCTATAATTGGCAGGAATCAAATCATCAGGCTTTAAAGCCTTTGCTCAGAAGATCTGACCCAAATAAAGACTTCAAAGAGGGTTCTCTAGTTTCCTAATCATCTGAATTCCAGATTATCCAAAGGTTTCAGGTGTTACCTGTGTGTGATAGCTGTATAATCAAGGTTATACCGAACCACTGAGAAAAGCCAAGAACTCATTTTTTGATGTATGAAACAGAACAGAGGTCTAAAACCTCATTTGTCTCAATAAATGGTATTGCAAATGCAAATTTAAAACATGGTGAGTCTATCAGGAGGAGACATTTCCAGTACTTGTGGTAGTTTATTTATAGAGGACATGTTAATGTTGTGCCTAATTATTGCTCTATGCTTGTGTTTAGTAAAAAATACTGGTTTTATTTCCCTTTTAAAATCTTAACTGCTGATTTTATGTCATTAACCTCTCCAGTCATTAAAATTAATAGGTTTTGAAATGTCTAGATTGCTTTTTTTTTTTTTTTTTAAACTATGTGGAGATTTTATCTAGTTAAAGATATTCATAGTCTCCTGGGATTCTGAAAGGCCTCAGTGACGATCAAGGCCTACTGATGAGTTCCAATGAAGAGGACAGTCTTTTGTGCTGAAAAGCTGGAGACCTGTTCATATGGGCAGGACTGATTTTCTTTCACATTTTATATCATACACCTCATACCTGACCTGTCCTTTAACTCATTCTGAGGCCAGCTCATTAGGCCCAAGGACCATGTAGCCATTGTTCCGTGTCCCAAGCATGATCATAAAACTCTTCTTTCCCTGGGAGGGAAGGGATTTCCATCATTTGTTATTGTTAGGCTGAATCCAACTCAGAGAAGAACTGATTACAGAATATATTTTTGGGAAAACATGTAAGTCTGATAATTTTCTCTGTCCCCTTCTCTCATACTCCTCCAGAAGTTGTAGCTTTCACTTTATGAATGTTAGAGGATTCTGCTACTTGCAAAGCTTTTGAGGAAAACATAGAAAACTGTATTCTTTTTCCTTTTGGATCATATAATTGTCAATGTCATGTCAATATTTTTGCATGGATAGCATAATATATATCATGCACTTACACAGCACATAAGGAAAAAACCAAGATAGGCATAAGCAGATGCCTAAGGAAGAATAAGAAGGACAGACATCCATGATTTTTCATCTACTACTTTTGCAGCCTCCACCACTTTTCATCTCTTGGACTGCATTTGCCTGATGGGGTTTCTGTGTGTTTAAACCTTCAGATTTCTCTTTCATTAACTTGTTCAGTTTCTCTTGAGCTCCTGTAAACTTTTAGCATCTGTGACGTCTTTGGATAAATAAACTAACAATACATGTTTGTCTTCTTCCTTTTTCTGGTTTTGAACCTATTTCCCAGCATCACTTCAAATCAGTTATTAATAGCTGTTGATAATTCAGTATTTTTACATTCCTGTTTCAAAATACTTCATTGATACTTCGTAAATTACTTTGGCCTTTAGCTTGTAAAAAGTAATACCGTAGAGCTGAAGCCCTCCATTTATAGGCTCTAGTTTAGAAAATGGTTGATGAAAATAGGATTTAAGCATGTATTAGGATGGCCTTGAAGTGACGTTTCTGATGTCCTATTTGCTTTGCTTTTTATTTATTAATGACTTCATGCTTGCATAAATCTTTAGTTATCTTAGATTCACCATGTCCCAATGCATCACACTGCACTGATGACAGAGAGGCCTGGAGTTATGTGCTGACTGTTTAACATTTTCTTTTAGCTTGGTTTGGAAAAGACGTGGCAAATGAATATGTCCTGTGTGGTGGAATGTCCTGTGAACTGTCAGCTGTCTGACTGGTCCCCTTGGTCTGAGTGCTCTCAAATATGTGGCCTTACAGGTCAGTATGTATCTTTTGCATATTTTAAAGAGTGAACTCTTGGGTTTTTTTCTTTAATAAGAGCAATAACACCTCTTTTTACAAAACTATAAAATGTAGCTAGCTAAAGAGAGTGACAGAGATCTAAATCAGTCTTATCCATGGAAATAATATGCTTTAGTGAGACTTTACTCACTGAAGATAATGAGAATTTGGTCCAAAATAGTTTCTGACTCTGGGAACAAAGTGAGATATGATGAATGATATATTGAGGCAAAAATAAGCATTGATGTGAATATTTATTTTTCAGCTGGTTGGGGGAGAAAAAGGAGAGAGGGAGTTTCTCTTGTTTCATTATTAGTGATGAGTTTAGAACAACTAAAATTGTAGAAGTGCAAAATTATTAAAACTAATGAATTTACTCACTGCAGAATTCTGTAGTTTTAAATACAGAGCAAGCATGGAGGTACAAGTTGCATTAATTTGTTGTTTTTTTTCTGAAATGTTGCTGACCACTATCTAAGTTTCTTTTTAATCAAATATGTCCGAGAATGGAAATCAAAGGCATATTCTAGTTATGGGAAACTCTTGTTATTTATTTGCTCTGAAATGTCTCAGAACAAGTTCTTGAAGGTTCTCTCAAAGTGTGACTTCTGTATTAAAATAATCTACACTTCTGTATTCAAAGTAATCTTTATAGAATGAGAATTGAACTAACAGCTCCATTGAAGACTTAAATACGTTGCCAGATTTTCCTTTACAAGCTTTGCCCTATATATAAAACCTGAACTGATATTTTTCTGAATGAGAATTATTCTTGCTGTACTTTTTCAAAATGTGAAGGTGGGTCACTATCTCAAATCCCTGTACTTTCCAAGTATAGAATTAAGTTCTGGAAGTTAGAACATTTATTTTAAATAGTAATGTAAACCAGCTTTCTAATTTTCGGTGTTTTTAACTGATGGTGACAGCCTCCCATGTAAGCCTCCAAGCTGTAATTTTCCTATTATGCAAGACATTGAAAGTAACTGGTCTTTTTCAATAAGCAATAACCATGTAATAAACCCAATGACCACAAAGAGGAACTACTTTTGTGCACCCATTTAAACACCCATAAAGCTGAGGAAGAATTCTGCTCTTTGCTGTTGTTTGGAGGTTTTTCTGCAGTACTTTTCAAGAAAATCTTTTTTTCTCTGTGACATCTCAGTTGGAGCAGCTGTGAATTCAAGAATGATGAGGCTCTGCTAGGCAAACATCTTTCTAGCTGTCTGCAGTGAACACAGCTCTCTGGGAGATTTATATAGTTCTGCTTCTGCATCATGGCTTGTGTAGCTTGCTCTCAGCAAAAGGTTCATGTCATTATCCTTAGGGTACTCAATTCCAAATGCATGAGACTGAAATGCAGAATTAAAGATTAATTCTTTGGCCAGCTAACATCAAGTGTTATGTAGGTAAACCTGTGTAATGCCTTAGTTTATCATAAGCCTTAGTATACAAATTGAAATACATACATATTTTTTCAGACTTGACTCTTATATTTATATATAGATTAAAATACTACAGCTGTGTTGGTTTTGTGGAAACTCCTGTGAGGTGTCAACTCTAGAACAGCCACTTGGCCACTACTTCAGACACAGAAGAAAATGTTTGGTTATATCACATGACATCTCTGCAGTGAAGCATAATGGTCTAATGTCCACTGCAAGATGAAAGAAGCAGGAGTTGCTGAAAGGATAAAAATGTCTTCCCCTTTCAGTTTATATAAGTATTTGAATTAAAACCTGTATCTCAGTGAAGCTGAGTACTGCTTATGGCTGAAGAGAAGATTAATGTCAGATGAGCCTCCTGTATTTTAATTTTCCTTGGGCCTGAGTGAAGAATCCTCCATCTCCAGCAAAATCTGCATGTCACGTTATCCAGACAGACAGTGATGGAAAGTTGCAAGCTGTTCCTCTTTGTGGGAATCAGACAATTACGGAACACTCAGGGAAGTTAACTCAGGGAAGAACAGAACCCATGGGTTTCTTCTAGCAGAAAACTCCAGGTGAGGAGCAGGAATCTCCAGTGAAATGCTACAAACGTATTGTCACTTTCAGAAAGAATATTTTTCTACAGGCTTCTGAACTAGGAAATTACTGCTTTGGTTTGCTATTACAGGAGCAATCCTAATTAGACATCTTCCTGCACTTGCAGTACAAACAAACAATAAAATGTCTGTCTTGGAAAATATGAATCCACATAGCGGACAAGAGCCAACAGATCTGTTTCACAATCCAATTTTTTCAAAGGTGGAAAAAATTAATTTATTCAAATACAACACTTTTCAGCAAAATAGAACCATCTTGAGGAATAAATCAGTCTAACCACTTTGTTGTTAACTATATTGCTGTTTCTTGTTTACAGGAAAAATGATCAGAAGAAGGACCATAAATCAGCCATTTCAGGGTGATGGGAGGCCTTGTCCTTCTCAGATGGAACAATTCAAACCCTGTCCAGTAAAACCTTGTTATCGATGGCAATATGGTCAATGGTCTCCATGCAAAGTAGAGGTAAAAGCCATTGGCACTTTGAAGTTATGGACCTTGCATATCTAGGCATATTTGGGATATACCCAGATACCTCCTTCACTACGCTCTTAAACAATTTGCTTCCATCTCTTTTAAACAAAAACAAAAGATTTTTTTTCCTTAGGGTTCATATTTATCAACAGATTTAACACCGTCCTACAGATATTCAAAGTATAAATGTAAACTTTGGTACCCAACCAGCATTTTTGCTAATAATTTAAATACTTTTATTGTAAAAGTATATCAGCAGAAATATATTCACATACTAGAAGGGATTTTTGCTTGAGATACTGCTGTGGTTGCAATTCAGAGGCATAATTAGCTCCATACTTTAAGAAACAGTGGTAGCAGCCACCAGAAATTTTGGGTTCGGTATGTTTGTTTGTTTGTTTGTTTCAGAAGTATTGAACTATGTGTGGGTTTTTTTATTTTTTTATTTTTTTTTTCTCCTCCCTGGAATGAATAAGTAGTTAATCAAAAATAATAGAAGACAGAATGACACATAAGTCAGATCTAGTCTTTTGGCACTTTTTTCTGTCCACTATCCATATATGTCCTCCTTCCATAGGATGCTCAGTGTGGAGAAGGAACACGAGTGAGGAACATTTCTTGTGTGGTTTATGATGGATCCATTGAAGATGTTGGCAAAATAGTAGATGAGGAATTCTGTGGAGAAATAGAGCCTATTATAGATGGTGATAAGAAGATGATACTTGAGGAAACCTGCACTGTCCCTTGTCCAGGTAAGAAAACTGTTCAAAAAAATGTTTCTTGTCAAGATTGGTTGGGTGTCATTACAGTTATTAGTGTCTAGCATTAGCCACAGGCAATTAAATCTTTTCATGTGCTTTACTGATTGGATTCATCCATCAAATGACCAGGAGTGGCTTCATGACAATAAATCAATTAGAAAAATACCACGTTTTAAATTTTATAAAAGACATCTCAATCATAGATTGTACCAAAGAAGAATATATTTTTTCACAAAATCTTTTAAAATAAAACCTGTATTTAACTCTGTAGAGTGTTGATTTACAGCTAAATATTTGTTTTAAGTGCTTAGATCACTTAACAGCTTTACTAATACTTTTAACAGTGCCTGAGAAATTGATGCCTTTTATGGGTGTCTAAGGAAGCTAAGCTAAGCTGTCTTATTTTTTTCTTTAAAGGGTCTATTCCAAATGAAGCTCCTGTTTTGATCTCTGAGAAAACATGAGTGCCTCTTAGCTGCTTAAGTCTCTGGATGGGACATGCACTATCATTGCCTTTGTGAACTGAATCCAGAGGAGCTGTTATGAATTATCAGGTCCATGATCCTCATATTGAGCAGGATTAAGAGTGCATAACAGCTGTTTAATTTCAAGTAAAACCCCTCCAGTTCATTTCAAACACTTACTTGTAGAATCTGAAGTATATTACTGTTGTTCAGTAGTCATTAGTGATGTGTCTTCAGGAGTGATTAACTCCTTCAGTTCTAATGTAGCTATCATTTCATACCAATAGCTTATTTTCATTCTCTTGAAACTTCCACTTTCTCAGATTTTTTCCCAGTTCACTGCAGATTAGACTGAAAGCAAAGTTGTCTCAATAAATAGAAATTAATCAAAATGCAGAGACTTCCATCACTGCTTTGTACATAGCATTCCAAATGCATGATTTTCACAGATTTTAACTTCTTAAATAAAAATTGGAAGAATATTAAGTTTGTAGTTATGTTTTCATATTAGTCGAGTTTAAAAAAAATAGCTGCTTACTGCTTGCTTTTAAAATTTTGCTGAGCAGGAACGTATTCTTCACCAATCTCATATTTAGCCAGCAAGAATAACTGCCCTGTGGGGATGTGCTAATGATACGCTCCAGCTAATGTTTCCAAAAATCACTACTTGTTTTCCTATTATGTATATACCAGCTTGTCAATTATTCATTTCTTCGCATGCTTTCCTAACATTGGCAAATAAAATTCCTTCATTAATCAGGCATCTGGTCAACACAGTACTGATTATATTTGCCATCAGTATAATGCAAGGTAGCATGAATTTTTAATAGCTTTTTCTCTGAAATAATGAGAACTAAGAGGTTTATTTATGAGTCTGTGCATAGTCTAGTCCAATTTTTGACTGCAGTTTTAAAAACATGATTCCTTTGTGTTGTGCCTCAGATCTTCCTTAAATGTCCTTTAGCTGTTCATGCTAATTAGTATAATTTTATTTTTCAGTTTTGCACTATAACATTCTAAAAATCTCTATTATCCTGACATGAAATAGCCAGAGCAGACATTTTAATCACGTTCCCATTTCCTTTTCTTGCAAAGAGTGTTCCAGCAGTTGCTTCTACATCTGTTTAGAGAAATTCTGCAAGAAGATAAGCAACAATTAATCTTTTTAGTACCAGAAAATATTTTCTCTTTCTAAGATCAAAGAAGAATTTCAAAAGAAAGATATATGAATTTAGCATAGGACATGCAATACCTTAAAATTTACAAAAAATCAGATATTGAGTGGAACATTGTTTAAAAAATCAAAAAGAGAGTAATCCTATGGGAATGCTACAGGAAACTACCCTGCTTTAGAACAAATAGGCTTTTGTATAATCTTTTTTTACTATTTTCTATGACACAGATGTTCAAAGAGTGTCAAAATATTATCTTCTCTTAAGTATAAGTCAAATTCAAAAATAGGAATGAAAGTAATTAAAAAGAAGGGAAATAAAGAAACCAGATTTTGACTTTTTTTCTAATACATATTCAGTGCAAAAAACTTTTCACATACAATGATCATTCATCTTATAAAAATTGCTCTTTGACAGGGGACTGTTACTTGAGAGAATGGTCAGAATGGAGCCTTTGCCAACTCACCTGTGTTAATGGTGAGGATCTTGGCTTTGGAGGAATACAAGTCCGATCTCGAGCAGTGATTATTCAGGAATTAGAAAATCAGCATCTCTGTCCAGAACAGGCTTTGGAAACAAGACCATGCAGTGGTAAGTAAAAAAATATACATAAGTCCTCCTCCTGTAAGAAAAAAACACAGAACACCAACAATTTTGTTTTCTTTCTGTTCATGGCTCAGAAATTTAGGCAAGTGCCAATTTGATAACTATTGTAGTTACCACTTTAAAATTATCCTTTTTTAAGAATTACATTACATCAGGATTACTCAAAAAACAGAGTGTACAGCCTTTATAGTTTAGTGTCCAGGACACATCTGGTCTATTCTGTATGTGTCCAGTAAGTTGCTGAATGAAGGAGGAGGATGCCTACTTAGCTATTCAAGCTGTTAATAATAATGAGTATAGTCACAGAATGAGAATGGTCTACCGATGAGCGTAGTTGCTGACAGTGGCAGCCTAAGATCTTGTCATCAAATTTCTTGGAAAACAAATTTTCTCTCTGCAGATGGCCAGTGCTATGAATACAAGTGGATGGCTAGCCCATGGAAGGGATCCTCTCGGACCGTGTGGTGCCAAAGATCCGATGGTTTAAATGTCACAGGTAGCTACTCTTTTTATACACACTGAAAAAGCCTGGAAAACAGATGGATAATGTGTTTTCCCAACAAATTAAAAACCCAAACCAAACCAAACACACAAACAAAACAAAACAAAACACTAACAAACAAAAAAAAAACCTGCTAAAAACACTTCCTGATGTGGGAATTGACATGTTGTCTTGAATCACTATCTCTTTGCATTCTAAAGTTCTTTTCTGGAGTTATGCAGCATATAATGCTAAAGTAAATATAAATATTATCCTCTGTAGTCGACCTGAAATATTTGATATTGTATATGGTTGTTTTGGGTTTTTAACCATAGGCATCTTTGCACTTCTAAAATTTAGGGGTTTAGGTTTCAAGCCCTACAACAAATAGAACTTTTATGTATTAAAGGTCATTTCAGTGCCTATACAAAGGCAGAGAAAGTTGCAAACTTGATAATGTCATCCATATATGATACATCTCCTTAAAATTACAAAATATCAGATTTTAATAAATGTGCTTATAAAAGTTTATTTCTTTACTTCAATGCCATAAATCTATATCAGGATACTTCAGTGGACAGCTATGGGATGCAGTGAAATTTTTTGCAAACCAAAGCATAAAAAACATGAATTAAGGATAACTGAGGTCTCAGAAGAAAATCTTCATATCTATCTATTTATATGGATTTATTTTTCAGAAATAGGGATTCATTTAAGCTAAGAGTTATGCATTTGTTGTTTAAATAATTTTTGTATGAGCTCAGATGATAGTGAAAGAATCCCAGAGGTAGTAAACACATCCTCAATGCCAGCCACTGCCAGGTCAGTCACAGGAGGGGAGCTGTTATTCATGGACTGTCAATACAATACTTCTTGATGTTGGAATCCACCACTACTGTTTGTTGTAACAATAGAAAAAAGTATCTGTATTATCTTTACAAGGTGTTGAAATAATAGCTCAAAGTTTCTTGCAAATCTTATCTTATGCTGTTAAACTATTAAAATGCATCACGTTCACAGCAAATGCAACAAGGCATTGTTTGTGCACCTTGATTCCTTCCTGTTTAGCTAAGATGCTTGTATGGTAAGTAAAACTCTTAAGCAAGAATTCTTATTGAGATTAATATAGGATATTATCTATGAAATAGATAGCATCTTGGAGACTATGGCTCGGAGATGTTAAAATCAGAATGTATTCATAAAGCACAGTCAGTCACAAGAAAACAATCATTTGTTCTGATGTTACTGAATATGGCCATGTGATAAATTCCAGGAAAGACAAATGTATGAATGTGTGCTGTTGGCAGAATTTTCATAATGGAACCTCCTAGGTTAACAAACATCAGACCTATAGTATATCTCTTTTTTCCAAAGACATTGAAAGACATTTCTGTTTGTATGTGGCTCTAAAGCTGTGGTAACTTTCTGGTTTGAAAGGAAGACTGGTGGAAAATTCCAGAACATGCAATCACCAGGCTCTGTGCAATGCGAAACTATATTTTTCATATGTTTCTGATTGTTTTCAGACACAACACTAAAGTTCTGTGAGAATTCCTCTACATAAACTATAGAGTAGTGAACCAAATTTTAATTTACAATTGTACATTTTTAAAAAGTGTTTTGTATAAAACAGTACAGTAAAATGCACAGTATTTTAGGAGCTCAAACTGATAGATAAACTTACATATTGATTTAAATGGAGATTACCTATTGTGATCTAGAATCAACCCATATCTCTGATGACTGTGTTTCTTGTCTGCCTTATTGTGTTTCTTGTCTGCCTTATTGCTGCACATTTGGCTCTAACATAATGTATTTTAATTCAGACACTATCAAATAATTATTGTGAGTCCAGTTGGTATTTTAAGGTCTTTATCTATTTACTTATTTGCATAATATTGCTGTGCTGAATAGCTCTTTTTTACTTGAAGGTGTTGTTTCCCATGGGCGATGAGGCAGCTCTTTCCTTCTGCAGCTTCCTTGGATGACTGATATTTTATTGCATAGATTCCCACAGGCATGTGATTTGTATGCTAGGATGTATGATTTTCTTTTCTGGGGATGGGGAAAACTTATGGCAACCAGCAGGGTTTTCTTTGTTCTTCATTGGCCATCCTGCTAACACCTGGATCTACGTAACCACATCTAACTGCATCTGCTATGGTTGTGACCAACCTCAGCTATCAGGATTTCATTATCATATCACACCAGCATAAAAATATTACTAATGTGAGAGATGAAAGATAACTTGTCCTGTAGCAGTGTAAATTTTAAAGTACATGATGCATATACCTCTTCTGTAAGCTAAAAGGAAACACAGGTAAATTTAAACTGATTCTAAATAAATTTTAAAGGCATTCTGGCTGAAATGATAGTGAAAGCCTGATTGTGTATATTGGTCTCTAACAATAACTACATTGTACATAAAGTTACCGAAATGAGAACTAGGTCTGTATAAAAAGGGAAAAGACTGAAACCCACCATATTATCAGTATTGTAACATTGAGTAGATGCTTTACTGATAATACTGCTTTCCTTTCAAAAAAATCTTACACTGACATGAAGCCTCACTCCATGAAGGCAAGGCAGGTGTATAAGTGACCACTGAGGAGAAGCAGAAAATGGGTATCCTTTCATAAACAGGATGAGTAAATTGTTTTCAGTTTAACAGGCAAAGATGTAAACTAAAAATATGCTTTTACTTCTATTTTGGACCCTGTTTTAATGTGAGAGTCAAAAGGAAGGCGCTAGAGAGCCAAATCTGTTCCCTTGAGCATTTAAAGCATTTATACTGTTTTTTGAGCAATCCACCAAAGGAACAAAAGGGAAAACAAAAGACTTCATTGCCAATTATTAGTTCTCTAAAATGCACATGAAATCAAATCCATTTGCTGTATCCTTTCACTCTACCCGTAAGAAAATACTTGATACCAATTATCCCTCACCTTGGAATAAGAGAAGGACTCTTAAATTCAAATTAGCCAAAAAAATTGACATCCATGATATACTGCAGCAAGCAATGACATCCGTAATTTCATCAGTGGTGAGGTATTATCGTGTCAAAATATGATTTTCTGTCCTACAGGAGGCTGTTTAGTGATGCGCCAACCAGACGCTGACAGGTCATGTAACCCACCGTGCAGCCATCCCCACGCTTACTGCAGTGAGGTATGTGCTACTGCATTGGAGCATGAAACACCCCTGTGAGGGCTTCCCACACATCTCTCTGCATTACAAAGATTGTGCCAACAAAAAGTATTTTCGGAGATTTTACTAGTTATTAATCTGTTAAAATCAACTTCACACCATTTTCTACCCTTCAATTAAATGTTAAATAATCTCTGTTGATATGGTATGAACTTGCATAAAAATATATGAAGAGGTACTCTCCAGGCTAGCACTCATCAAAAGAGTCTTCTCTTCCAGTCATCCATGTTGTTATGCTTTGTAGCTCACAGAAAACTTTATTTTTCTGCTACACAGTGTAAAACACTTGTTCCCTACAGACTAGAACATGCAGTTGTGAAGATGGATACACTGAAGTTATGTCCTCCGATGGCACACTCGAACAGTGCACTCTCATCCCAGTGGTGGTGATCCCCACCATGGAGGACAAAAAGGGAGATGTGAAAACCAGTCGAGCTGTGAATCCCACCCAGCCCTCCAGTAACCAGTCAGGACGAGGAAGGACCTGGTTTCTACAGCCTTTTGGGCCAGGTGAAGTCATGCAATGAGCAGTTCTTAGTGCTAAGTACTGCTTCAGGGTCTGGCATTTACATTTTTGTGATGCCAAGGAAGAAAAGAAAAACCCTCAAATGTTCATTTAAGAAGGCAGGAATATGCTCTGACTGAAAACAAAGGGAGAAAAGTAAACCCGTAGCCTTCTCACTACACCGTCAATATATTTAATGAAATCTTATATTGCAGAAGATTTCCTTTTAATCCCTTATACCTGTTAAAACTCACAAAAGCTATTTGAAATGTGACTTTAGAAGCAAGTTGCCTGCAAAGGTGTAAGCCAGGATGTTAAATTAAGGTGTCTCAACAAATAATGATGTTGACTGAGGAATGAAAAGCTCTGGTGAATGCAAAGGATAAAGGCTACTTGAAATCTACATCCATAGCATAAATTGTAGGAAAATAATCTGTATAGATATGGTAATGCTTTTCTGCCATATCCATATTTAGACATTCATTTTAGTCAAAATCTAACCGTATTATTGATGTTGAGCATAGACATGCTTGAAGTCTCTGTAGGCGGTATTTGCTTTTATGATGGACCACTCTCTTAAGAGCTGAGCAAGGGCTTATTTGCAAGCATGGCATGAGATATAAGTCAGTTATTTCTTTTAAAATATTTTGTATAGTCCATCATGTAATCAAATGTCATTAAATATTCCCTAGTGCTATTAAGTATTGAGATAAATAAAACTTTAATTAACAAAATACTTTCACATAAAAATATATGTTGCTTGTCCAAAATGTTATTTATATGGAAGAAAGCAATCGATTATCGTCTTAAATGTCTTTTAAATCACATAGAGCTAAATATTCTAACACACTTGTGTCTTAAAATGTTCACTTCTTTCTAAAGGTTTTTGGATGTTTTTAATCTCAGAATTGAAAGCACTATCTTTATATGCATAATCCATCAAATGTTGCAAATCGAGAATTATCACAATACTTCTAATAAACAAATTAAAGAACATTTGGGTTAGAAATTATAAATACTTATGTTAGATCCCATTAGTCCTACTAGCATTTACTGTTAATTGTACTGTGATACATATTTGATACCTGCAATAAAATGGTCTTTACTCCAAGTACTTTAATCAACAATAAAAAAAAAAAAAAAAGAACATTTTCCTGGTCCTCCTTTAAAAAACAGCATCTTAACAAATATATTGTCATTTACTCATCTAGCTGGCTGCACCTGAAAAGGCCAGAGGGTGGGTTTTAGAAGTCAGATTGGCAACAATAAGCAAATATTGGATAGTTGCCTTTAACTGTTTAGGAATGTGGATGCTCATGCAAGCTCAGGCGTGGTTTTGGAGCAAGATACAGCTGAGAAATTTCATGAAAACTCACGAATATTTCTGTAATTCAAGTTAGGAAGGAGATAAAGCTCAGGTCAGATAATCCCAACCATATTCAATAGAACTAATCCTTTATGGAGTGAAGGTATGAGCAAATGTGAAAGAAAGTGAACATTTTGCACTTCAGATAAGACTTACACTGGATCATTTTAATTTCAGGATTGGGTATCTACTGGAAAGGTTTTCATTTACTCTGGCATGATTATTTCTTTTCTTATAGTTTCTAAGTCTAAATTTAAAATAGTTCTTTCACTGTCTTCAACAAATTTTATTGCAGTTTCAGAAAGGAAGGTATTAGAACTATCCTCTTCAGTTGTCTGTGTTTATGTATTACTACAAACAGATGAGTTTGAGATGCCAATTCCCTTGTATACTTAGAAATAATCTGCCCAGGAGGAATTGAGAAAGCCTGAGTTAGATATCAGTAGTTGCATAATAGGCATGACCTCATTAACAGAGTCCCTTGCTTTGACAAAAATAAATAAATCCATACACAAGGTATTGCCAGTCTTTTTTTTCAAGATGTTTCTATTTTAAAACAAGCCAACCCCAAAACAACCTGAAACCCCTTAAATTTACCAATGGAAATAAGGCAAGGAGAGAAGAAACTAACCTATTTAGCAGTACTGAAGTCTGATTTCCTCTCATGGATATTATATCATAGAGTATGTCAGGTCAAATCTACCGTTTAATTTATCGGTTACTTTCAGTTATATCAGTTATAATTTTTTTTAGGTTAATTAAGGTAGCAAAGGTAAAATGTCTTGATATTGATTAGTCTTGAACAACTTGTCCACATGACTGCAAGATTTTGCATTTCTAGAGACAAGAAATCTTAACTGCAGAGCAATAGAGAGTACTACCGTGTAACTGAGCAAACTCTAACTAATTTTTGTTATTATTACATTGCAGAAATATAAACTGCATTGATGATGTCTTTTTGTTCTAGAGAGATATCAGGAAGCAGTAAGGATTTGGTCTGAAAAATTTTATCTGTGTTTGCTTACACTGAAAATACACAACTTCATGAAATAAAACTTTTGCCATTTGTAAATGAAATAATTCAGATTTATAATGGATTTTTCTATTGTCAAGGAAATGGAAAAAGGCTAGCTAACCTCCTGAAAACAATGCTTCCAAAAAGCCATGTAGAAATTTGAAAAACGAGTCAGATAAAAGGAGTGAGTCAAAGAGCATGCCTGTACTTTTAGTTCTGACATACTCATTTGGGGTCAGAGCAAATCCCACAGAAAAAGTCACATCATTTTTCCTGGTAGAACTGGGTGCATTTAGGATGGAGGTAAGAAGAAGAGTGGTATGTGTACCTCAGCCTGCAGGGACATCATGTCCAAAATTAAAACTGCATAAGCCTGCACATAAATACAGTTCTTATTAACAACAGACAGTTGTTGTATTTATGAGCATGGATTGTCTTTTTTAGTGTATTTTTATTCTGTGAGAAAATGGTGTTTTATAACAACAAAATTTGCATTTGGTAGGAAAAGATGAAAAAATATTACTTAATGCTGTAGTGAAAGTTGTGTATGTAAAGTTAAGGTATGGATGAGGTAAAGCATGCTGGGAGTATTTAAAAGCATAAAAGTAAATAGAAACAGGAATAAAAATAACAGGCAGATTGATTTACTAGAGCTAGAATGGAAAGTGATGCTAACAGCATAAATGAGCCCTGGGCTGATGGACTGCCCTGCAATCACACTGAGGGACTGATCACTGCCAGCGGGCCCTGGGGCTGAGTTTCTGGATATCTCACCTGCTGCATCTGTCCCACATCTCAGCTCCGTTTGAATTATACAGACTTTGGCTGAAAAGCAGACACAAGTACGCAGAGAAGTCATTGTTCACTTATTTAACGGTATTTACTATTATTAATCTGTAATTTCTAGTAAATACATTTATTTTTAATTATTAAAGTATTTCTATGCTATATCAGAACTAATAATTCAACAGCACTAACTCAAACACTACTGACTAACATTCATTCCTTTTAGATGGGAGGCTGAAGACCTGGGTTTATGGTGTAGCTGCTGGTGCATTTGTTTTACTCATCTTTATTGTTTCTATGATCTATCTAGCCTGGTGAGTTCTTTAATTATTTATATACAAACAGTCACACACAGACTGTAATGCAATTGTTTACATCTGCTGCTGTAGGAACTGCAGTGTTTAGTTTTCCATGTCCTTTTGTTCAAACTCAGGTTAGTGGATTCTGGTTTTACTCTAGATGATGGATAATCATTTGCTCTCCTGAGGTTAGAAGAGCTTACAAATATGGGATAACTTAGTGTGCAGTTTACTTTTGCTCAGTTTATCTCTGTTATGTGCAGTGTCCATAATAATTTTATAATATCTGTATCTCAAAATGAAAAGAGAATAGAAAGAAGGAAATTTAATAATCAGGCAAGTCAGATTTTATATTTGACAGGATATAGACATACACAATCGAAAAAATTTGAACATTTTCTTGTCTTTTTCATACATGAAATGATATTTTTTTGAAAAAGTCACCTTTGAGAATGTGCTCCCAGAAGTTTTCTAGGTCCTTTTTGGAATTTCTGATCCAAATGACTGTGCAGGTGAAAGGAGAGGGAAGTGTGGTCCTATACATCAGGCTCTTGGCTGTACTGCATTAGTAGGCATTTGGGTATTTAGGGCACTTCTGGATTTGTATGCCTTTGAGTAGTAATCTGTGGCCACTGCAAACCACTGTAACAACTGGCTTGATATAAAAGATTCATGTTTGGGCAGCCTAAGTGACATGGCTGACACAAGATTTTGGAGAAAGACTGAGAATGCACAGGCCTGATTTAAAGAAATGCTTATATTATGATCTAAAAGAAGACAAGTACTAAAGCATGCATAAACATTCATTTTCCTTTGGCATGGTAATTTATTAAAACTATATCAAATAGATTGGAAATACTGCTGAATTATTATCTAATTCAAGTCTGAACAAGGAATGTTATGACTAACAGCCATATCCCTGCTATTTATGACCAGTTTGATTAAAACATCTAGAATCAACTGTATCATTCCAGCAACTATAATGAGATAAAACCAATCAAAAGATGGAACTTTCCTGTGGAAACCCTTGATCTGTTGAGAGAGGTTTAAGATTTGAATAACATAATTTAAAAAACTTGATTGCAGGTTTGATACATGACGAAATATTGCACGTCAGGCTCTGAGTTCTTCTGAAAACTGACTGGTGTTGTAGATGTACCTGCCAAGGATTTTATCAAGTCACATCAGTACCATAACAGCTTGTTTCTGTACAACTGAGTTTTGAATTAGATACTGCTTTGTGTTGATAAAGAGATTATTAGTGATGTAAATGAAGCTTTTAGACTTATAGCTTTTATAAATGAATGACTGAATGCATTATCAGCATGCTCATCTTTCATTTAAGACTGAAGTCCATCTTTGTATGTTATTAGTTGCTTGTTCTATTCACAAATTATCTTATTGTTTCAGCAAAAAGCCAAAGAAGCCCCAGAGAAGGCAGAACAACCGACTAAAACCTTTAACCTTGGCTTATGATGGAGATGCAGATATGTAAAATATAACTTCTCACAGTGACAAATGGAGTCCAAATTATTGGATTGAAATAAGAAGGTGTCCAAAGCCACAGGGATTTTCTATGGAGTGGATTAAGTGTTTTGACTCTTTCTTTTTTTGTAATTGCACCATAGATAAAGAAGGATGGATTTCTTAATGCCTATGGATGTTCAAGGTATTATTGCTTTACTTTAGACCATCAGCACTGAGAAGTCTGGCAGAATCACGTCAATAGACACTGCAGTTGGAGATCTCTGGTGTTTCCTCGGTCTTAGAAACTATAAGCACCACTTCTGTCTCCAGAATACTGTAGCTGACATAGTATTAACAGTTGAAGCCCCTGCATCATTAACCAAGTATAATCAGTACGCATGAAGAGTTTGTACCAAGCTGTCTATGACTCTTTATATTCAAGCATAACATATATACTCAGTTGAACCATATGTATTACTCTATCTGATTATGTACTTGTTAAAGAGCATTTTAGTGCTTAGTACAATATTAACTTTTAACTGGGATTAACCCACTGAGCAAGCTCAAGAGTTTGCCAGTCGATGATAACTTGTGTTAACCTGCATTTCAGAGGGCAATGACTCACTTGCAAAATTCTGTCCTGTTACCACTCCAAAGTATAAAGGCCTCATGTGTGCATCCAGAAAGGAGGCATTCTCAGATTCACTATTTTCTAGTGGTTGCTGTCTGGAAAAAGAATACCTGTTGTAAATGTTACAATACGTTTCTACTTTCTCCAACTCAAACTGTTGCCTGCATCTTTTTTGCTACATGTAAGGCAAATTTTTGCACTATATTAGTGCAGCATGATATGCACTTAACTAGTATTGCCATAGAAACTGCCTCTTTTCAGAAAGGATAATGCTGTATCTTGTGCAAGGAGTGTCAAGTAGACAGGTCTTGAATCCTGAAGAGAGTAGTGTTCAGTTTGGACTGTGACTGATGGAACTGGCTAACAATGTGTACTGTACACACCATTCCTCATCACAGCAGCCATTTGTAGTCTAAATCATGGCAGTAATACAAGTGTCTAGTTTCTTGCCCCATCTACCTATACTGGTATAAATTGTTCTGCTGGTTTCTAATTGTACTTTGAAGGCTGTTTATGACTAGATTTTTTATATTTGTTAACTTTGCTAGAAAAAGAAGAAAAGAAAAAGAAAAGTGGTTGCCCTGTAATCCTGAGTGACATACTTCTTGTCTAAAAAACTGTTCTGATTATTCAACTGAAATAAAATGGTTTTGCTTTTCTGTCCTTTTGCTAGTGAGAGCTTTTTCACTGTTGCTGACAGTGAAATACTCAGAGCCCTTTCATCTTTTCTAATTAGGATAATTGGATAGACTCTTTTAATTAGCCAGTTAAATTCTTGAGCGTACTGGCAAGTAAACAATAAGATCAATAGTTCTGCTATTTCAATACTTATGAATTTAAAAAAAAAAAATCTGGCAGTATGAAAACTCACTGTTAACTTCTTCCATGCTTATGGCTTTTCAGTGTTACACTTCCAACATGAAGGTCATTGACTTGCCACTGTATCTGCATGCCTGTTACGGATGTGATCCATGACCTGAGAAGGTTTATTCTCCTCAAATGGCGTCTATGTGTAGCCCGAATATACAAGTGACTGTGCCACTAGTAAGCAATAGAAAATTCTATCAGGCAACCTCTCAAAAATAATTGTTATATAAAGTTCAATATTAGGTTCTCAGGTCTTTTTTATAACCTAAACCACTTCTGCCTACTCATCATGCTATTTACTCAAGAAGCACCAGGTTTTGCACACTGAATAAAACTGTAGCTTTGCAAACTTTGGCCCAGATCAACTGAAATCAATGGCAAGATTCTCATGGATGTCAATGGGTAACATCAGTCCTTAAAAATACACACTTTTTTTCATGTAGAATAATTTGTGAAATCAATGAGCATTTTGTGGGTGTTCAAGAAAGATTATGGTCCTACTTTAACTTAGCTAACATATTACCAGCGTGGCGCTACTGAATCAAGAAAATTACCTTCCTCCCACTGTGTAAGTACTCCCCAAATGGGAAGGATGAGCAGAGGAAAAATAGTAACAATCTTTGTTACAGGTTTAATTTCTCATTTTATACCTTGATCCAGCCACAGCAGATGAAGTTCCACAGCCCCATGCCACAGCAGTGGTTCATTCATATATATTTTCAGGACTGGAGGCCTCACTCTTCCATCACTTTGTAAAGATCCATAGGAAAAATAAAAATCTTGATGATTTTAATTAGCTTGGCATTCTTGAGTAGAAAACAAGAAAAAACTGATTGATTCCTCTGTTGTCAGACATACAAAAAATAACACAGAAAAGTTATAAAGTTTTAAAGAATGATAACTACATGTGGAGAAATCAAATTTAATAATGTTTTCTGTGCTTTTGAAAGTCTGATTCTGTGTCATCAAATAGTTTTGGACCAATAGGGCACTGAGGGAACAGGGTTTCTTTCATTGACAATGAGTCATCTTTATTTATTATACAGGCTGGTCTTAGCAGGAGCTGTTGCCTAGTTCTTGTCTTGAAGACTTTTATGTCCTAAATCTAAGCATTTAATAACTTGAAATTAAAGGTATGACATCTCTTTTTTTCTTACCACATAAAATGGACAAACAAAGAAAGAGATAGGAGGGCTTTTTAAGTATGTTTGGCATTTGCAATCCATGCAAGTATTTTAGTACGTGTTACATTTTATATCTGATCAGTGAATATCTGGTGCACAACTGCATCATACTAGTGCTGCATTTAAAATCTAGAGTGCATTTTTATTATTATTTTTTCTATGAACAAAGTGCATGGAGATTTGAAGCCACAATGGCTTCCCTCGTTATCAAGAAAAAATTATTAGGCTGTAAGGAGGGCAGAAATTTTATGTAAAGCTAAAAGTTACTAAGGTCAATAAGCCCTCTAGCATTGAAACAGAAATAAATAATAGGTGAATTATCAGTATAGAATGAAAAGCAATTTGCTTTAAAAATCAGAGTGCTTCTACAAATCCAGTGCCTAAAGCAGCCACTACTGTAGATTATTAGTTTGTGAAAGTAACGTTTCCAGTGATCAAATAAACCATTCAGAAAATAGCAAAGTAGACATTTTCCTGTTGATGTGGTGGTTTGTATTTTCCTTTTTAAAACTGTAGTTTCTAGATTACTGTGTCTGCTTTGAGTCCTGGAGCAGTTCCTTTTTGAAGCTTTGATGCAACTACACAAGCTTATTTATATTTGGTATAAAGCATCAATTTTGAAACCCCCTTCCTCCTGCCAAAATGTAATAAAGTTTTTTTTCCAATTTTACAATCTGAAGAGACCAACTTAAAAACTTTATGTGTAAATCACTGTAAAATATACCTTTAATTAAATGGAAATCTGTCTTTTTACCTTTATGTAAATTGTGCTCACCCAAAGTTAAGAGTTTATTTTGCCTAACTTAATTTACTTGAATATTTATTTTGTAGAACAAGGAGGCAGCTGTCTGAGGAATGTTTACCTTTTTTTTTTTGTTAATGTTAATTTGTAAATTGTGTAATGCATTTTTATTTTTTAAATTATGTACATTTCTTTTTTAATGCACAAAATGTTTACGTACAACTACTACTGCAAATTTGTGTATATTGTCACTAAGCTTTATTCAGTTAATACAGATGATGTGAAAATGTAACAAGTCTTACATTTTCATCTGGGTTATTTTTACATAACTGATGTATTGCTGACAATAAATATAAACACAAAATCATTTAATGTCTTTTTTAATAGATGTAGTATACCACACTGGGGTAGAGTAACAATAAAAGCCAGATCCCTAAAATATGACCACATTTTAAATAGTCTCTTTTTGGTTTTGTTTGGTTTGGGATTTTTTATAAAGGAGTTAGAAAACATATTCATGTTAAAAATTAGTCTTTAAAAAGAAAAAGAATTGCTGATGCTATGGTAAGTATCAAGTCTGTTGCTACAGCCCTACAGACTTAGAATTTACAAAAGATATTTAGTTGATTGATAAATATCAAATAAAGGCAATAAATAATTGATATTTTAAATTTTCTTTCTTAATTGGCATTTTTATATCAGAAAAACCAGCCCTTTTGTGGAGAATAAGGGTGAATCAAGATCTCACTAAAAGACATTACCTCAGTGAAGCTGCGTCTGTCACTGTCCCTGCACAAGAAGAAAAAGAGTCATTTTGCATTTTGTTCTGTAGCTGCTCATATTCTATCTCTGTGGTCTCCAAAACTCAATCTTTTTCATGTCCAGTTCAGCTGTGTATTTACACACCAGATCACAAAGGATTTGTCCTATTTCAGTAGTTATCACCTCCCCAGTAACTCTTCCAGGCTAACACTATTTTGAGAGCACACAACTCATTTTGGAGGCATTTCAGGATTTTTGTAAGTACCTCCTACCCATGTTTTATCCTCCTGGAATTCACAGTAAAATCAAAGAAGTATTTTTCTTGAGTCCCACCTACAACTTAATAGAGGAATTTCTTAGATCACTTAAAAGTTGTTTAATTCAATAGAGGCAGAATTTTATGAACACTAAAGAAACATACTTGAGAGAAGAAGAGTAAAATTCTCATTTAAGCTCTGCAGAATAGAATTAGCTATGGTGTACTACTGAAGATTATATGGTCTTCACATTCAGTAAAGGAAACATAGTAGGATTTTGACAATTGGTTGTGAGACTTCAAGAGAATGGCTTACAGATTGGGAAAGGTAGTCTGTATTTTAAAAAAAATAAATTACAGGAGAATATAATTTTCCAGTACAAGTCTAATAAAAGGTCATAAATTGAGAGGTAAATCAAGAGGCTTAGATAAGCCTTGTAAATATTTAGCCTTTAGTAATGTGAAGACCAACCATATAAGGTCTAAAAAATTATCCTGCTGAAACATCAGTGAGCTTAAGCAGCCATTCAGGATCTGCTTGGCATCACTATGCACAGTTTGACTACAGAACAGGTACTCTCTGAAGCTTCTTATAGTTTTCTTACACACAGTAAAGCTTACTTTCTTTCCAAAAGCAGCTAATGACCAGGCAGATTAGCACTTAGGAGGGGGGTGGGGATCATGAATGTGTCTGTGTGTGTGTGTATCTTAGTCTTTGCTTGCCTGTTCATTTATTTTTCAGCAGAGGGTGCAGGTGTCTAATTTTGCTTACCTTCATTGAGTCACTGTCCCTGGCTGTCGAGGGGTTGGTTCTGTGTGGATGTACTGGTGAAGCATCCCTATATCCTTTTTAAATGGGCATTTTTTGTTAAGTCCTGCTTAAAGGGAAAAAATGGAAGTCTTACCATGAAGCACCCCTTCAGTGACACTGGGCAGATGCCATTGCTCTTTCTGTTTGCCAGCGGCGTCTTTGCTCTGGGACAGAACTGAACCTCGAGAGAACACGTTGGCGTCAGGGTGGCAGGTTCATAGAATCACAGAATATGCTGAGTGGGAAGGGACCCATGAGGATCATCGGGTCCAATTTAGCCCTGCACAGGACAGCCCCAAGAGTCACACCACGTGCCTAAGAACATTGTCCAAACGCTTCTTGAACTCTCTTGGGTTGTTAATGCCAACCTGTGTGAACGCACAGGTGGTGGTGCTGGAAGCTGACCCTTCCAGCCTGATGCAATAAGCCACTTCTGGTATTGGTATTCTGACCTACCTTGACAAGCTGATGCTGTTCTTGTCCTGGTTTGGTCACATAACAGCCCTGCTGAAAAGGTGGTGAGTGGACAGCACACTGACCATGGCTCAGCTGCAGACCCTGGCAGCACGGGAGGCAGCTGCACACAGGGCTGCACTGGCAAGAGCTTGAAGGAGGTCATTATTCCCCACAGCTCTCATAAGGCTCTGCTGGGAGGCCCATGAGTGGTTTGGAACCCCTTTGGGTAAGGGAAAAAGTCCTCTGATTTGTCACTATGGTGAAGGTAAAACTTAGCCACGGGATCACAATCCATGATCATACCTGTAGTTGTTTTCCATATTCAAAGAAAACCTCTCTCAGGCTAAACCCAAACTTATTTAAACAACCTGTGTCATATAAAAAATACGAAAACTGTCACAGAAAGACAAAGATGACATATTGTGTCTAACTTTCATACTCTAAACTCAACTCCCTTAATATCTTTCTTCCTGTGTCCTCATTGTGTCTTGGTGCTTGACACAAATGCTAGATTTCATCCTTACGTGGAACTTTTCTGATTTGCACTGATTGCTATCATAGCTTTAAATTTCTTTTGATGTGTCTTCTCACTCTTAAGATCACAGTTAGACAACAATAGTTACCAGCTGACAGCTTACAAGTATTTGAAGACATGATGTCAAAAGCAAAAATATGCATATTTAAAATGGGAATTTTGAGGCTGAAATAATTTTTCCTCTCTTGTTGCAACCAAAACTTCAGCTATGTATTTAGAAACCTTGAAGATATCCAACTTTGCATATTTTAACTATACCATTTTATTCCTGTAACTTCACACTTTTCTCTACTGTTCCACTGTTATTTTGTATATTTCTTAATTTTAATTGTAAAAGCATATTAAGGGCTCTCTCCTCTGCATGGACAATTATAGCAGAGGGGAGAAGTCCCTCTTTGAAATCCTGACTGTGATATGACAGTAAACAATGATTAGCAGAAGCTCAAATTCTCACTATCTATTATTTTTCCAGGAATTTTGGGATGAAAGCTTAGTGGACTTGCTTGGAAACGTTCTCTGTTAGTGAATCACCACAGGAGTCAGCCAAAACCCCTATTCCCATGAAAAACTCCACGGCAGGAGGTTATTCAGGTTTCCTGTTTCTGAGTGTTATTCTAAACACACATGGATGTCTGGCTTTAGTTACTTTATTCTAAACACTCATGGATGTTCTGGGGTTAGTTACTTTAAGCTATACCAACAACTTAAAGTCAGGGGTAGTATAGATGGTCTTGAGATATGTTGAAACAGTTTATCAGATGTGCGTAGCATCGTGTATGTGTTAACACAGAGCTGTGTTCAGGTAGATATTCTGTACTTAAGGTGAGGAGAGGCATCTCCATACAGCTATTCTTCAACTTTGGATCTCACTTTTAGCTTTGATATTGCACAAAATGAAAGAAATTCTCATCATTTAATTTGATTTGTAGCAACATACAAGAGACTAAAACATCCCCCATGCTCAGTACTGCAGAAAATTATGTCTCAGATGCTTCTTTTCAACCAGATAGCTGAACCCACGTAACCTGCATCTCCAATCTGATTATTAGTCCCCAAAACATAAACTAACAGTTATTAATAAAGGCCCTGTGACCTACTAGCAAAGAAGCAATGTCCCATACAGAGACTAACTGTCAAGGTAATCTGACAAATCGGTAGGAAATAAAGTTTCATTGGTTCAATCTTACCCTTTTTTATAAGAATTATGTTGGTTCCTTCCTCACTGCTTTGTTTCTTCAGTCTTCAGAATGCAGGATTCTGTAGCTCCATTTTGTGAGTGGAAATTGGTGACACCAGGTTTCACTTAGCAAAGGAAAGAAAAAAATAATTAGCTGGCAGTTTTGTGGCTGCCTGAAGTTGAATTTAATGAACTGCAGCCAAAGCTTTCTGCAACATTAGAACAGCAGCTGGAGCTAGATCCTACATTTCTGCCTTAAATGGCCTCCACTTACTAGTTGATGAGCAAAACATTAGTAGCAGTCATTTGTTCATTTTACAGAAATATAAGAGGAAGCTTTGCAACACAAGCAAGAAGTTAATCGTCAGTCTTAAGCTGACTCTCGAATCCAACTGCAGTGCTGAAGAAGCCAGGGCAGAAGTCTAATGGTCTCAAAAGTGTAAATGGGCTCTTTCAGAAAGAATTAAAAATTGCCATACTCCATATCTGTTAATATATTCTCTTTGAAATGAGGTGGTACTGGCAAGACTTCCATCTGCCGCCTTAGATCAATGAAATGGCAATATAGTATATTTCTCCAGAATACTTCATGGGTCTCATCAAAATGCCTTACCAAGACATATTTAAAATTGTCTTTATGCTTAACAAGTTCTTATAAGCCATAAAGTTTTCTGCTATTATTTAAGGCTTTATATACCTATAATTACACTATGGAGATTACAAGAAAAAAATATGTGATATTAACATTTTTCATTACTTGATTTAAATTGTTTAAAGCTTTTAAGTTCTACTTTAGCAGTTGTCAATTAGCATGCAAAACATCCTGAGCGGTCTCTGCATAACTGTATCGAACTATGTATATAAGAAGAAAACACATATGCAACAGGACTGGAAGGACTGTTGGGGTTTTTACAGTAGAATCACAAGACAATTAAATTAAAGTAAAAAACATTAAATTTCTTTTAAAGAGGGAAAATCTATTATTTTAAAGAATTCTCCAGATCACTGTGTGCAAACTGCTTTTCAAAAAACCTTCCAGATCTTCCATTTAGCATACAACCCCAAGGACAAGGAAATTCATTGTGCTCCCAGTTTCTCTGTGGAGGGCTTGCACAATCCATTGTTTGTGCATATTTCCACAGCCTTTCTCTCTATTTTTTTTTTAATTTTTTATTTTATTTTATTTTATTTGGGGGGGAGAAGGGAAAGAGAATTTTAGTTTGTGTCAATATTGTATATATTTGACTGTCAGATACAATATATCTACATCCATGGTTCATTCTCTCATGTTCTGGAAAGGTTTTTAATCCAGCTGAACTAGTTGCTAAGAGCATCATCACAGAAAATCAAATTGGAATAGCAGAAAGGGTACCAGATGTCTACATTTAATTTTTGTTTGTATAGTAGAATCACAGTTTTACGCAGGTGGCACCCAGAGGAGCTGTGGAGACATCAGCCTAACACTAGGAGTAATGGGTAGGCATTATCAGGTATCTATATAAACATTTTAACTGCATTATTGTTCTTTTATAAACAATGAGATCTGGACTAATAATGGTTAGAGTGCTTCCCTTTCAGTAATACTAATAATTTTTTAGCTCTTTGCACATAAAAGGTGTGCTTATTGCTTATGCCCATAGAAGCAAGATCTTGAGTATAACAGCTCTGCAGCAGCAGAGAGAATTCTGGGATGGATGGATGGATGGATGGATGGATGGATGGATGGATGGATGGATGGATGGATGGATGAGAAAAAAGGACAGATAAAATTTTTGAGTTATATGAATATTGATACACTAATCTTCTCTTGGTACATCAAATTTTAAAAAGCTGGACTGCTTTTTAAATTCTGGCTTCAAATAATTAGAGAAATGTATAAAAATGTAAGAAAATATTGTCTTTACCTTAAGGACACATCTTGCTATTTTTAATGGAGAAATTCAAGCTAGTTTAGCACGAGCTTTTAATTTAGAACTGAATCAAAAGCCTAAATATACTAAAACTGCACTAAGTGCAAAAAAATGTGATGACAGGAAAAAATAATAACAATAATAATAATTGCTAATGCTGAAAAAAAAAATACTGACTGAGCAGACATGGTAAAGAAGCCCATGGGCTAGTCACTGAAAATATTAAAATTATGCACAACTGGAACAAAAAAAGCACCTGAGGTGAACTGAAGAGTAGCTAGGATTGACTGCAAAAAACCTGCAAGATAGCAGTGGGAGACAAAGAAGAGCAAGGGAAAATATGTCATAAAGCAATGAGACACATCAAAATCTGATATGATCAAAGGCATGAAAAAACTTGTTGTGAGGCTTTTCTCCCTCAAGAGCAGAGTAGAATTATTTCAAAATAATTTACATTTGTGATAGTAAATAGACTAATAGTGCCTTTAACTACAGCCAGCAAAGGACTGGTGAAGACAAGGACAGAATAAGTAAAGAAGTACTTAGCAGTTGTACATCTCACAAAATAACTTATTAGTAAAATATATTGAGTGGAAAATTTGAAATTAATCTTCAAATAATAATAAAAAATGAAAAGCTTTTGTAGCATAGGGCTTTTTCTTGCATTTATACTATCAAGCCAAGCATTGTTTGTTTTGGGACTCCCTAGGGCAGTAGTTGCCCACCAGCCACTGTATGTAGCAGACTTAGGTGGCTTTTACTTTGGGACCAATTTGCTTTTGAATTTATGCCATCTCTTAGCATTTACCACCCTTCTAAGGGCTCCAGAGTGGTCAGGAAAGAAGCACATCTGGGGTATGGTCTACAGCGAGTACTATTGCCATAAATTCATAAAAGACAAGAAGCAGAACTGCCTGTCAGTCATTGTCCCCAGACTGTGATTATTCCTAGAACATTAAGGTGACATGTACATGTAAGTGCCTGAAACATGCCTGCCCACCCATAGCATGGTGGAGTCTTGAGCTGAAGAGAGATGAACAAAATTCTTTTTAAAGGAGAACTTGAGGGAACATGAATGTCATAACAAGGTGAAGTAAGAACAGCTTAAAATTCCAACACATTCAGATAGTCAGTGTACCTTGAGAATAAGGTAAGAACTTGTAACTCAAGTAGACAATAAAAGACTTTGATATATGGTCTGGATATACGGCCTTGAGGAACTATCTGGGCATATTTCAGCTCCAATATTTATGATTCCTAAGATTAAAGCATTTTCTCTCCAGGAAAGTAGTAGAAGTCTCATCTGGGAAAACATTCAAAATAAAATGCCTACAACAGTGGAACTTTTGCTGAGCCAAACAATCCTGCTGGCCAGGGGGAGCACCCAGGTCCCTTCCATTAGGGAGTGCTGTGCTGCTGATAGGCCAGGTGGTCTAGGGTGACAATTATGTAATATTTACCATTATCACAACCTGTTTCAATTACTTATACCTTCATTGATCTTTATGCAATTAAATATTGGTTTAAAGCTTCAGCTAAAATTGGGTACCATGGGTACCATATGTTGACTTTCTTATTAACAAAAATGCCTGACAATCCTTTGGTTAGAAGCCTTAGTTTTTCTCCAGTTTTGGGGGAGAAGCCAAAACAGGGGAACTGCAAAGAGGAGCTGACTGTAAAAGTCAAAACTAGCCTTTCTTTCAAACCATTAAAATCAGGTAAAAAATACAAATCTTTTAAAACCCATAATTTACCCCTTGTCCCATAGAAACATTTTCAAATATTTGAACCTGAACTCCCACAAGATACATACTCCTGGTATGGCACACTAAGGAGATTAAAGGATTTATGGAGACGAATAAAGATGAATTTGGGAGGAAGATAGGAGGAAAATTCAGAAGAAGGTGCAGATAAATGAATTGTGAGAGCTGAGTACCTGAAATGAACGAAGATTCGACCCTGTGAGAAAAAAGTATCACGATTATATAAATGACAGTATTGCCAAACACATACACTTTTGATTCCACGCATTACTCTGTTTTCTTTGGACACTGAGGCAGGCAATGGCTTAGAATTGATATAAATCTTGATGGGATTAACAAATAATGGAAAGATGCTTTGTTAATAGGTTCTAATACTTGCAGGCACAGACACGGACAATATCATTAGTCCTCACACCTAGTAGGCCAGGCTGCGCTCCCAGTATTAAAAAATATCATGTAAAACTTACTAATTAGTTCACAGAGAAGTAAAGTAAGTGCCCCTTAACTACAACTAGTAATCTCCAAGATGAAAAAATATTCAAGCAAAAAAGGAAAAATAAAATAAATTTCTCAGCAACTTTTCAGTATTTTAAAAGCCAACAAGTGCCTCTGTAAAGACTCTTTTTTTTCTTTCAGCTTATCTGCATTTGGTATACCATACGTATAACTGATTGCCAGATTCGCAATTGACCAAAGATGTTCACTTTCTCTGTACACTTGTCTAATAGAAGCACATTTTTTTCACTGCTGGTAAAATGGAGCTAAAATACAGTGAAAGCACAGCCCAGATATATTAACTTACCACCTTCAGATTCTTAGGGACCAAAATTTATAAGACTGTGAAAACACTACATGCCATCACTGAAGATTTTGGGCTTTGCTTTTAAAAGGTTAGCTTCCTGAGAGCTAATGCTGTCCAAGTTGTCATCACCACATCAGCATATCAAATTAAGCTGACTTTTCAAATGAGCTTCTAATTTGTTGGCTGAAAGAAAAAGGAAAAAAAGGCATGATTTCACCATGTAATATTTCCCTTGTCACCAGTCTTCATCCAAGTAATTTGATTTCATGGCATGTAATGCCATGTTTTGGATGACTTAATAGAGATTATTTGAATTAGCTTCACTTTCCTGGAATTGTCTAAATCGTAATTAGAGCAGGCTATTTCACACACTGTACACTGGTTTTATAGCAAACATATGTGAGACTTCTGGGATGTGGAAGCTGATACTAGCAAATAAGTATGCTAACAAATTCAGCCAACATGTTAATTTTTCAGTTGTAGGCCCTTATCTACATCTGTGAGGGTGATGCAAATTTTCTTTGTTGATGCAGATACACCTGGATGACTTCTCTGGCAAAACAAATATCTATTTCTTGATCTTTCAGTAGCAAACACTCAGAGTCATGTTTCTGTTTCTTCTCCAGAATGATTCAAAGGATGAAAAGAATGTCAGCTTCACTGAATTGAGAATGAAAAGAACTTGCTGTTCAGCCTGACTCACCAAACTAGCAGATGAGACACTCAGACAAACATATAAACTTTACAAAATTTTCTAGCACCAAACTCCCTAATTATTGCATATTTCTTCTGTTTCATAAATAAAAGTTTCAAAAATACATGTTTGGTTACCCGATAAACAACAGAAATTACCGAAGCAGTGCTGGGTTGGGAGGACCTTAAATGATTCAGATCAACTGATAGATAATATGTGAAATGAAGCAACACAAAATCAACTTGTTCACAGTATCTGCTTTGATCTTACTTCTTGCTCTAGAAACTGCAGTTCCAATGAGTACTGTAGTATGAAGAACAGAGAGTTGCAACAGCATTATGAGACCATGCAGCAGCAGTAAGAACAGACAGCCAGGCACAGAGAGGTCTCAAGTTCACATGTTTTTCTTGTCCAACATCAACAATTGTTCAGGAAACAATAAAAAACCGGAAGAAATGAGAGTACTCATGGGGAAACTGGTATGAAAAAGCACAACTACCTCCTACCAGAGGCAATACCACAGAATTTCAGATTCATCAGTTGTGATTAGAACACAGATTCCACAGAGAATATCATGGTATCTTGACAACTGTTTAATTTAGAAGACAATAAATGAAGTATTTATTTCAACTACAAGGGGAGAAGTAGAAAAAAAAAATCAAGGTCATAGAGGAACTGATATGTCTGAATTCAAAACACCATTGATAATAATTCTTACAATATTTAAAATTTTAAAAAGAAGTGAAACATGCCCTCCTTGGAATATACATACAGCAACATACACTGCAAATATGTTTGCTCTCCTGTTGATTTTAGGTAAATGTTACCCTAGCTATGTACTACACACGTTCACACACTGCCTCTTAGGTGAAGTGACATGGACTGTAATATCAAGGCTGGCTCACCCTGTGGCAGTCGGGAATTTCCCAGGCAATGGAGACACAGCAGAGCCATCACAAAGCAGTATGCACAGAGCCTCTCTGGGCACGGAGGTGTGTTTGGGTGATGCTAAAAGGAGAGGCAAAGGAGAACGGCAGCTCTATTGATGCAAGGTGTGCCGTGCTGCTTGTTCTCAGTTCTGAGGAAGACAGACTAGTTGTGGGTCATCACTAGCACAGATATGAACCACAGGGGCTCCAAAAGATGATGTTATTGACTTAATTACTCAGGGAAATGCATCTGTGCCATCAGGTGTTGCTGTGGCTCTTGATATTCTGCAAAATAGAGAGTCTGTGAATATCTTCTTAGATTTCATATATACATTCTATAGAACTGTTTGACATTTTGAAAATGACATATTTATACTCCAATGTGCTTTTTCAAGGATGTATTGTACAGAATAGTTTAGTTTCCTTTTAACCAGTTTGGCAAACCCAGGTGTCCCCATTTTTTCTACTGCTGTGAAGCTAATAAGACCAGTTATTAAGATGCCATTGTGTGGACTCTCAATGTTCTTGACTTAGAAAAAGAACAAAGATGCAACAGTTTCAAACATTTTTCCCTTTTCCATTAAAGCCCCCTGCAGTCTGAGGTAAAAGCAATTTAATAAAGTCTCCTTCTGATGTTTACAGCTCTAAAAAGAAGAAAGGGAAAAACTTCAGAAAACTTTACCAGAACACTAAAACAAATTGGGGACATGTTTTTTCTGTCACTTTTCTGATGTGTTCTAAACACTTTTACATGTCATCAGACCAATTAGCAGCATGGAAACCTATCAGTTAACAAACTGAGCCAGAATTACTTCATTATTTAACAGGAATAGCACCTTTTCAAACCTTACCATCCAACTTTCATTTCCTTGAATCAAAGAAGGACTTCAAAGATGTTAGATGAACAGCAAAAAACCATAACTGATAAAAAAAAAAAAAGTGATGGACCAAGAAAAAAGAGGTGCAAATGAAAGCAATGAACCCTGAGCAGACCTTTTTGTATAAACATTGGTCTTTGCATGTCAAAACGCAAATGATGTTGATGAAAATCTTCACAAAATTTTCTAAGTGCTAATTATTATAAACTTTGGACTTCTGGAAAATTTACTGATAGTTTAAAACTGATCTGCTTGCATATACATGTGTGTTTGTGTGTGACTGTGCTAAGACACAAACTACTGGTGTGTTACAATGTCTTGGTACAAGATCAGGGAGGAAGAACCAAGTGTTGTATCAAAAACCTTTATACATATGTAGGCTGTTTTAGTCTGTGTATGTCCAACATACATTGCTAGGGCAATAGCTCTGGAAATCATACTAATGATACCATTAATAAATGATAAATGGATGTACAAAAAAAATGCATACAAAGTATCAGATATTTGAGAAAGGAACCAGTGAGCCAAGTCCCATTTCTAAGCCCGAGACGTTAGAAAAATTTTGAATATGTAAGGCCTGAACTTGGATATGTGGATGACATATTTTCAAAGACTTTTCAAAGACTTCCCCGTTGGAAGACATAACTGTGACAGCAACATTTTCACTCTTGTGGAAAAGCAGAAAGCATGAAGGAGTCCCCAGGGGGTAGTCAGGTATCCAGTATTCTGCCTTGCATTTTTGAGGGGGCTGAAAAAAGTGGCTCCATCTTTTGAATAAGCACCTACTTATTTGTTGAAGTGAGAGAAAGCTCATTATTAATGTTTGAGTTTGATATTAGCAGTGAAGAGCTCTGCCTGTTTTTATAGTCATCTTTCTCTTATCTTACAAAATAACATCTCTCTCAGAAATTAAATTGCAAATACTACCAAGAAAAGTGGCATCTCTTTTTATTCTCAGTGCTAAGCACAGAACAACTCAGAGCAAAACTTCATCACAACTAAGGTGAACACATTCAAAAGCCTCACATGTACAAAGTTAAAGTGAAGAAAAAGGAGATACGTTCCTTGGAACATGTGGTGAAATGTGAGATGGTCAGTGTCCTGGGAGGGTGAATCTTCTAAGTCTGTTAAACCTGCCCTTTACCAGAGGTTAAACCTAGAAATGTTAATGGTAGGCCTGCAACAGAGAAACACATACAGGTAAATCACTTTGATACCTTGTTTATAAAACCAAGTTCTGCCCTATTTTTACATTTGGAGTCTGAAATTATTAATACTGTTACCAAAAGTTTTGTTACTTTTGCTTCTTGACAGTTTTCCTGCAACAGCACAACAGCTATTTCCAGCTCATTCCTCAGTAACAGATGGGTATGAGAGCTCCTGCACTAAACACATGAATAATGAGCAAGGCACACTTTTTGGATGGGAACTACATAACTGAGGCATCTCTCCTGTGCTTTGCTTTTTTCTGTGTCCATCATGTTCCTACTTCATTATTGTCCTTTCAAAGTTTTTCCTCTGGAGAGGACACTGGAATTAAATTACTTCTCTACTTTTGATTGACTGCAAAGCAGCTGTCGAGCACCTAAAGTGTTGCCAATCTCCACCACAAATTACAGTAAATAGCTTCTAAAATAAACTTTGACAAGCTGGTTATGCCTGGCAGCACTGATGCTGAAATATGCACTGGACTTAAATAGGAGAGGAGTATTTGGCAGTAGGTAACAAAATGAAGAGACAAAGCTCATGACACTCCTGCCAGTTAAGCTTGCATGTTTTGAGAATGAAAAAAGGTAGAAAATTATAATGGCAATAAACACAGGGGTAATGTTAATATTTTGTATTTGGTTATTGGAGAACTTCATTATCTGAAAAGCTTTGAGTCTTTTGTTATGAAAACACCTTGGCTGTATGTGAAAAATCCTATCACTATATCCATCATCAGCTCTAGGTGATAAATATTTTGCATGGGATAAAATGATGTATTAATTGTTTCCCTGGCATAGAACACCTCTAGTCTGACCTATCCTCCCCAGATAACTGCAATACCGGAGTTCTTACAACTCTGCACTTCAGCATCAGTGGCAACCTGTGGGTCTGTCAAGAGCAAGATAGTGCCTTTGTCTGGAACTCCGGGAAACTCTCGCCTTACTGACACAGGAAATCTCTTTGCTAAGGTAAGATGACAGTCCTACAGCGGTAACTGCGGAAGGCAAGATGCAGAGAGGAACCTGTATCAGCGGGTTACTTCACCGTGAGACAGCTGCCTTTTGCAAAACCAAACGGAACGCGACACTCGGCAGAATCCTGTAAGTTTTACAGTGCCGTCAGTTTTCTGCCGTGTGTGTCGGTGTCTCGCAGCGAAGGTCCCGCAGCGCGCCCGGCGCTGCCCCAGCACGGGCCGGGGGTCCCGGCGCAGTTCTCCCCGCGGCCACCAGGCGGCGCTGCGGCCGCGCCGCTCGGCCCGCGGGCACCGCCCTGCGCTCGCTCGGTCCCAACGCGGAGCGCGGGAGGCGGGTCCGCATTTCTGCCCAAAATCCGGGTCCGCTACGTTTTGGAAACGCACGGCCTGTGAATTCTCCCACCACGCCGTCTTTGTAGCAGATGCAGAAATAAAATCAAGGTAATGCGGACATTTAGAGACACGAATTACTGCACTGCGAGGGTCCCATCAGAGACCAACATTTCCTTTTTCTATTCCTGCTCTCATTTGCATCTCTTTGAATACAGGATTGCACTATCCATGCAGTACAGTTGGCAAATCTCTTCTCTGCCAATGTTTTCCCTGGCTCTAACAACAGGCACTGTTGCCACTGCCCTGGCCTTTGTGCTCCTTTTTGCTGACTTAGCACCCCTAGAAACACGGACGTGTAAATCCACGGAGCATAGATCTCCCTTCTGATATCAAGCATATATATAAATTCAGGACCAACCAGAGGGGACTAATGACCTCCTTCAAGCTGTTACTCACACAGCCCTGTGTGCAGTCCCCTCTCTCACTGCCAGCATCTGCAGCTGAACTGTGACACGTGGTAAAAGTTTAGTGAGCACCCAACAACTTCGAGGAAAGGCTTCAGTGCTATGAATAAGCTTTCAAAATAAGATGAAAGTGAAGTGATAAGATAGAAGCAAACAATACAATGCAATTTTCTGACGCGATGATGCAAAGCTTACGCTGCTGATGAAGAGCAAGAGCAATCATAATGCACCAATGAGCAGTTTCTGTAAATAAATGGAAGAAAGGAATGAGGACCTGAAGTTAATTAAGTTTTTTAAGCATTTCAGGGAAACAGACTTTTAAAGGCAAAAGTGAATCCTGGTTAAAAAGACCATTCCTATAAAGGGAGCAGCATTCTTGCAGAAACTAAAATCTGCAGAGAGATTTTTTTCTCTCTTATTCCCTGAATAAGCTCAGCAAAGAGGACAAGCTCTGCAGAAAAGAAGCTTAGACACAATCATTTGTTACACACATAATGGTGAAACCTTTCGAAATGAGTGTCTTAGTTTCCATCAAATATCACATCCATCTTTTGGGTGCTAGGAATGATGCAAATAAAATATAATCCCCCATTACGCACTGCATGCAAATACTTTGCCCTCTTCGGATGAATTGCCGATATAGTATTATCAGAAATTCAGGGTGGTCCTCAGACCTCAACCAAGTCAACATAGTTCTGAGAGTCGATAGATTAGAGGTCTCTAGCCAAATTTGTGCAACATGAGGCAACTCTCTTCCCCAGTTCTTGCCTGAAAAGCTAACAGAGTAACTACTGCATATAGAAGTCAGCATTTTTTCCACCCCCAGGTAGGTAACAGAGAATATATGCAGTTGCTTTTCCCTATTCCTATCCCTTTCCGGGCAAAATTAAATGTGTCCACTTGCTAAGCTAATTATACACTTTAACTGATTATTTCAAAAGGTGTAAAGAATTTATCTGTAATTAGAAAAAGATATGTAATAAAAAAGAAATATATCCTTACAAATATTGCAGATAGATTACAGAGATGCTAAGATAGCTTACAGGCCTGGAAGTTGCTCTTGGTGGTCAACATGCTGACTGTGACTCAGCTGCAAACCCTGGCAATGAGGAGCCAGCTGCATTAGGAACAGCTGAAAGGAGGTCATTAGTCCTCTCTGTTGAGCCCTGAATTTATATCTATCTCTACAAGCTGGTCAAAATAAGTAGTAAACAAGAATAACTCCTTATTTGTTATTAACAATAAATCAATCTGTTCTTCTATTCTGTTCTAATCTACATGGACTAAACCAGATTATAATCATGAGTGCCAACAACATTATATGCTGTCTAAATTAGGTAATTATCATATTATCTTTACCTATAAAGGGCTGAACTTTCAAATATTTTATTAAAACCAATTAAAATATTATATTAAAAAGTTCTTCTAAGGCTCTTGAGAATAATTTTAATACTGCACTTTACATCCTTAAATATACTTTCAGAAAATGCATGGGACGTTGTACAGGCACGTCAATCTTGCTGCTAGTAAATCTGATTATAGCCACAATTATGCCATGATCCTTATTTATATGGCATGAATACTGATACTTCTACCTCTGAGCTTTCTCTGAGTGAATGTATTTCTGAACAAGGCAAGAAAGACCCTCTCCCCATCATGTGTACACCCCGTATTACCTTACCCTTACCTCCCCACCACCTTATATACCTATTGTATATATTTACCTATATACCTATTATACCATCTATTATACCCTGCTGCTTTTTTTTTTTTTTTTCCCCTTTAAAAGTCCTTGAAAAATAAGCTGGAAAGGGCCGAAAAGTCATCTAAAAAGGAATGAACAGTCATTTTGGTAAAAACACGTCGCTTGTCAGCACTGTTAAACCACCTGGAGCTCCAAGGACAAAGAAACTGTTCTGATGGTCAGCTTGTCAGCCCCTATCCATTCTGTGAACAAATAGCACATTGGGAAACTATTCCTTTGGCACTGGCTTAGCCTCTCTCTAAAGATGAGACATAATAGAATATCGTAAAAACACCCTCTCCCAATCTCTCCTGAAATATTGTACATTCAAAATCTACTTGCTTTTCCTTTGTAACTCTCATTCTATTTCACAGGACTCACAAAAGCACACTGATTATGACTTGATTCTTTGGACTCCCTCTTTTCACAGGAGAATATCCTGTCTGCAAGCAAGAGAATACAAGGCTTGGCTACGCAGAGAAGCTGCTGTGCAGGGAGCCAGAGGCTCTGTTAGCCATTGCCTCCTGGAAACCCAGTTTGCACTAAAGATACCTCCAGGACCTTTCTTACTCCTCTTTGAACACAGGCTGTGCTCATCCAAGGGTTAGAGCAGACCAAATGTCTAAACCCTACCTCAACTTTCTGAGCAGGACTTACTTGGCAAGAGTAAATTCAGTGTTCCTGAAATTGCCTGTGTGATTTTAATGATGGTGATACTCTAACATATCTTCAAAAATCGTTGTTGCTTACAGGTATAAGTATTTGCACTAAGGAGAAATTTTTTTTATTTTTTTTTCTCAGCAGAGGTGACAGGAAGTATTTTATCAGGGAATGAAGTGTTTCTTTGTAGTAGAGCATTTTGCTGGGTGTGTGTTATATCAGTGAACTCAACCAGACTTTACAGAATCAAACTGAGCATTGGGTTTACAGTAGAAATTCTAATGGTGAGCCAGAAGGGGGGACACTTAACCTGTATATTTCTTTAGGATTCTTCAGGATAAAATATTCTGCATAACATGTAAGAATGTAGAGCATGTTCAGGCACAAATACAGCTTATTGTTATTACTATTAACTTATGTTTTCCAGGTAAATAGGTAATAAATTGGTCTACCACCCTATCACCCAATAATAAATAACATTTTTGATCACATCTGACAGAAGGGCAACAGCCTCAAATACTTCTGTCTTGTAATGAAAATAGATGTCAAGGTAGAGAGATGCTCTTGAGGACAGAGCAACTGCCATGTAAACTCCATCACATGTATTCACACATATTCCTTGGAAAGCAGAGAATGTCACCCTGAAGACATCCTCAGGACACCAGGCACCCAAAGTTCTTCTACTTGTGGAGCTCTTTGCTTCCCAGGGCCTCAGAGAGGATGGCTCTGTGATTGTATCACCTCCTTTCTTTGGCTGGACAGTGACATACTTTGAAAAATTATTCTAAAAATTTCACTCCGCACTCAGTTTCATAACACAGAAGAGTAGTTTTAGAGTCCATAATTTGGACAACACACCCCACAGACACAAACATCATGTAGACATATACCCAAGTTTTTGTTCCCTTCTTTAAGCCACTTAGTTTCTTACTGAGGCTAGTCAAAAGAGTGAATCAGAAAAAACTACAGGTGCATTTCAGTGTCACCTAAAGAGTAGAACAGGCAGTTTTTCAGTATTAGCAAATTTATGGTTTTTTACAAAACAGCACAAATTTAATTCTAAAAGCAGCAAGCACAGCTATGTCAACAATGGAGGTTGACCATGAATGAAAAATACCAAACAACAGTACATTAGTAGGCAAATTGGTATTTATATAGCATAATTTGAAAAAAAAATGCACTAAATCTGTCTTAGCAATATTCAATGGAACAAAATAAAACAGCCAGAAAGGCAAGTACACCTTTGTTTAGAGCTTGTAACTACCATAGAAGTTCCACAAGAGAGCAGCAGATACTTGAATTTGAGAAAGAAATGACATGGACCTGCTCTTTTCCCATCCTTTCCTCTCTTCCATTATTATTATTCCACTGCAAAAAGATAATAAATGCAAAGGTGCCCAGGCTGTTGGTACAATAACAGTTCCTGAATGTCAGGACATGTCAGGACAAAGTAGAAGATGGTCACATGAAATACATGATAACTGTTAAGAAAGAATATATTAAAAATTATAAAATATCTTTCCCCATGAAGCTTCTTAAGGACATATTCATTTACAGTAAAGAGATGTATTTTTATTAATGAACCAGAGATATATTAATGGAACACTTAAATGCATCTTCAGGGATAGGAATATGTGAAAATATTTTGAGGTGGAATAACCCATTAATTGCTTGAAGAGTATTGCACAAATTAAGCATGAGTCAGAAAAATATTTTTTTGTACTCAATTTATACAAAAAGACATTTTTTGCATTTTACTATGCTAGGAGCTTTACACTAGTGGCACATAAAAATATAGGTATTTCTATAGATGTGTATTCCTGATGAAAGAAGGATTTTAAACCTCTTCAACATCAGAGGCTTTTTTCTGAAAATTCCAGAAAGAAAAAGCCCCACACTTTTATAGATATCTTTAGCTGCATGCTGTCTATTATTCCATAAATTCTTTAGTTCAGGTGAGAATGTTACTGGTCTGTAAAGGAACAATCATAACATTACCAATGCCAAAGCAGAACTGCAGAAATTCAGCTGCCACTCTGGAAAAAGAGGGTGCAGAATTATCCACACTAAAGCAGAAATACTTACAGTACCACTGAGGAAGAAAAAAAAATGTTTTGGAGGACATGTCTCTGTTTAGGTTAAAAAACCTGATAAGATCTCACTGACTGAGTGATAAAGTTTGTGTCTAAGATAGACACTTTGGCTGACCCTGTTGAAGGGGCCATAGCCAGCAGTAGGCTGAAATTCATTTGATTCATACTAAAGAAGCCAAAATGACTGACCACTCCCATTAGTATTTCCTGCTAGTGAACTGCTGTGCTGAACACTGGTTTTCAACACTATCATATTCTCTGAAAGGCAGGCCCCATTAACAGAGATGTAGAAAATGCTGGGAGGCCAAAAGAACAGAAAAAAACCATCAGGCAAATATTTAAATACTAGGAGTGCTTGGGGTAGTAAGGAGATTTGTATAATCTTGAAAGTGATTGAGAAAACAGTTAGTTATCATGGATATCAATTAACATAAAATCAGCTGTAAAACATCTGCAGATAACACACAGACTTTTCCTTCACTTCAGTGCTTTTGGAAATCACAGTATTTATCATTATTCGGGCACAATGCTTGCACTACCCTCCCTCCTGCCCCTGCATCTGTGGAGACACGTCTTCTGTTATCAGATTCTCTCTTTGATGTTAATTTACAGAATAATAAAAAAAAAAAGTACTAAGGGATGATCATACAGGAAACAAAACAGGGATTTCTGACCTTTTTTTCCCCAAAAGCAGCAGAGAAATTGTGTGACAAGAGATGGGTCATCAATAAAGAAGAAGCCATCTGGACAGCTCTAGCTGTTTGACTAGCTCTTTGTCTTTCTGAGGCTAAGTCTCAGAGCCTTAGAGACAACCTCATCAAAGAAATTTGTGGCAAGATTGATACTCAAGCAGAAAGCCCGTCACATACAATCTTTTTAAAGAACTCAATCATGCAAACAACTGCAATTTGCATCTTCCAGTCTAAAGATGGCATTTAACTGTTCCAGAGCAGCCTTACAAATGAACAAATAAATAACTTTTGTATGATATTGTTTTCTTGCCATATGCTAAACATTTTGGAGTTCAGACTTCACTAAATATCCATTCTGCATCAGTTCAGGATCTCTAATGTGACCCAGAGGATTCATGTTAGTCCTCGGCTCTGTGGGTGATTAGGCCGTGTGAGTCTATGAAAGATAAACAGCAGGAAAAAAACAAAACAAAACAAAACAAACAAACCCCACCAACATTTACCAATGGGTCAACTCCATCAGAAACTGAGATTTTTTTCTTTACAATTGCAGACTGTTTAAAACAACAATTATAAGGGTATAGCAATGATTCATGCAACCTCTGTCCCCATTCTTTAAATCAATTTAAAGATGTAAAATTCAGGTGTTTTGCATGTGAAAAACAATAGGGTCCCAGAGATTTTTTTTATCTTCAATTAATCTTTATAAATGTCATTTTCTTAATGTCTGTTAAAGAAGTTCTGTGTTTTGTCAGCATCATTTAGCTGTCCCTTTGTGCCAGAATGATTTACCTGCAAATGCACTCTACTGCTTTGAGAGATCATCTGATTGGTGAGGGTTTCTGCTCTTCATAATCCTTCTTTTGCCTGAAAAACAAAACAAAACAAAACCCAAAAAACCACCACCCAACCAAAAAAGAGCTCCATTACTAATTCTAAGGAACTTTATATTATTGGTTATCATGGTTTTGCAGTCATTAGTAGTTGATCTCACTTTTCTACTATTTGTTATAGGCTGGAAGCATTTGCAAAAGATATGAGTGTGTGAGAACTTTGTTCTGAAATGAGTGTTGACCTACAAGCCTAATATATCTCCCAAGTAACAATCCATGAACTAGCCAGAGTATTGCAGCATAGCTGTGCCTGTTTGACACTTGTGAAATTGCATTTTAGGTAATGATACACTTCCCACCTGCCTCATATTTATTTTCCAATCAATTCCAATCTGCTTCCCAGGACAGTAAAAAGGTTTCTTTCTGCTTAACACATACCTTTCTGGTTAATGACTGCTTCTTTTTTCCTTTGTTGCTCATAATAGGCTGAAGACACATTAGTAACCATAATTTAACCATACCTGTGATCAAGTTTATTTTTTCTTCAGAAAAAATTCTCTACTAGTCACAGATTGCTATCATACTAAATTTAAAAAAAAAATTGTGTTACTATACGGGGAAAAAATATGCACCAGAGTTAATTATATTAATTATCTCGACAGGAAGCCATATGTGGAATTGCTAAGGTCACTTGGTCTGTTCAGCCTGGAGAAAAGGAAACTGAGGGAGACCTCATTGCAGTCTACAAATTCCTCACAAGGGGAAGCCAGGGGGCAGACACTGATCTCTTCTCTGAGAGGACCAGTGACAGGACCCAAGGGAATGGCCTGAAGTTGTGTTAAGGGACATATAGGTTGGATATTAGAAAAAGGTTCTGCCCCCAGAGGGTGCTTGGGCACTGGAACAGGCTCTCCAGAGAAGTGGAGCACCAAGATTCTTGAAGTTCAAGAAGCGTTTGGGCAGTGCTCTCAGGCACATGGTGTGATTCTTGGGGTTGCCTTCTGCAGGTCCAGGAGTTGAACTTGACGATCCTTGTGGGTCCCTTCCAAATCAGGATATTCTATATTCTATAATGACTATATTATCCACAAACAGAAAGGTTTTATGGCTGCATATTGTGTATTCAATCTAGCATAGGATTCATATAATAGAAATATCACTACTTCATATAACACAAAGATACTTCGTCAAACTTTTCCCAAGTTAGTCTCAGCTGAACCATTTGCTCTTGTGGCACTTTTGAAAGATACTAATTTTTTTCCTTCTGTATTTTACATATTGTAGCAATTTGTCTTCCAGATGAGATGAAAGAAATGTGCCACATTGTGTAACAAAGCATGCTACATTCCCAGGTTTGGACAGAAAGGATGTGGAATATTTCGCATATTGTTTATGCATCATTTACTTTATTTTGAGAAACTTGGTCCTTTCCCTTAGTACATCATATGAACAGTAAAGGGAAACTTAAGTTACAATTCAAATACATTTGCTGCCTTACTCAGTGAGGACCTTATCTCTCTCAGATATTTTGGCTTCCGAAGGTTAAGGTCCTGGGGATTGTGCCAGAAGGCAGATGCTGGGCTGGCAGACGGCATGTCCTTTCAGTCATGGGGGTGTTGTCCTTCATTTCTTCTGAAAGAAACATCTTTTGAATGGCTGCAAATAACCACTTTTAACTTGCCTTTTTCTGTGAACAAAGTAATAATCCTGTAAGAGGACAACAGTTCTTTTGGAATCCATTCCCACTCCACCCTCCCCAAGGCCGTTTGTGATCTTATGACTATCATCTACTTTAACTTTTGTTATTCTTCTTTATGAGGAATAGCAATAGAAATATGCTAGATTCTTACTTCATCCCTTTTACAGAGGAAATTTTTCTCCCATTTGATCTAATATGCTACTAGTTTACATGTTTCCTTAACCTCCCATGCCACAGTCCTGATCCATATGTCTAACTTCTAATCCTAGCCAAGGGCAAACAATGGTAACTGTCAGAAACCAGATTAGCAACAGAGCTCTGAGCTTAGTTTATAAGGAGATGCTGCGTAACTGATCTTCACGATTTCCCTGCCCTATTTAGTTTTTCAGGTGTGGGACATGAGAACAAGAACTGATGTGTGACCTGTACTGGAAGCATTGGAAGAGACGAGACAACAACAACACCAACAGCAAAAAATAGTGTTGTCTGAAAAGCAAAATAATATGAAGTGACTGATTTTAAAACATTTTAAAATATCAGAAAATCACTTTCTTCTTCTCCTGGTCAGAATTTTAAATCTTTTATTCAATCTTAATGTCTGTTAGGATCCTCGTGGCAGGGGAATACCACAAGGCATAATAGGAACTGCTGCAAGACAGGGAAACATAGGACTCTCTTTGAAGTTCTTTTTCTAGTTCCTTTTTCAGGGATTTTCTTTATATTTAAGGGTAGGAAAAGAATTTCACACCAAATAACTTGCAGCTGGAATTATTTCTGCTTGCAAAAATGTGCATTTTTAAAGTGGATCACACTGATTTTCCCATTACATCTGCCTTTTTAGTACAACTCATGCACTCTGCAACTAGACTTCTTGCATGGCAAGTAGCCCGAGAGCAATTTCTGTCTCTTTCCCACTATCTGCTCTCACCTCACTGATTTCTGCTTAAGGCAACAGAACTACCTCAGCTGTTAAAGACAGATGCTCAAATAATCAAATACCTAACGAGTTATACAAACTAATTTCATAAGCAATCATCATTTTCACCACCTTTTTCAGAAACAAGAGGAAAAACTTATTTTCAAAACGGAAATGAAATTGCCTAGCCATGTGCGCTTTCACTTTTCAGAAGTAATTATTAAAGTGCTTAACTTTGGCAATTTAAAACCTCCTACCGTGAGAAGCAGGTATAGAAAAAAAGCATAATGAGGAAGACAATTCTATTCTCAGTTTATAAAAGGGCAGGCTTGAAGCAAGATCTGACTTCAAAGGCCTGGATTCCTGGCTGATCCTCAAGTCACGTCAGCTGTGAGACTGCACCTCCCCAGTGCTGATTTGCCTACTACAGATACAATATGCACTCTCCAGAGGTGCCAATGGTGAGAGACAAGTTCTTGAGAGCAATAGCAAGCAGGTAGGTCCAGAGGAGCAAACCCCTTTGCTTCCACTTCACTAGTTGCATAGTTAGAGATTTCTGGGTAAAAAAAAATAAAAAAAAAAGCTTATAGATACATATAATAGTGGTTTCTGCAACCTTGAAGCAGAATTTCTGGATATCAGAACTTTTTCTTTATAAGCACATTGTAAACATGAATTCCCATAAATAATATGAATGAAATCAGTAAACAGGTCATCAGTCTCTCTCAGATGGTATAATTATCATCTGTCAACAGCAAAAAAGAACATTGTTTAATTACAACATGCTCCAAGAGTTCATAAGCACTTATTTCACAAGATCCCAAATACAGCAGAATATTATCTCTTCTTATTGGTAGAAGATTGGGGTAACAAAGACTAAATGTCTTGGGAAACAGAAGATTGTTCGTAAGGACTAAGTCTCCAGCTTTCCTACTGTGTCTGAGATTTTTTATTTTTCAAAAGGCCATTTTCCCCTCTTCATGTTGTATTCTTTTTTTAGCAAGTCTAACTACCATCCTTTGGCAAGCATTATATTGAGCCAAATTAAAATGAAATTACATTGGACCTAATATTTTTTGACTTCTTTTTCAAAGCTAAAAATGAGATTAGTAAGATATAAACAGTGAAAACATGGGACAAAATGAGCAGCTTGTATTTTTTTATACCTCAGAAGAGAAAGAACATAAAATATCAAAGAAACATTTCATTTTAATTTGCAATGTATGTTTTGGTAAGCGTGTTTTGTCAGATTTAACTTTCAAACAGGATGTTTAATATTCTTGCACTATTCCCTGCTGATTTAGACAGGGCAGTTAAACTGCAGCCAAAGGACTTCTCTAAAGTCAGTATTTTGGCTCATACACTTGTCAGTTTCTGTTCAAAGGTTCTTTGTGAATAATAAATCAAGTGAATAGCATGACAAAAATGAACCTTCCTTTGGCAGAACTTGTATGCTACAATTTCTTTCAGAGAAAAAAGCTTACCAAAATGTAACTGAAAATCTTGGTTGCTTATAACAGGAAACTAAAATGAATGAGTACTATCATACTGGACACGAGGAATACCAACAGCATTAGCTCATGTTATGCTGCCTCAGAAAACCAGCTTGCTGCTAAGGTTGCTATCTGTATTAGTGAAGCATCACAAGAGATTTCTATAGGAACCTGTTAGGAAAAAAAAAATCGAAATTGTCATAAAATTTATTTATAACTGGTGTTCTATACCATATTCAAAATGAGGGTGCAAGCAGCCCTAGAAAAAGGGTGAATATCCAAACTGTGGCCAAGTCAGTTAGCTACCTGTCTGACTAGCTGCATGACACTGCTGGGAAGTCACCTATAAATACCCAGTGGATTTGGCTGAGCCAACAAGCACATTCAATTCTTGGAAGGACATTGTAGATGGGAAATGTAATTCATCAGTTCTGCCAGTTTCTTTGGACAAGAAACAGGAATCCAGGTTGGTAGGAAGCAGAGAAAGTGTACAGGGGAACAAGCCCTGGAGACATTCATGAGAAGTTACGCAACTGGACAGATGTAATTGTGTTTTCTGCTTCCCTTTTTGTAGCCTTCTGTTTCCAAATTTATAATTTCCAAACTTATATCTGTAGATCTACAAAACTAATTTTTGCTTTGCAATTAAGCCAGCCTGGGGTTGGAGGCAGAGGGCACAAGTCCGAAACCTGCAAACTTGCAGTGTTTAATACAAACAAAGTGCTTGAAGCCACCTGGAAAGGACATTGGACTCTGCAAAGTGTTTCCTTCCTATTTGCGAAGAAACAGCTTAGGGATCTGGCATAATGATTAGGAACAAGTGCACTCCAGCAGGTATAAACTAACTCCTCCCCCTGCCATGATCAGAGAGCTGAGACAAATCCCATTGCTCTCAGGAAATCTTGAGCCATCACAGCAACAGGGATAGCCAAGATGATAATGAGTGGCGTAAAGAAAGGAGAGTGGCATCTCCTTATTAACAGAAGAGAGGGGAGATAGTCAACAATTACAGAATTCAAATCTGAAAAAGATTTTTGTTTGGGTTTTTGTCACAGTTTGTTGCTAGGCAGACCCATAGTTTGGGCAAACCAATGTCACTAATTTTTGGCATTAAAGGTAAAAAGGATAGACCTTGAGTAATCAAAGTAGATAATTTCATATCCACAACAATAAGACAATGCTAGGAAACAGTAATAGAAACGTTTTGTAGTGCCCAGCTTCATGGTTTCATCTGTTTTTCCTGGTAGAGTCATGGTTACATGTTTAGGGAGGGCAGTTTATCCTCTTTCCTCTGAATAATCTGTACCAGCTGATTTGTCAGTTTTCCTGATTTCTTAGTTTTCCTGCTATGTCCATCAATTTTGGGTATAGTACAAGCCTGATATTCAGGACTTCCTGTCACTGAAGGAAATTATGTACTGTCAATACTCTGAAGAAACATATCCCAGGATTTCTTCCCTCAAAAATTGTCACAGGGATAAAATATGACAGTTACAAAAATAATTAGAATTATGCATATATGAATCCTTCTGAATTGCTTTGTTTGATTTTTTGTTGTTCAATTACACTGTTCAACATATATGAACATGTAATTTCACATAAAACTTCAGTGACTACTATTAAATAGATTGCTTTTTGTCTTCCATTTGTATTTAAACTAGGATTACAGTCATGCAAAAACAAATGCCTTGAAAATATGTTCTCTAGTTTGTCACTCATCAATACAACTACCTTACTAAAAGATAAAGATAAAAGGATTAGACTTCACATATCACTCATACTATCTACAAAAAACAAACAGAATCAGGAAATAACATAAATTAACAATCATACCATGAAAAAATTAAATAAAAATGTACTTTAATTTTCAGTAGTAATACCTTAAAAAGACAAGAATTCTGATATGGAAGATGGGTTTCTTAATAAGGCAATATAAAAGTTAATATAAAGCCAAAACTGTAAGACTTTTTAATCTATTTTTAATTCCTTTTAGGAAGTAGTTTGACCTTAGTGGCCACACTTGAATAGTTTTACCAAATTTACTTTGGTAATGTAAATAATCTCATCATTTACTATTATTGCTATTTTTTAAAAAAATGGAAATAGGTGATTTTAAATTAATGAAGAGGTGTCATAACTCAAGTATAGGACACTGAAAAGGGATTAAAAGGACTGTGCCTCAAAATTTTCACCAGTGTTTCCAATATTGCTTGTACTTACAGGAACATTGCTGTGGAAGAATATACCTTTCCAGTCTTTACAAGATAAAATTACCTGTAAGGTGGTGTCTGACAACTTCCAAAGGACTCTTATAAACAATACAGGCATTTCTTAAAGACAGAACATAGTAGATATTTTGTAAGGAAGATACTTAGAATATGGAAAACAGTTTCTCAGTAAGTGACCCTAACCAGTTCTCAATCATTATGAGATGAAAATAGGAATGAAAGCTCCAAGCATGTGATGAGCCCAGAGAGCTCTGCCACACGTGCTTTGAAAAATATATAGGAAAAGCTTGGAAGATAACAATAAAACTGGGAAACATATTTTGTTTACCTTCATTTATGATTCCTAGGTTCTTGAAAACAGGTGGTATGATAGACCCTGAGATGCATTTTATGTGACAGCTGACAAATTTTTTGGTCTTTACACCTGTTGTAACGTTGTTCTGAAAGCAAAGAAAATAATTAAACACCAAGTACGTGGAATAAGAGCTTGTTTCAATACTAGTATTTTATTTAAGTCATACTGATTACTTGAAATTAGAAAACAGAATTCTGCAAAGAAGAAAATGTTCATATAATCTTTGAGAACCTGTATTTATAGTTCTACAGAGGCAAAATACATAAAAATGGTAAAAGCAGTGAGTCTATGAAAATACTAAAATACAGAAAAGTTTGCTGAATAATGTTCCATTACACACGAAAGAAGAAAAAAGTTTCCTTCATGACGCATACCCAGTGAATTAAATTACTTCCAGTAAAAGAGCAATACACTTACACAGTACACAGTCCTGGACAACGCTGAATAAAAAGACTCATGAAATAAATTTAGAAAAGGTACTTGGTGAACAAGAACATCCTAAAGATTAAAAGAAAGACCAAAAGACACTTCTAGAGACACTTCTAGAAGAGTGCTAAGAAAGATGGTGAAAGTCCAGAATGCAAATAAAATTATATGCAAGCTTGTCTCAAAGGGAGAAAAGGATCTTTGCTCAGGAGTTACAAGGGCTCACTGAAAGAGCTTTAAACCAGAACTGAAGAAAAGGATAAAACAAGGCTCACTAGAGATAAGCCTGAGGGCAGCATGCCAATATCTTAGGGATGGTGTGCTAGCAAAGTCCTTTTTCACCTGTTCTTAAATCAGGACCTCACAGATATGTGATGAGAAAAGGCTATTACTGGTAAAAAGGCATTAATTTCCTGATGAAGTCAAAATATACAGATGGATTCAGCTAAGGCAAGTTTACGGACAAAATTAGTACCCTAATTTTTACTTTTCTTGATGATGCAAAACTTCAACTGTTACATAAAAAGTTTGAAATCTAAAATACGTTTATTTATTTGCACTAAAATTTTATATGTAAGGGTAAAGTAAGGAGGAAGATTTAAAATTGCAATTACATCCCGTGTTTGCTCATGAAATATCTTTTATTACTTTCCTTAAGTTAAAAGAGCTATTATTAGAAATGCAGCTCTTTGTGCCTAAGTGTAGCAGATGGTGCATAGGAGTAAGTGGTGAGCAATTTACAGTAAACAAATTCTTTATTTCTGACGGGTCATGGGGAGAACTAACATGGTCCCCAATTCAATTAGGGAGTTGTCTGGAAAACAGTGGTGTTCAAATGTACTGATCATGGTGGAACACACTTAAAAAGAAAAACAAAATCCACAAAAAGCCTTGATATTGCCAAACTAGAAACACTTTTTCTATGGAAATTTGTCAGCCTTCTGGGGCTGACAGCATGAGATTTGTAAAGGTGCTCCAGTGTGTTCAGCATCTCCTATTGAGAGCACTGTTCGAGGCTTAGCAGCACTGAACCAGTCAAATTTAATCCAGGTATTTACTGGCACAACACAGCCCTTGTTAGTAGCCGATATATATGGGCTATTATGTGCAAATAAGACTTTATAACTACTTTAAAGATCTGTCTTACAAGACAGCACTCGGTTGAGATCTGGGTTTTTCTCATCTTTTGAGAAGATGAGGAAATTTGTGTCAGAAGCAGATTGATCCCTTTGAGTAAAGCAACCCTAAATAAAGGAGTGTGAGTAATGCACTTATGGGATTTTTGCTGCACTGCTCAGGCACAATATATTCATGATGTCCATATTACCTACATCTATCTGCAGTAGAACTATGAATGAATTGTGGCAGAACTAGAGTTGCCAAATACATTTTCTCTACTTTTTAAATTTGGACTCAAACAGCTGTACGTGCCTAGCAGGTAACTAGTGCCACTAGCACTAAGTGGAATAATCATGCTTTCTCAAGTAGGTTACAGGCTTGCTAGGTTGCAAATATTCCAAATTGTTGTCTTCTTCCTTAAATTAGGAGTAAATTAATTTTTCTTTAAAAAATAACTTATGTATTTTCAAAATCTGATTAGATGTAATCACTCTGGGAATGATTCTAGCCTGAAAGATAAATTGGTATTTCCATCAGTTATCTTCTCCATAATTCCACTTATTTTTTGAAAGTGCAAATTCTCATGTTCTTTACAGAGACAGTAACAAAATACCAAATACTGCTTTTCTTGTCTGAGCACCAAAATCCTGCCGGATCGCAGCCTACCTCTGCTTCTTCTGTAGTTTGTCTATTTCTCACGCACATGTAACTCTAAGATGTCATGGCCATGTGAGAATCCACTTTGACACAGATGATGCTTCCCAAAATACTTAGCAAAAGCACATTTGTTCCTGAATCTCCATATTTGCCATGCTGCTGTTTACTTTTCTAAGCTTAGTTGATCCATTTTCCTTAATTTATAGGTCACAAATCTTCCAACTTCTGTGCATATCCTTTTTTCCCTCTTTATAGGCTTTCTTCCTGAAACCCACCCTTTGTAGCAAAGTTGGGCACTACAGCAAAAGCCTCTGCAGACCTACCTGTGAGAACTACTTACAACATGTAACGAGCATTTGCATAAGGAAACAGAGAAGGTGGAGAGGTGGGAGACAATTTCCTGAGAACAGTGACTGGCAAAAACACATGGTAATTAATTAGTTACAAAAAAAAAAAAAGATCTTAACACATTACTTCTCAATTTCTTATCTCATACACTTTTGAAAGTCTCAAATCTTTCTTTGACACCAAAAAAAAAACATCAAAGCTGTTGCCAAACCTAGTTAGTCATTTCCCCAGGGAAATTGCAGTTCCTATCACTGGCATCAAGACCAACAAAAATCATTTCTCTTCCCTCCCCACTACCTTGAGCAATGAAAAGATATGATGGGTTTTAAGTAAATAAATATTCACATCCAGTACTTGAAATCCAAACATCAAAACAAATGCCATCATCACTGATTTTCACTATGTACCACAGCAACAGAAAGGAGAATTCAGCAACAGGGATGAAGAAATGTTGTTGGGTTTTTTAATCCTTTGCTTTTTCAAATCTGATGCAGCAAAAATCACTGGTAAAACAGTTCTCATTTAGATCAGGGAGTTTTGAATCTGAGATTTCCTGTATCATTTCAGCCTGGATAATCATTTACCTGGGTTGTTTCATTCTTTGACATTAAAAAATGTACATTTTACATTTCTGACACTCCTTAACCATTTTGGATAATCCCACTTAAGCCATTTTTACCAATTTACATTAAACCTATCCATCTGCATCTGTGTTTAAGATGAAGGCAATCATCATGATTCATGTTTGAGACATTGGCTGACACAGAGATGCAACTCTATGAACAATGTCTCCAGTCACTGTGGAATAGCACAGTGAGAGGTACTTCTGTGAAGTGAAATCTCAAAGCTGTGGCATGGTTCTCATTTAATTTAGCAGATCCTGAGTGCATTTTGTTCTTGCATGTGCTCTGCACTGAAAATACTGTCTTCAGACAGGTCTGGAAGTCCTATCTTCATGAAAGTTTTATATTTGCTTTCCAATGTCTGAATAACACTGTAATGCCTAGAAAAAAAGTCATAAAAGATTTATTTTATTTTTAATTAATAACTGCTGCTCAAGAAAGGTTAGGAATGCTTACATTATTTACAGAACATCATCTGTGTTCTAAGTTAACAGAGAGAAATCCAGGGTATCAGGCATGTTCTAGATAAATTATTAGATTTAAGATGACTTGAAAGTCACCTGCATATAACAGAATTCTATTTGCCTTTGGGGTGTTATTTAATACTTCTTTATGAAAATTGACTTCTACTGTTTCAAGTTTTCTTGGTCTTTTCTTGGGTACTTTCTGATATTGCAAATTAAAAAATAAATGATGTAAAGCACTAAGTGGAAAATACAGCTAATTTTACTGTAATAATAAATTTACTGATAATTGGAAATAATTATCCAGTTGCATCCCATTCTTGGCTAGAAAGTACTAAATGACTTTGGGCAATTAACTAGAAAACATATGAAATCATTATTTATTGAGGTCAAAGAGGAGAAAAAACATGGGCAACAACAGTGAAGTTAATTTAGATGAACAACTATTACTGATATATCAGAGTCAGTCAATCAGTTACTGTTTGAGTCCATGAAAATTCTAGGAAAGGGATGAAATCTCTTCATATGACCTTTGCATCCAATAAAATAAAATTAACAATATTTATTTTTATGACAGAAAATTGTCCCTACCAATCTACACAGGAATATTCTATAAGAAGGTGTTTACGTACAGCTTCAAGAGGATGTGTGGGCTAACATTTGATTATGAACTTTTTTTTTTTACATTAATCTCCAGTAGCAGAAGCACTGCTTGTGAAGTAAAAATTATATTTATTCTACAGAAATGTATTTATTCTGTGAGCTGTAATTATTGAAACATTATTTCAAATGAGATTTCTGTGGATTTTAATTTCTGTTTCTTCCGGATACACACTGAGCTACATTGCAAGAAGGAAGTCAGGTTAGTTCTACTTCAGATAAGGGCTCTTAAATGCACAGGTGTTACACAAAGAAATATTCTGCACAAGTTCTCTTATGCCCATCTCCACCGTTTCTTTTCTTTAACATGATAGAGTTTCAGGTTCAAGAACATGAATGTCAAGCTTTCTTCTTCTGGGTCCTTCTTTTTCTTTTTTTTTTTATTTAATTTTTGGGTACAGCAAGCAGGAATCTCTGACTGCCCTCTTAAAGAATGATCAAGGTCTTTTAAAATATTCCAAGCTGGCTGTCACAGAAATGCAAGTATTCAAATTACTTCTTAAAAACCTTGATAGTGACTCTTTTCCATTTTATATCATAGTAAGTCAATTAGGTTTTTCATATGGGTTGTTTACTGAATAACAAAAAAATTTAATTAGTTTTATGTCCTTGATTTTATTCTATTTTGGCAAGGATGATCATAATACTGCTCTAAGTGAATCTCTAAAAATGGATTCCTCATCCTCTCTTTTCAGTTATGTATTGTAGCTCAGTATGCAAATGAATTCTGCTTCTCTTCCTCTCTCACATACATACTCACACGAGTATTTCTGCCTCTTCCTCAACAACCAGTGCCCCATGTTACAAAAAGAAAAGACGGATTCTGAAATTACTTGTTATCAGAAGCAATCATATGAACATATTAATATTATTTATAATTGCTGCATTGTTGCCTAAGGAGCCAGTTGCCAAGGGAATCATTAAACCCACTGATTTTCACTTTTGTAGAGGATTTGAGAAAATTGCTTTTAAAAGGAATGTCTTTCATTTTATCCACAAAGTAGAAAAAAAGCTAAAGTAGGCAGAACAAATAGAACTTCTTTGAGATGTCTGATAGAAAATTCCCCTGGGTGGAAGGATCAAATAGATACAATAAATCCTAATTTTTAGAGGTTTTTTTGGTACCACATACTTCAAGGGAAGAAGGATTAGGGGTTTGAGTCCCCATCTTGCTAACAATATGCCTAGAACAGAGTGCTAACAATAATCAGAGATATTGTAACTGGCTGTTTAGGAGCAATAATAAAAAAAAGTCAGTGTAAATATGTTAATTCCGTACTGAAGTACATATGGTTAGAAATATAAAAGACGAAGCACACCATACCATCATCCTTAATGTCCTTCTTAGATTCTTGCCTATGCATATTTTGTGCCATCCTCTATAGACTCCCTGTGTGTTCCACATTTGATTCAGCTTCTTTGTGAAGCCGCTCCTAAAGCACAGAAATACTGGCCTACATCAAGACTAATTTCTCTCAGTGTTTATACTAAGTGGCAAGTTAGCAAAGAGTAGCTTCCAAAACCACCCTTCAGCAGTTCCATCTGATAGCGCTTTCAGTCACCTTTTTGTCTTCATCCTCCTTTGTTCTAAGAATTACTGAGTCCTTTCCTCAATTCAAATTTTAATCCCACCATTGACCCTGAGAAGACACTATCCAATGCCAGTTCCACTCACTTAGTGAAGCCTCTCAATTTTGAAATATTAATGCTCCATTAGCCCTAGACTACATGTCACAAGAAGCAAAGAAATGGTTTCAACACGGTACAACATTCAGCCTTGTGTGCAACTGAATCCTGTCAGGTACTGACTCCAAAGAACCAGCTATTTTGGAAAGAGTAAAAGATTATGCAGAAAGAAAAAACACTGCAGACATAATCAGCAGTTTGAACATTGCTTGGGATGCTGAATGCAAGAATCAATGCATTCAGCTACAGAAACAAGCAGAGGAAGGTAACCTTTTTTCCTTGTAACATTTCTTCTATTTTCAGCATTCCTGCCTAGCTTCACACACCCTTTTCCAGTCTCCGGTTGTCTTCCACTTCAGATCACCGCTCCTTCCCCAAAATTTGGGATTCTCACATAAAGAGCTTTTGTTATTTTGGGAGGAGGTTTGCTTATAAGCATCTTCAAATTTTATTTTAATTTTAGATTCTAACTAGCTCTTCAAGTTCTCACCATGTTGTGACCAGCAATTGCCCTTTCTGAGAAGACATTTCACCCTGCTTCACTCAGACTTGCAGATTCTAAAATGTAAGCAACTCTGCATCTCTTCATTGAAACATCTGATTTTTTTCAAAAAGAGATACCCAATTCCTTTGTCTCATGGCTAGATGTAATGACTTGAGGCATAGTTCCAACATAAGATGTACCAGTGAATCATTTCCATACAATAAAGTGCTAAAATTTCTGTCTGGGAACATTTCTTTCAGTCTTCGCAGGAAACATGCAAAATCTGCCACAGGTGTCTTTTCTCTGAATGGTATACACTCCTGAGTAACTAGTACTGTTAGCATTAACTATGTGGCATTTCTTAAATAGTACTATAAGTGTGGATTTGCCAATCTGTAAGTACATTGTATTTTAACCATACCATACAATTATAATTATTTATCATTGAAACAGACAAAACTGGTTCAAACAGGTTTGCAAAGGTAACCTCTCTTCATCTAGTCATTCAATTTTAAAATTTAACCCCCCCAGTATCAATAATTTCATTTTGTTACAACTGTTGCAATAAGTAGTGACAGTATGGGAAAACATATTACTCAAACCATCTCAGATGAATGCCGTGATAATCCACAAATATCCCATGTCTTATTCTATGATCATTGAATTATTATAGGATTAGTGGTTCTAGGATAACAAGGATTAAAGTTCAGAAAATGTCTGCAGAAGAATTTGAAAATATGGTAGATTATAAAGTATTTTGGAATTATGACAAAATATTGTTATTTTTTACCTAAAGAATTTCTATACCTTCAAGCACTTAAATGGTAATGAAGGAAAAAGGACACTTTGTTTACACAGAATATGCAATACCACATAGGAGAAAAGAGGACGACAGTACGCTTAACAGAAAACTTTTTCAATAATTTCACATAGACTTGTCAATGAAACAAACACTGATATTCTTTGTCCTTTTGTAAATTAACGTAGTATTAAAGATGCATTGATTTACTTTCTTATCCTCTTCCTTGTATCAGCATCTCCAGAATGTAATATAAAACCTCTGTTCCATATTATGAAGCATTAAGCAATAAAAGGGTATAAAACTTCTCTGCTTTTCATTCCATAATTTATATAAAGAACATTTGCAGCAAAACGTAAGTCCGTATTAGTCCTAAGATGGATCATAACAGAGCAACTGTGCTGAAGCATGAATAAAAAATGTCTATAAAGAGCACAGGTAAAGTGTTAGTAGAAAATTATTTCTGAAACCTTGAAGAGTGTGCAGACTTCCAGAGATCAATTTCACTATGTCCTAGCTTGGACTTACATGATGCACAATCTTTGTTACTGGACTGAGATGGCCTCAGTCATCTCAGTTTACCATATGTAGAAGCTTTTTAATCTTTAGCTGTAAAAAGTTTCTTTTTGCTCATGGTTTAATGGCAAAAATTGTCCTTGGTAGCTGAAGAACTTCAAAGAATATCCTTCTATGTGTGTGCTGAACTTTCTTGCCTCTTATGTATTTGAACTTTCCTTTTTTGCAAATTTCTGAAGCTGAAACATCATTAGGAAAAGACAGTTTAAGTACTTCATAAAGACAAATGTTAAATAATTTTCACTGCTCTCAGAATCTTCTATTAGCACAGTTATGATCTCTGATAGCTCAAAGCCAGATGTTTCCCAGTTGGATGAGGGTGAGCGCAAAGCAGAGTTTGATGTGCTTAATTAATCTTAAACAGAAAATTTCTAGATCCTCCAAGATGCTGAGAGAATTATTTCAACAATTCAATCTATTAAACAACTTCCCTTTTGCATCTGCTTCTCCTAAAATATTTAACTTTTTTTATACAGCTATTTTTCCACTTTCAGTAGCTACAAACATTACAGGACAAAACATGTATCTCATCAATGCAGCGCATGAGCTATTTAGGTATGATTTGTGCCACCACATGCTCATTTTTTCCCTATATTGGACTGGAGATGATTCCTGAACATAAACTTAGTTTCCTGGGAAATTATTATTCAGAATTTCTTCAGCTGGTAGAAAATGGTCAAAATACCTAGACAAAAGTTTCAAGAGAAATATGCTGGATTTGCCCAAGGCTGTGTAAGGCATGGTATCAGAGTGAGCAAAGATCGTCTAGTGACTAAAGATGGCTAAGCAGGTCTGAGTTACTCACAGATTTTTTTTTCTCTGAATTAACAGAGAATGGATGTAAATTTTTCAGCATTCAGAATTATTAGTCAGGTTATTCAGATTATTCACTTTTGCCATTACCTGTCTTAGACAGTGGGTGACTTTCTCCTACCACCACTTGAAAAAACAAGAAAAGTTTCATGCTATTATGTAACAGAATCAAATAATCAAGCCCATAGTAGAGACTGTTGAGTTTTTTGCAAGATGAAACTCCCGCTTTCAGGTTGTTCTTAGCAATAATTCCTAACATTAAGTAATGGCAATTTCCTTTTGGTCACTGGAGCAGTATGCTTGATGCTTGGGCTTTCTGTCTTTTTTTTCCAGAAACGTGGACAGGACCTTCTTTGTCATATTGCTAGAAAAGAGCCCAGTGACTCTCATCCTGAGGTACATTTTGTGTAGCTAAGGCAAGCTTTTGTTTTCTGCTTCCATCTGCCTAGAAAACTTCATTAAATATTCATGTAATAGGAATTTGTTTCAAAGGAAGACTACATGCCTCATTTCTGAGTCCCTAATTTTAGTAGAAGCTGAAGTGCTACAAATGAAGCCCTGTGTGTATAAAAGCTCTGCTTTAAGAGTATGCCATTTAAGAGTGCCATCTTTGTTGCTACAAAAGGAAAAGCAGTGGCACTTCTTTCAATTATAACTTTATAAATTGAAATTTCCCTTACTGTCTCTAATTTCCTTTTTTTGTTTTTAGCCCACAAAGCAGAAAATCAGTATTACAGGTTATCTGAAACAGCACTTTGTTAGGAAAATGCATAATCTTGAATAAACAAGAACACACTCTCTCTTTTTTCTGTCCAGCCTTTCACTGTATGCCAGCATAAAACCCAGAGGACAAGCAGTGATTTCCCTGTATTTACTGTGTACACATTGAGTTTCCCGTGTTACAGACCTTTTATAAAAGTTTAATTCCACCAAATTTCCTATGTTTATTTCCCATAGAGTGTAATCCAGGTTTGGAAAGTGTACAGATGTTACCTCTTCTATCACTTAATCTCAGTGGGTAAAATGCCAAAGACCAAAAAAGAAAACAGATGGATGGAAAGCCTTTCAAATCTCAGACTGAACAGGCCTGTTTGTTGGAACCAGCTAAGAGAAAACTGTCTTGACCATTTTTAATTTCATTTCAGATATTTTAGGGAATGAGTAAGGAGGAAATTAAACCACTTCTAAATACTTTAAATTACTGATTTGACAAAACATGAGCAAAAAATTAGTGTATCCATAGTAAAGACAAATATATCTTCCAACATTTTGCAGAAATACACTATATTTTTCACTCTGTCAACATTTATGGGATTTTTCCATGGTCTGAAGAACAGGATTTATCCTGATTAGAAACTAGAGAAACATTCATTCCGCTAAGTGAACTTTTCAGTGTGTCTTGTATCTAAGACCCCTTTATCGCAATTAAAACAAACATGAACATACTTATTTCAGAAAATTTTAAAACCCATCATCTCTTATAATGCATTTTTACTACTTTCAACAAAGTAGCCCCAGAAGAGGCTGCGAGGGTAGAGATCATAACTCATTAGTTATGGTCACTTGCGCAGGGCAGTCCATAAACACAGAAAAAATACCTTCAAAAAACCCCCGACACATTCTGATGTTACATGCCACACTACAGCATTTGATTTGAATAATGCAAGGAATAATTTAAAAATTATTAATTATTATTAAATTTAGACTCCACAGTTTTGCATGTGCCAAGTTCAAGAGGAAGAGATTTTAACAGACCAAGAAGATACTCTGCAAGCAGCTCCATCTAAAATGTGTCTTTGAAACTGTGAGTTCATCAAGAAACAAGAAATGACTTTGTGTGCACATGCTGTCCTGCATACTAGATGCTGAAGTTCCTTAGACACTTTTAATGCCTTCTGACAGAATGATGATCTCCCTGGCAAACACATTCCTGAGCTGCTTATCCTGCCAGTGGCACTGAAGAGGAGACAAGTTTTCTGTTACTTCCATCAGCTTCCAGTTAGTTTGCTGAAAAGTGAGGAATTAATCCACTGGCTTGGAGAAAAGCATTGCTTGGCAGAGCTCAGGCTGTGGCAGGAATAGCCGGTGGCATGGCTTTTGCTGGTAGGTTCCCATGTTTTGTGGGCTTGAGGGGAAGTCTCTGGTGACTTGCTGAGTAAGAGAATGAGCCTATAATTCAGTAAAATCCTTTGCAAATCTCCTTAAAAACTGAAAAAATGTAATTCCCTAACAGGAAAATTAGGGTCACTGATGTTAGAAGGCTGACTGTGGTGATAACAGTGTCTTTTTCTGCTGGGCATCATATAAACTTGCAACATGTCCAGCCTGGGCACTGCAAGTCCTTCTAATATGATTGCTTTTATCTCCCCCATGTATCAGCAGCAAGCTTTTTAAAATGCATATACACAAAATTGGTCAGGCACAGTGATTTCTTTGAATATCTGACTCTTTTCCTGGAGAGTTATTGCACTGAAAGAAAACACACATGCACAAACTTCTATTGTTCGTTCCAGTGTGACACCACTGTGCTTCTTCTGCATATGCTGATTCTTCGTGATATCTCCGAAACAGCACACTTGGCATAGTTCAGCAAACGAAAGCAGGCACTAAAAAACACAAACATGAAGAAAAACAAAACCCAGACCAACTCTAGAGCTCAATTACGCTGCCCTAAAAAAGCATCCTACTGTGTAGATCTTGCATTAAGATGTAACTTTGCAAAATCATTCCTGCTGGGTTATAATGCCCTTATTTTTTATTATTGTTTTTTTAAATCTCCCACTTGTCAGGGAAAAAGCCATGATGTGGATGTTGGAACACTACGAAAATGAATTCATAAGCCAAGTCTATCTGCCAGAGTGTTCTTGCTAAATGCTGCAATGAGTGAAAGACTCAGCATGTGACCAACCAAAACTGCTTCACAAAAGAAAACAAGAAAAAAAAGCAAAGGAATGAAGGAGAGAAAATATTTCTGGAGTCTATTTAATGATCATGCATAAACGTAAAATGTCCAGGGCCAAGAAAAGGTCTCTTGATTCAAATCAGTATCCACTGTGGTAAAGCCAAGACAACAAGGTATTATTATCAGTCTCATGGTCTTCCAACCACACACATTAGATGAGAGCGGACCTGTGAACCATGGAGCCCAGAGAGCTGTTCCATCTTGTGTGCTCACTACCAGCATCCACGACTGCCAGAGCCTGTGCAAGCATAGGAAAGGTAAGGTACAGGCCCCAGGTTCTGAGCTACGAGCTCATCAAAGCGGTTTTACTTTAAAAATATGCAAGGCTTCAAAAATTCAGCAGCCGAAATTTTTAAAAGGGCCTTCAGTTCTTTCAGTACTTTGAGAGAGAGTGCATGGGAGAAGATGCTGCACATCTTTTCTCAGAAGGTCAAATAACACGCTTTTACTGGCAACCTTCAGAAAATAAGGGAACTTGCAAAAGTTTAAAGGGCAACATTCAACCAAAATAAAGTATTCCACAAAGCATTGACTTAGGACATGCTAACCCATACAACCTAGCAAAATCTGGCTCTAAGTTACCCAAACTATCAAGAAAGGAGATTAGAAGATGAAGTAAAGAAAGAGAGAGAAAAAGAGAATTATAGCTACTACCCAGAATCCTGTGCAAGTCCATCTTCCACGTGTCCAGACGGTAGGGTCCAACAACATGGATACCACATGTCTTTGGCTTTATCTGCTCTGGCCCCCTGTGGCAAACCCCCCTCAGATGGCAATTTCTGTGTTCCAGCCGCTCTGGAGCTGGGTTAGGGGCTCTAGGGTGTGTGCTGTGGGGCAGCGCTCCCCGTGTCCTGGCTGACAGCTGCTCCAGGGCTGCTCAGAGAGGCTCCACGGGGCTCAGGTATGGAACAGGGCACCATCTCACCTTTGTGAAATTCAGCCCATCCCTTCCCCCACCACACACACACTGAGTAGTGTGTAGTTGTTGGTCTGAGTCAATAATTAATATAATAAGCCAGTGTCTCACAACAGCCATAGCTGTGCTCACAGCGCCAGCAACAATCCAGGAGACCTTAGAATGACTGTAATACTAGAGCCAGAACGTCTTCTCTCCTAAAACTGATCTGTACCTTTTTTATGTTTCATTTATAGCTTTTCTGCTGGGGCTGGTAAGCTTCATCTCTGAATACTGCTCTCTTGCACAACGTGCCTGGTGGCAGAGCATTTTGTGCAGCTCGCTCTCTCTCACCATTGGCTTTGTACTTCTCTTGTAGCATATTTTGGTCATCTATTCATTCTCCAAAATTATGTATTGAAGAAATTAGTCCCTTCTTTCACACCTTTCTTTGACAAACAATGTTGGAGAACGAAAAGATGACCAAAGTATGCTACAAGAGAAGCTTGTAAGGCTTTGGCCTTACTGCCTTGTCTTGTCTCAGGCAAAATCTTGGTCTTACTTACAACAACTCTAAAGAGCATTCTTCATTCTGAAACTTTTTCAAATGTCACTTGCTCTTGAAGTGTTATTAATTTGTTATCTGTTTACCTTCAAACAGTTAAATAGTTCTATCAAACACAACAGTACAATGATAAGTAGACTTTTAAATCAATCTTATACAATTAACAATAAATTCAGGGGTAAAAAATGCTCTGGATATTGAAACTAGACCAATGAGTCCAACATAAATGTCCATAAGATCAATTTAGAGGACACTGGCTTGTGTACAGTAAGATTTATAATGTCTGCAATGTACTGTGGCACAATTAATAAAGTATGCTTGGGCTAAAAGCAAAAGAACTAGTTAAAGATGGGCTACTCCCTTCCAATTAAGTTGGAAATAAGATGTGTAATATGCTGGAAACTGCAGAGTACATGACCAAGCACGAATATGACAAAGGTAGGGTGAGGACAAACTTTGCTCTTTATTTGATCTCTAAACCTCAGTGAAATTTTAATTAGACAAACCCTGTTCTAAATGTTTTCTTCTGCCTCTTAAGTGCTGTTTAGCATTTTAGCACAGCTTTTTTATTTCTTTTTCTCCTAATGCATATTTTTCCCTGGTCATAAGGCTCCTTCCTCCATGAAAAGGAAACCAGTTACTGATGAGCTGTTCAGCAATGTCACAGAGCTGCCCATTAGCCATCCTCTTCAATGGTACAACACTTGTTACAATTGTGGCAATGCTATAAGACTTATTGAATGCCACCCAGATGTAAGTCAGTCCTGTAACTAATAACAGTAGAAGTTCCATTTCCTGAAGGCTCTTAAGAACAGAAGCTGGGAGAGAAACACAACAGAGTTATTTGATGATTTTTTTTCCCCCAGCAAACTAATTAAACTAAACCTATAAGCTAACTGCAGGATGAGCATGCCATTCCCAGGGCTGTTCTAAATAAAGTAAGAAAACTGGGGTCATGGTCATAGAGAGTAGTAGTGGAGATCAGTGCTTTGAACCTACCACTAAGCTTTCAAGTTCAAGCCAGGAACAAAGGTCCCACTGCTGCCACGAACATGGCCTGCTGTGACTGTGCTGTGCAGAGTTTGTTGCAAATTAAGGCAAAGCTAAATTTTATGGACATGCTTATTCAGAGAAAAAAATTAATCTTTTTTTTCTAGACTGCTGTTCTTCTAGAAGGAAGGTACAATACAGATTGTCTCAGCTAAAAGATGCAAATCCCATTCTCAGGCCTGTCAACATTTATATGCTCCATTGTACTGTTAATCCACTTCACAAACTTTTTGATTTATTAATTTGCAGTATGCTGCTGTAGCCTGCACCTTTTCCTACTTCTCCATATGTCAAGATCTGATTTTTGAGAGATGCTTTGGCCAAATTAAGGTGCAAACAAGACCATATGCCAAACTCAATAGTACGGAACTTATTTAACAACAAAATGCGAAGTAGAGAAATAGAAAGAAATAGAAAAGAGAGGAGTGAGAGAGAGAGAGAGACAGAGGTCAAGCAGAAGATAGTCATCACCCATGGATCCGGCAGTGTCCCATTCTTCACACTGGCCTTCTTGGTGGTGGGGGTCCTGAAGCCATTCTAAACTTCTCACTATTTGTACATTTTAGTAAACAAAGGAATTATTGATCAGTTCTGTAATGCTATTGGTTAAATGGTTCTTTTGCCTCTAATGCAAATTAGTCTGCATGATCAGTCTTTCACTTCTTTTGAATCTGTGATCCCCTGGGTCTGAGGTAACACCTAGACAATAATATCACCTTTATCTTTTCTCAAGTTCCTGCTGTGGGGGTTTATGTTACAGCCCAAGTTCCAGGTATCCACAGTGGCATATTCAAGGAGAGGTTTTGGTGGTCATTGGTGGTCACAGATGTCATCTGTCCCATAACTTGTGGTGATCTTTGTTTGACCTGTGATATATGTATGAGCAGTTGCTTCTTAACAGAGTTTGCCACAGTGGGATTCTTTGTCTGGATGCATTATCCAGGATGTGTTAACTAGATCTGTCCTCCACCAGGTCAGGACTTAAAATCCATCACTCCATTCTATGCTTATCTCATGGCAAAGAAGTCCTTCTGTGACCTGAACAGTGTCTGAGACAGGCAACTGTGCTCTTTAAGTCCTTACACCATATAGGCACTACTGTCATCTGCCACGTATCAACCAACCGTGTGTCAGGCAGGAACACTAGGTATGAAATGAGAAAGAGATTTCCACAGGATCTTATGCTCAGAGACACCATATTAAAAGACACTTAAAAATAGACTTATTTTTTATACTCCTTCCCATCATATCATTCCACTGCATGTGCCCTCCAAGTAGTCCTTCAGAATATGGGTCATGGTACCTCCACAAAGTTTTAAAACTCCTTTATGCTGTGCATACTCTCATACAAAACACTACAAAAGTCTTATCAATGTGTCATTGAACACTCGCCCCACTACTCTGCCAGCAATTTTCAGAGCACGAAGACACAGCCTGGTGATCTGCCAGAGAAGAGGCACACTGGAGGAGCACCTACATCTCTTTCTTTTCACTGCCCAAGGTCAGGCTCATCTCCTGGCACCACCATTGGTTATCCCAGTTTGTTCAATTCACTGTCACACTCCACCACACTGCTCCAATTATTTCTCACACCCATCAGTTCAGTGACAAGTCAGCAAGCACAAGTATCTCCATCCTCCAGATAATCACCGCTGGCTTCTACTAGCTCTGTGTTGAAACTCCACCAAAGTTATCCAGTTCTGTGCCTGACTGCCTGTACTGGGTCTCATCAGTTTGGTTTTGTGCAACTTGGTAAATGGGCCAGAATAACCATTTTCATTCTGCATTAATAAAGGTAGTGAACATCTAGGACTAGGCTTTCAAGGTTATTTTCATATTTATCTGTTTAATATAATACAAATTTCATTGATTGTAGAGACTTTTGGTCATCATAATAATTCTCATAATGATTTCTTATATGAAATAATTGCTTTCTAAGAAGCAAATTGCTCACTTTTATTTTTTTTAATGTTCACTGACATAAATTTTTAGTATATATTACTTATGATCTAGTATTCAGAGTTCTTTCATGCAGTCTCCAGCTAAAAGCCCTGAGCAGAACTACTTATTCAGAGCATTTTGCACTGAGGGTGGAGAAGAGGTCATTCAAGTAGCATAAACTAACCCAAGAACTCAGAAGTGAGAGGAAAATGCTTCTGATGTCCTTTCACTTTGTGAGATAATTTATCTAAAACAAATGTTCCTTTAATTATAATGGCAATCACAGAAAATGACTGGCCAGCTCTCAGAGGTTTATCTGCAGTAATTAAAAATTTTCTATCCCAGAATTTCTCTTTTCATTGATGAAGTTAGAAGTGCAATTCACTTTTCTGGAAATGCACTTCCAGAAGGTCAAAAAGTAAACTTGTGCCATTTCCTTCACCTTCTATTAAAGATGTATCAAACTACCCATGAACATTCATACTGTATATCATTGAACATGAATGGGCTCAATGACCTGTGCAGAACAAGGTTATTGAGCAACCTATTAGACATGCTGACAAAAACACAATATTTGGGTCATATTATACAACATAAAAACAATTACTTCAAAGTTACACTCAAAGATACAGCTTACTTAAAACTGCAGACAACTTTTATTCTTCACAAGTCATTTTCTAATAGAGAAGGATAAATGCATTTTTGTTGGGTTATCATTACAGTAATGAAGCCTGTCTTACAACACCGTATAGCCACAAGCTGTATTTAGAGTCTAAAAATAAGAGTGTATACAACTATTATCGTTGTATCTTATTTTATTTAATTTTGCCCTTTTTTCACTCAAGGACAACATTATGAGTATTTAAACCTTCCTATATAGCATTTTGTAATGCCTTTGCAGATTAAGTAGCAATCTGATATTAGGATTTATGACAGAAAGTTCGCCTTGGAAAAAATGACCAAAAAGCCCCAGTAAATGTTCTCCATTATAATCAGGTTCAGATAAGGTTTGAGGCATGAACAGTCTTCCCTATATAAGAATTTTGTACTTAAGAAACTCTTTTATGCCAGTATATCTCAACCAATCTGACTGGTGAACGACAGACTTGAATGAATGAAAGCAACACAGGAAATCTCATTAAATGTTGCCAGCAGCTTCAAATCATTATGAATTTTCCAATACAGCAGCCAATAATTATATTAGTTTTCCAATAATGTAGTAAAATGTCTCTCATTACAACTAATTGAGAAAGTACAACAGATTACCCAATCTCACTATTTTACGAAAAGAACATGATATTTGCTCAGCTCTGCTAACGGTTGAATGTATTGACATACATGAAAATTCACAAATGTCATCACTTACCTTTCTGTGGGTCAGAATTCTCTTACTGGATAATTCCTCCCATGTAAAGTTCCAAAACTGACCTATAAAATGTTGCATGAGTCTTTGTATCCTCAGTAATTCTTTGATTACAAACATAAATGTTTCTGGTCACCAAGTCAAAATACATTTTTAATTTCCTGTAAGTGTCAAACTCAGAAACTTTACTGATACTCCAGAGACTTAAACTGTCTCTGACCCTCAGGGCCACAGTTCTGGGGACGGCCCCATTAGCTTTACACAAATCTCTCTCAGACAAAACCTGCAGGCAACAGGATGAGGCATAATCAGAGCTGCAGAGTCTTTGCCACTGGCAGTGAGCAGAATGCTGAAGGGAATTCAGACAAAACTTGTAGGGATGGCAGCTAGGCTGGCTTTGACCCAACAAAGCAATAAAATCTACTTTATTATTATTAGTCAAGGCCAAGGGAGGTGATTGTCCTGCTCTACTCTCTACTGGTGCAGCCTCACCTTGAATATTGTGGCAGTTTTGGGCACCACAATATAAGGAAGCTATTAAGCTCTTAGAGAGAGTCCAAAGGAGGGCAATGAAGATGGTAAAGGGCCTTGAGGGGAAGCTGGATGAGAAATGGCTGAGGTCACTTGGTCTGCTCAGCCTGGAGAAGAGGAGACTGAAGGGAGACCTCACTGCAGTTACAACTTCCTTGTGAGGGGAAGAGGAGAGGCAGGCACTGACCTCTTCTCTAGGGGGACCAGTGACAGGACCCAAGGGAATGGCTTGAAGTGTGTCAGGGGAGGTTTAGGTTGGGTATTAGAGAAGGTTCTTCCCCCAGAGGGTGTTTGGGCACTGGAACAGGCTCTCCAGGGAAGTGGTCATAGCACCAAGCCTCCCAATTCGAGAAGCGTTTGAACAATACTCTCAAGCACATGGTGTGACTCTTGGGGATGGTCCTGTGCAGGACCAGGAGTTGGACTCAATGATTCCTTCCAATTTGGCATGTTGTGTGATTCTGTGATTCTTTGATTCTATTACTATTACTACATTATCCAGCTAGGTAGACCTATAGCTAGTAGAGCCCTGCATAGCTAAGTGCATAAAGCACTGGGGTGGTAAGAGAGAGCTCACAGAACCTACTGTGCTACTTGCGGCAAAGTTGCCCTTTAAGCCTGAGCAATGGGCATCTCTCAGCATCAGCACTATGAAATCACATCAAAACTACAAAGCCTACTTGTAAGCATAAAATTAATGGCCATTCAATTCTGAACTCCTGTGTAGTCACTGGCAGTTTACTTTTTACAAAATTAAAAAACAAATGAACAAACAGAAAGCTGAGGCAACAAAGGAATACGAGGTTTAACATGCCCATAGTGTGTGTTCACCCAGAGGTTCCAAACTCATAATTGTTTAAAACAGGACACAGGGGAAAAGTGCAACCCCAGGTGAGATTCAATTACTAATAGTAGCATTTGGAGTCACCAAAGGCCTGCAACCAGAGAGAGCATGCAATTACTGCTCCAGCTCTGTTTTGACACCACCTCCTGAACACAACCCTTGTGTTTCAGAGAATTTAGGGCTGGAGGCCATGAGGAGCATATGCTTCCTACTGCTTCATGCACGTGTCCTGTGGGCGAGAGAGCAGTGGGGTCACTGCACTGAGTTATTTGCGGCTGAAGTCCTACCCTTCATGTCTGGGGCAGCAGAAGGCAGCCATGGTTCAGTGTTGCAGAAAGGGCTATTCTGCCCCTGGCCGATGGAGAAAGTAGAGCTGGTGGATAAAAAATTAACACGATGATCCAGGAACTTCTCTGTACAGCTAAGTCTGAATACATTTCAGAATTTCAAACACTTAGCAAAAAAAGTTGTTGAAACTCTGCTTTCACATATGAAACAGGTTCCTATCTAATAAGCTAACAAGGCTACAATAATAGGATGCCTATAGTAATATCAATAATTATAAGAATTATGTTGATAAAGGAGAGTGTTCTGTAATAAATATTATTAATTTTTCAGAACTTTCAAATGGCCATTTCACACCACTGTCTTTATATATTATGAACTATGCATAGATTTAATTTTTTTTTAAACTTACAACTTCTGAAATATTTATGGCTTAAATCAGCAACAGACACAAAATATGCATGGAAAAAGATAGCACTGGGGGATACTTGTGACATATTTGAGAAATGCTGCATGGAAAGATATATAATTATTAAAAGAGTGACAAGACATGAAGATACCCACAAAAGTGATCACACTGTCTGAGAGAGACTAAAAGGATTAATTCTATATCTAAATGAAGCTTTCCTTTCTCCTACACAGCATTCATTTCTGCAAATTTCCTGATTAGTAAATAGGCTACCGAAAGCAACAAATTTATTTAGAAAGATGGGCAATGGGGAAGGATAAGAGCACTGCAGTGAGGCAATAAATTATAGTTGTGTCATGTCTCCCTATTCAGGAACCACTAGCTGACATCCTGGCTGCTTCTGTACAAGCACTACTTGGTTAATATCAAGTACAAATTTATCACTCAGCAATAATCTATCCCCTCAGAAACTTAATCTGGAAATGGCTTTTCACTGACTGGCAGGATAGATTATTCAAAGCTCTTCTTTTCTGTCTGCATCCAATGTAAATGTTTTTCAAATTCTCTAGATAAAGTGGTAATTATTTAATGGTCAGGTTTGGAGAAAATGAATGAATATAGTTAAAAGACCTGAAAACAATCTAAACCAAACCAGAACAGAAAAGATGGACTGTTAGAGTCAAGATGGGAACACAGTTAAGATCCCCTGCTAAATATAAGAAGTTACCAGGTCCCTCAGTGCCCATTTTAAATAATTCAAGGCATTTTTAGCCCTTCAGATCACCAAAACCAGCATTCAGAGTGATGAGGGCTGTGTGTGTGTGTGTGTGTGTGCATGTGCACGTGCATGTGTTTCTGAGAGAGGAATAAAGCTAGAAATAAAATAAAATTTTCAAAAATTTGCTCTCATTTAATTTTACTTTTTTTTTCTAAGTGGGACAGACTCTGCATCGGGGTAGAATAGAACCTCCAACTGGTAAAAGTTCAGCTAATTTGAAAGAAAATCTGAGTTCTCCTTATTGTGAAAACAACGATTTAAATGTCAGCAAACAGAATCATTTATCAATAGTTGCACAGCCTCACGGAATGAAACCTAATTCAGTGCTATCTTCAATAAAACCCATATCCCTTTCTTTAATGCAAAGATGGGAATGAAAAGGAATACTGTACTGACTGATAAAGGGGACCTATTGCTTTCCAATGAGCTAAATGGCACACGCCTGATCCCAGAATAATTTGGCATAAAACTGGTTTTCCTGGTAACATGAAAAGGACATTGTGTGTGGAGTCTCTTCCCATTGATTCATTCTCTCTTTTCAGGCTCTGGTGCTGCTGAAACAGATTGGCTCCTCTTGCGCAAACCCGAGTGGCATCTGATTCACCCACTGGCAGTCGTTCAAGCCTATCTGGACAAGCAGGCTTCTGTGAACTGGGGACTTCAGGTTTTTTCCACAGTGTTTATCAGCAGTTTTCATGCTGTTGGTATGATCTTGGCAGTGCTGCTCACAGTAATCCCTCACCCCTTAGTGCTACCACTATCTGCAAATACATCTCTCCTCACTTCTAGGTGTGTTATCTTGTAAGACTTTGGCCTAGGAAGGCTGTGTGAATGATCAGTTAAGTTGGGAGTACTCAGACAATTTGGATGATGTGCAAAATCAGTGCCCTCTAAAAACTAGTATAATTTTTTAAAATGCAATTATGTTAACTAGCTGCTTAGTTAACCCTAGCATTTAAATCCCTTCAAGGCTTTGGAGCCTGCAAACGGTAAAGCACTTCAAGCATCACCTAAATATATTTCCTCTGGGTGCTAGCCATGTCCTCAGATGCCAGAAGCCACTTTGAGGATTCAATTATCAAATAAATGCATGTTAAATGTGTGTAAGTAAGATGAGCCACATGCTTAAACACCCACACTGTATGGGGTGACAGTCTACAGAATAAAAGAGCAACATGCTGTATATAGGAGGGGAGAAATTTAATTTATCTGTACCTACAATCATGCCCAGGAGCTGGATAAAAACGATGCCAAGTGAAACAAATTGTTTTAACAGCATGTCTCAAAATATCTATGAGTGAATGTCTTACAACTTATTCCCTGAGGAAAGAAAAGGAACTAATCCATATCTATATATATCCATCAGCACATGGTACAGTGTTTTGTATCATGAATTAGATGTCATCCAATGTAGACTCCTAAGAAAAAGCAAATTAAGAACAAAACCAGGAACACTAGAGAGTCCTGGAAAAAACTGAGGATGAAAGCACAGCACATTCTAGGCATTTATTAAAGCATTTATCTCTTTGATACATAAGCATCAGTTCTTCAAAGCTAGTCCGAAACACTGCAACAACCAAGATATAAGCAAGCTTAAACAGTACCAGACAAACCTATTCAAAATTACAAAGCCTGGATGAAAAAAATCCCCACGGGTCAGTGCAATGTCAGAAGAAGAGGATAAGATTTGATATGAGTACGCTGAAAGATGCCCATGCTCAACACACATCAAAAAATAACTTCACAATTCAGCAGTTTGTATACAAAATGACCAGAGCTCAAGAATGAAACTTACTCGAAAAAGATTGTTCCATCTATTCCAGAAATTGCACATCAACCATCTTTTTGATCACTTTAGTAGTGAAGGAGCTGAAAGGAAAGAGGTGAAGTCCAGCCTTTAAAGTAGGAAATGCTCACTTGTTAAACAAAAGATAGGCAGTACACACAAAAACTGTCCTTGAAAATAACCCTTAAACTCATTAATATTGTGCATCATTTAAAGATCAGTGAAACATGCAAAAAGGTGATGGCAATGTTCTAGTGATAAGAGGAATTAAGTAGTAAAATTTTATTTATTTTTCAATAAGGAATAATTTATTGACAAGATTGAACAACGAACAGAAAATAATTTTTTTTACCTACCAGTACAGTTCTTATAATCATTCAAACATGATATACTGTTGTTTAATGTGGTATTATTTCAGATACAAAGCTCATCAGATTTCTTCTATTATCAATCATTAAGGGCAGATCAAGTGGTCTTTCCAACCTTCTGAGAAGATACAGGAAAAAAGCTACAAACATTTATCTTTATACCTAAGATACATGTGATAATGTAACGAAAATTTGAGGGATGAATCTGAGATCTGATACAGTAACATTTTGTATTATCTACTAAATCTAACAAAATGTAGACCTAAGGGTTACCTAAGGATGAATGGCCAATGTGACTGTGTGGTGTAGTTGCCTTGTCAACAGGATTTTTCAGCAGGTGCAATTACACACCACCTGTATGCATTTCTGTATTGAATGGTGGATAGGTTATGAAAGAGAGTTCTCTAAGTCCTTTCATTTTATATACTGATTTATCAGACCCTTCGGCATGGAATCAAATACTTCTTTTTGCTGTAACAAGAATCTGTTCCTCACTGTCCTCTTTGTAAAAAATTATATTCTTAATCAAAGTCTTCTTTTACTTACCGTAGTAGTCATTAAAACTCTGAATTAAACCAGTCACATCTTGTATTGGCTCCAGATATGCTGACTTACAGAGTGCCTCAAGTCTGAAATCAGGACAGCCTGCTATCCTTCATCCGCATGTGCATTTTTTTAACATGTCTGGTTTCTTCTAATTTTACATAAGCTTCTGGTATACTTACCACATGAAACAAAAAATAAAACATTCTGGGATTTTTATACTACCCAGTATAAAAGAACTTGAGCCGTAAGGCACAATCACCGTCCAAATATGATGTAATTTAATAAAAGAGCCCCATTATGCAAATAATTTTTATTATGTGCTAAATACATGATCTTATGTAAAAGCCCTCAGAATCTAACCATTAATCATCATCATCATATCTTAAATTTATTCATGTGGGAAAATTGTTTGGCTGCATTATATGTTATTCATATAAAAACAGATTGGCCTGGCATGAACTGAAATACAAGCATACATTTTCATTTAATAATCACAACTTGACTAAGTCCTTTGTATACGTCACTAACAAGGTTCTTCATGCTATGCCACTAAACAAACATCAAAGTGGTGAGTAAGTAAGAAAGCACCACTAGACTGACATTTCTATTGCACTTCCAGGTGTAATTACATTCTTGTGATTGTGTAAATATTTACAGGATAACAGGCATTATGAGAATGTGGACTTGAGTTTACCAGCTTTTAATGGAAAATGTCTTTTATTTGAGTGTTTGTTTCAAGTCAAGTTCTCTATGAGAAACTTAGACCTCAGTGATGATAAGCTTCAGGGAAGTGGCACAGCAATTAGCAAGTACAAGAGCTAGTTCCATGGGGAATTCAGAAATAAGAGCTTTCCTGCTGGGATAAATAGAGGCAGCATTGAAATCAAAATGTTTTGTTATAATACTTGATGCTATTAAAATCAGTTTCCGCTGAATTCTCTCACATGGGAATAAAAATTCTTTTGTGTGTAGTGACTGGCACAATTAAGAAATGTCTAATATCAAAATAGAAGCCTCAAATAATTCTATAGATGAAAACTTCAAAAAAACCCCGACAACCACATTAAGAAACAGACACTGTTTCCCCAACATCCCGAGCAAGCAAAGTTCTCACATTTTGCCTCTTGCACTGTGAAGTTAAATTCTAGATAAACTGGACATTTGCAATATGCAACAAACAACTTGATGTTCATTTCTCATCACAGTGATCCTATTATTCTATAGAGTTTCTATGGACAGGCATAATAAAAATATGTAAATTTATCATAAAGTCAGTGTGTTCTGACCTTAGTTATATGAACTTCTTTGCTTACTGTGTATAATTAGCATACACAAATAAATTGTTGTCAGGTTTCTTATTCCCTTGCTTTTCTATAAATATAAGTTGAACAGGTCAAATTAGGTTTTAGACAACAAAAGAAATGGAAGTACCAGTGTTTAAATATAGAGGAACCATTCTGCAGCCATTCAACAGTTATACACTACCTTGGAAAGGCTGATTGGCAATACAAATATGCTTTGCATATCCTCTAAAGGACATACAAACCATTTCCTTCAATTAGTAAAGTTAAGTTGATAAACAGCAAGAATTTGAAATTTCTTTTTTATTCCAAATGAAAATAATTGTAATTTGATTAGAGTTGTATCATAGTACAACTTCATTTTACAACATAAATGCAATTTGACCACATTCTAAAATGTTTTTAAGGGGAATACTCATTGGAAAGGATGTCATGACTATTAGAAGTCTACATTACCATCTCTACAAGAGCAGAACACCAAGACTTTTCCCCAAGCTCTCATGTCCCCACAAAGACAATTGTGTTAATAAACTAAGAAATTTTCCAAAGTGGAAATTAAAATTCCAGGTATTATAAATTAAATCACCCTCTAATATAGTTTAACAATAAAATGTTGGGTCATAGTCAAGTAAACAAATATCAAGCAAATGGTCACATACACAAGTATTTGTACGTGTTTCTGTGTGTGAGGGCTTCTTTTGAATCAGACTCCATATGCTTCATTTAAACAATATTACTTTGAACTAAATGGAGCTGAAAAGCGTTGCCTCCCAAGTGTTAGATAGGTGTACTTCTGAGTGATAATGAAACTAATATTTCAATTCAGAGAAACTAGCAGTTTCTGTCAGAAACAGACCCACCTAAAGTAGGGCTGAGGGGACTCCAGTAATGCCCCATCCAGTCCCACCCATGTTAGTTTGCTTAATGCCATCATTCAGCAAAAACATTATGCTGCTGACAGTACAGCAGGACCCTCACGTGGTCTCACTCATGGTTAGTGCAGCAGGGTTGGTTATGCTTGTTAGGGTAGGGAAGATTAATTGTGAACATGATATTTACCTACTTAGAGAGGTGCACAGCAGAGAGAGGGGAGAGCAGGATGCCGGGGCTTCCTAATAATGCTGTTGGGATAGACCAGTGGTTTGCTGGGTGAAGCCTGCAAGAAGACATAACAACCCACATCCTTCTTCCACGGTGATGTACTTACAATGACACAGGATATCAGCTTCTTACACAGGACATGGGTATAGAGAAATTTAGAAAGGCAAAATGAGACAGCTTGTATAATAATTTGTCATATGAATGGCCCTGCTGCTTGCCATACTGGCATAGGTTAACTCCAATGAGTTCTTAGCTGCTTTGATCATTCTCCTCTTTTATAACACAGCACCTTTCTTCACATCAGTGTGTCCATTGTATTTTACTTCACCCATAGATCTCTTTTTTCCTAAATTCACTGCTTCCATTACCTGTGCCCACATAACTTACCTTACTTTGGCAGAAGGAAAAGAATATACAGCCTCGTCCTCATGAGGTAATCAATAGTGCTTCAAAGATAAGCCAGCCAGCAAAGACTTGTAAATAAGTGTCACTTCTGTCTTCAATAGCCCTCCATATGTGACATTTGCAATGCTTTTAGTCTCAATTGACCTGACCCAAGGGAAAGATGTCAAAAAGCCTTTGATGAATTGGAGTTCCTGAAGTTACTGCTTCACTGGAGAATCATCACCTTATGCCACGCTGTTTTGCTTTCATAAACACACCTTAGGCTTTATTCAAATGTTATACACATCATGGATGAATCCTTCAATAAATGATCATCAAAAAGTGAACTCATCTTTGTTTAAAAGGGCACTATACAGTGTACCCTAAAGCAGTAACACTGTAGATTATTCTTTGGGATGACTGTATTCCTAACAGAACATTTAGCTAACATAGATGTAATGAAACACTGACCAGGAACTTCTACAGAGCCACAGATCAGTGACAGCTACCAGAACTGCTGTAGCCAGCAGTTACTACAAGGAATGTGCACAGTCCTATCAGCAGAGTAAGACAGGCAGATCCTCACAGAGCAAAAGTTTACATCCATCCTTTGAAGAGCTGGCAAGGGAAATGGTATAGTCAATGCTATTCTAATAGACTAAAACACTGATTAAAAACATTATCTTCTACTATAACGCCTTTTTTTTATTTTAGTTGGTATTAATCAGTTGTTTCATCTACAGTGAGACATAAAACAAACAGATGCGAAAATATTACCTTGATGGAAGTAAAACAAAAGAATACAAGAAAAGAATTACTTTTAACAATGTTCTCTTGTATACTGATCATAAACTAAAAATATTAATCCCTTCTAAGTTTTATCTTGGAGACTGCCATGTAAATATCATATTGCAAGTTTAAGCTTGTGTGGTTTATTATAAAGTCCAGTCACTTTCCAAAAATACAGAACAGGTGGTCAGTAGAGCAGGACTCTACTGCACAAAAAAATGGGAAAAAGTTCTTGAAACTCCTTATCACTGACAGAGCTTAGTGACATTACATTGTGTCAGCTTGAACTCTACAAGAAGCACCTAAGCCTATACATGTTTGAGTTGCTAAAAATTTAAGAAGAGGGACAAAAAGTTAAAAAAAACCCTGAAACAAACACCTCAGATCTATTTCTATTATCACATATTTCTGAAGGGATAATTGATAAATTAGTAAACCCAAATTGCTGGCAGACTCTGAAAGGGAGCACTAAAATACGCTATTCGATTTTAGAGGCTGAACAGTTTAACTATGAGTCTTATTTTAGAAGGCAGCATCAGTCTGAGCCTCAGGAGCTCACCTGGATCCCAAGAGCCCATGGCAATGCCTAGATTCTGCTCAAAGTTGGGTGGCCAGGTGCAGCACGAAGCTCAGGGTCATGCACTGGAAAATGGCATCTCCTCATATTCCCAGAGGGGAAAGAGATACACTTGGATTTTATAAGAAAAGTGCTTTATTATGTTTTCTATTTGCACATACAAACTGCTAAGTATATAAACATGAAATCACTGAATCACAGAATAATTCAGATAGGAAAGCAGCTCGAGACATCTCTAGTTGAGCCTCCTGCTCAAAGCAGGGTCAGTCTGAGATCAGGCCAGGTTGCTCAGGCCATTATCTAGTAAAGATGGAAACTGCACAAACTATAAATCTATGCAATTGAAAGAAACATACAATTTTTTAGATATGTCTCTATATAAATAATACCATATTTAATTGATATCTAGAGTTAGAAAAGCAGCTGATAATGTTCAAAGAAGGTTTGGATATGAGGTATTAGGGAATATACATATTAGACAGGGCAGTGATATAAAATTAGAATTCATTGTAAAAGCGGTAAATAAAGGTGAAGTTTGTTTCTTCACACCATAGAAAAAAACAGTGCTCTTAAAAGCAAGGGAAAGACAATTTCTAAGTGAAACATAAATCACAAGTGTTATAATAATTTGACTTCTAATGGCACTATGCCCCTGATAAGAATATAACTGTAACTTAAAAAATCAAGATCTTTGAAATGTAGTGGTACAAGGTCAAAGGCACTGATAGTAAAACTGCTGCTTAAGCTGCAACTCTCTAACTCTTCACTGCCATCTTGGGCAAACACAGCAAATTGACTGTTCCATTTTTAGGGGCCATGATCACAATGTGCAGGGGTATTTCTATTGGTATGCTTGAGTGTTTGTTCCTTCCAATTTGCTCCTGTGAGATTTCAAAACCAGAAAAGCTGCAGTGGTGTCAAGGATCTATAATTCTCTCACTGCACATACTTTATAAATGGTATGTACTTTAATATTTGAAAAACACCGCTCTTCTGTCCACTGAACTGAATGTCTGCATGTTAATGGTATATCTGATTTTCCTATCAATACTGGGGGCAGAACCTTGATGCATATCAACCATTATTCTTCTATTTTTACCATTTGTGGTAAAACCAGAAGTCTACTTGTCTAAACTAGGTTTGAAAATAAGTGCATTTTTTTCCATTTCTATAACATCAAGTCCAAGATACATTTGTTTTCCTTTGCAGTCAAGGATGACTCAAAAGCTAAACTATTCACATTCCATAGATCTGTTTGTTCAACATAAAATAAATGATGGGGAGACAGAAGTCGTTTTTTTTCCCTTCCACATTTCATCTGTGTTTGAGGATTCTTAAGCATCAAAATTTTAAATAACATGTCAAATATTAACGTGGTTAATAGTGAGCCTTGATATTAAAATTTGATATGTCACTTGATCTTATGCTAACAGTCAAAATACCAAAAATAAAATACTAAGATTAAAAAAATACGCCTTGATCATTTCTCAAAGGTAAATGGTCACTGTTGCAACTGGTTTATTAGAATCCTTCATTCCATTCAAGGGTTCATGCAATTCTCAGGTTTGTGCAATTTCCTTTCCACAAACCCTTTAGACCTAATTATGAACATTTTTAAGGCTTTGTAAGCTACTTCCACCAAACAAAGAAAACTAATCATACCATCAGGAAACATCCTACAGGCTACAGCCAGATCCTCCCTAGGTACTCAATGTTAACTCAGACTAGAAAAAAGATCAATTTGTTAGCTTTCATTTTTACTATTTCTAAGAATTTGGCCTCCAGGTACATGATGAGATATTACTATAATTAATAACTCCCCCCAATAATGGCAAATGGCTATGATGAAAAGGTCTCACTTACCATGAATAAAGCCACTAAGGGAATAGGCCATGAAACTGTATGCAAATCAGCAATCAGACACTTCACTTGTGTGTAATAAATATTTACTTCTAAAATAATCTAAAAGCTTCTACCCAAGATTAAGTGCTCAAACAAGAATATAAGGCAATTGATAACTTGGAAAAATTACCTAGTAATTATCCATTCAATAAAACAGTGATTTTTGTTGTCATAAGGTTTACACCTTCATCCTTCTCTTAGGTCCTAAAAAAAATGGATTTTTCCCTACTGCAGAACTCTGCTGATCTCCCAAAGTTGACACTCACTGGACAGTAGGAATGTAGGAAATTAATTTTGCCATGGTGTCCTCTCAGAAAACACTTGGAACTGTTGTCTTTTGTAGTAAGCGAACCTAAATCAAGTGAGCCTACATGATTTCAGCAGTGGCAGGATGCCCAGGCAAGAGGAAGTCTTTGCAAAAAGCTCTGTCTCAGGCTATAGGGAAGAGGCAGGGTGGTTGTTCATAAATTTGTATTTAAACTGATACCAGAGACCAACAAGTAGACCGAGAGCTTTGTGCATTTTTCTTCTTTAGTGAGACATTATCTTTAACCAGTTTTGGGGTATAATGTTACACTGAATTCCATCCCTGAAGAAAAGTGGAAAAGATAACAGGCCTGACTCTGAAAGTCTCTTCATTATGAATAATTTGGTGGGGACAACTTATGAAAAATTGCAAGCTGGTCAGAAAAAATTGTGTAACTGCTTGGACCCAAGGAGTATCACTGAGGCTAGGTCTGCCATTTTTGGTCCAGCATGGCCTACTAAGTAAGTTATGCATTCAGCAATGTAGTCTTCTACTTCTTTCTCTCTTAACAAAGACAAAAAAATACAGAAGACTATGTAAGGATGTGCTCAAACATGATCTAAGCTATACCTCTTCATCAGCCTGGGTTTTCAGACTGTTGTCATCTGTAATGAAAACAAAGCTTTGGGGAGTGGAAGCCTTTCCTCTGTCCTCTGTCCCACTGCTGGCAGCAGCCTCACCCTTCTGGTTCCCATCATGCTGACATCTCTGAAAGGTGACAATTCCCTTGGCAGGTCTAAAAAGGTTTTATCTACAAGGAAGAAAAGGTAGTCTCAATTTTGTTTCAATTCCAGATCTTAAGGATGGGAATCAACAATGTGACTTCACAGCAAAAGAGGATAGGCAAGCCGCTTAGCAATTAAAGACAATTCCATAACTTGAGCAATGCTGTTTAAAGGGTGGATTTAGCAATGCCATGTATTATCTGCATTATGCTTGGATTCAAGAAGGGTCAGGATACTTTTGTGGAACAAATAAGGGTGAAAGGGGGCATTTTCAACCTAGTTCCTTGGTTTTCCATTTGTAGTTAAGAGTGAATATTGCATTCATCTTCAGGGACAAAACATTTCATAATATTGCAACTGATTCAATATTTGAAAGAGTTTGTTATCTGAAGATATGAAGACATTTCAACTGATTATTAAAGTATTTAAGAAAAAAAGGTTATTTCATAGCATATCTTTCATAGCAAAATGTTAATAAAACAGTCCAGTGTTGAGTCAAAAGTATTCAGATATTGGTGACTGAAACAGTAATCCTTAAAATAACTAGTAGGCATTTCAATAATTAAAATGAAAACATCCCAAAATCTTTCTTGTGGGTAACATTATTGTTATAGTCTATCTTCTATAAATTCCATCTCCTAAGCTGCTAATTAGTGGTTCTTATTCCACCAGGTTTAAAGTGCTTGCTGAATATTGCCTCGTAGCCTTTGCAACTTCTGAGGATGAAACCTTCACAAATTACCGATGATTTGAGTCGTCTTTGTATTTTTTTTGTTCCAAGTCACTGGAATTCACTGGTTTTGACTCACAGTTCTAGCCTGCAGACTACCTCTTGCCAGAACTCCTGCAGGTATCACCTCACACACACATAAATGAACGCTCTGATACTGATCTGGAGAAAACTTTTCAGATCACAGTAGTAAGTAATTTGCCTATAAGCCACAAGTTACTAGACTTGCTATACTGCTGCTTCTCCAACCTTCTTCTCTCCATCATAAGAAAAACTCCCAAACTTCCTCCAATTTTTCAGTTACAGGGCAGAATAAAAACTGATTTCACTTAGTAACTCTTTCTGCAAATTTCATTTGATACAAATAGTAAGATATTCACTGTAAAACCCGGTGGCAACTTTATGCTATAAGATGATATACTTTATTTTTCCTATAGCAACTCACAGAAGTATACAGCAAAGCAGTGAGAATGCTAATTATTTTCAGCAGTATTTCCTTCTCTGTGTGACTTCCAAAAGCTGGTGCTTTGCTAGAATGCAACAGTCTGCACTGCTTTACCTGAAAGAATATAAGCAATCAGCTTGTTCTGACATGCTTCCCTTCTACCATAAGATGGCAGACATAGTACATAAACTTCCAATAATATACTAAAAATTGCAGTTATTACGTCAATACGTATATGATGTTCACTTTTGTCCTCACTGGTGCGAACCAGAAAAAACTGGTCTCACTGTACCATTCTCTCCTACTGCATTCACAGTATGCTATTGGTCCATTGCTGCAGCTCTTTCAAAACAACATGACTTGGCAAGAAAAAAAATAAATAAAAACTTGATCAGGCATAGAATGACTGTATTCTTGGTTAAAGTGCATAACAATAGCACAATATAGCTATGGTATAGCTTTTGCTTTTATGCAGCTGTTTAGTATGCTGTAGGTATAAATGAGATTTAAATCAAGCATCAAAACTGAACCTTTCAGATGTTAATGTGATGATAGTTGTGTTATTATGAGCCTAATGATATCTAGTGCACACAAGAATACATAGGTGTCATGCTGGGAAACCAATGATCTGGCTCTTATTCTGACTGCAGGCAAAGAATATCTCATCAAAGCTACAAATTTCATGACTCTGTTCCCAAATTTAAAACCCTTAAGGAAATGGCTTTCATGGTTCAACAGTTTTAAAGGGTTGCTCTTACTTGGCTTTGTAACAAGGAAATTAATAGTTCTTCCAAACAAATCAGAATTATGCCATAGCTCCATGCATTTTCATGCTGTTGCCTTCAGCATTTCACTTCCTCCCCCAGATAACATCGCTGCAGAATTCACACTGAATTCACGGTGGGGAAACATTTATTACCTGCTATGATTTCTCTCCATAGTCTTAGATAGGTGATAGAATTCATTTACTCATTGTAAAAATTGTTTTCTTTAGGTCATGTGAAATAGAGTCAGTTTCTAATCAATCTTCACTTTTCAGAGTAAAACCAGAGTAAAACCTATCCAGCCTAATGTCAGGGAGAGTTAGTTTCTGTAGTGTGATGCAGAGCAACCAACCAAGAGGTAGGTGGCTTTCGGGACTGCAGTAACAGAGAAGCACTGAAGTGAAATACTTCTCTGTCAGTGTGGTTCTCTCCCTTTAAAAATTCCTACTGTGCAAGTACTGAAGCTCCTGAGAAGTAATAATTGTTTTAAATAGTTTTCTAAATTTAAAGTTATACAAATGCTTTCTAATGAGCAGAAAATGATTATTGTGTTAGGATTAGCCATTGCATGTGACACTTAGTGCATAAAATGCACTATGTCTAGTGTTTTCCAGGAGAAAAACTATAAATGAGCACCAAATATCCAGTGTAGCAATACACTTCAATATATCATTAAGAAAAAACAAAAATACTGTGGATTCTCATTTAGTCATAAGAAGTTACACACATGCTGAGATTAAAATACCAAGATATATCTGCTTTTGTTCAGAATCATTCTGACTGCACCACATTTTAGATCCAACAATTTCAAAGCCTGTGAAGGTAAAACCAGGAAATTACAGCACCCATGTCAAAAGTAGCTTTGCTTTTTTAGCTCATGCCAATCATTTAGTCCTATCTTTAATGCAGGAATGTAGCATTAAGAACAAGAATATTTGCATTACAACAACAATTAGGTAATATACTAAGGAAAATCATCTAACAGCAAAGCATTTCCCATAAGTCTACAATAAAACATAATCCACACTCATAAATAAGAAACATTACTCTGTGAGTGACTGACCTTTCATACATCAAATTGTTGATGCCCATATGAGGCACTTGAAAGGTCAGACATTATTTTCTAAGAACAAAAATTATAGTAACAGAGAAATTTGCTCTTCTCTGAGGATGAAGTGGTTGTCTATAATACAAAACAATGCTGAGAGTCCAAAAATTTTCTATAGCCCACTGCACCATGGGAGGGAAAAGAACAAACATGGAGGACTGAACAAAAACCAACAGTAATTCACCATTAACTGCACAAAAAACAGGGAATTCGCTCTAATATGAACAAAATGACAGCTTCTCCTCAAGCACCAAAAACATAATTATCTCCTAACCCACCCTAAAATAGCTATCACTAGTGCAATCCAGAAAACTGCAATTCCCAACTGGGGAGCACCCCCACTGTCACACATGAGAGGGATGCAGTGGGAAGTAGTACTCCATCTAGATTTTCAGATCAGCATGTGACTCATTATTAAATAACATCAAAGAGAGAAAGAGAATCAAATAAAAAGGACATTATAACTGGCTGCTTGCACACATGTACATAGAAGTGTCTCTGTGTGTTTGCATACAAAGAATATACTTCCCCATAAAAGTTTCTGTAATCGGCTGAATTAAAGCTGGGTCAACTTTTGTTCATCCCATCTCTTAAGTTAGCTTTTGGTTTATTCAAATAAGCTTTGAACTTCATTCTGCAGGAGCTGTTCGCAGTATCCAAGCTGGCTTGTATTTGACTGCAGCATGGACACACATTTAATAAAAGTCACAATATTCTGCATCAGGTTTTCATGCTAGCTCTGATGAGCATAACATTCAGAAGTATCATGTCAAAGTCATGCAAGAGTGCTGCAGCCATCTGCTTTACACAGTGCATTTATAAACCAAAACCTCTGGATACTGATGAAAAAATATATGATGAAAACATAATTCATATTGGTAGTTTGAAAACTCAAGAATGCACAAGAAATCAATTCAGCTGCAAATTTTAACTAGATCAGAATTGAAATAAAGGAAATAAAGTCACCTATTTTATATAGTCTTCATCTGATCCATTCGATCTTTATCAGCTAAACACCCCTCTATTTAGTAAAAATGTCTCCAAACAAGTCATTTAAATAGGTCTCCTACATTTTTCGGGAAGGGATGAAGTTAGGACTGCATTTTGATTCAGTCACGTTAGCTTCACTTCATCTCCACCCTAGCTGATTATGATAACAGTACCAGTTATTATTATTTTGCAGTGAAAATGTCTAAATTCTGTTCCTTGAATTTTGAAGTAAATAACCAAGGGACAGGTTAATAACACTGACTGTAGACTTTCAGTGACATATGCTGGATTTCTGAAAAACAAGTTACCTAAAAGTATGATGTAAGCAATTATACTTTTACATTAAGCTTTTGAAGAATTTAGGAAAGATACAGAAATATGCCTTTATCACCATTATGTGTCAAATCGAAGGTTCTGTACCTTTCAAAGTCTGAACTGTTTTTCTCACTCAGGTGTTCGAGAGCCAAGTAATATATTCTCATACAAAACCTGAACACTGAACAATCACCCTTCTCTTGCACCTGTACAAGTCCTGGGCTATCAAAGAGCACAGACTCACAGCAAAAGGGCAAACTTGCTGCCATAGACTGAAATGAAATTGATTATTTTGCACAAATGAAACCCTGTCTGTTAATTTCAGACAGGATAGTTTGCATGGTTAAACCCAAACATCAAGTGCACTGGAGATTGGAGCAGGCACACATGGCCATAATCCATCCCAGCCAATAAATCTCTTTGCCATTACACTACCTTTGTGTATGTCCCATGTAAAACTTCATTCTCTCACCTTTTTTATAAGTTACTAGTTCTGTCTTTCAAAATTCAGAGGCCTTTCAGCCTGTTCCAATGGAAACCCCTCCCCTTCTTCAGATGCTGTTGAGAACTAAGCTCTGAAAACTGACTGTGGCTTTCTGGGTTAGTCTGAAAAAAATGAAAAGCATTTCCTTTGTTCTCATCTACCCTGTGATCCTTCACACTGCTGCACAGAGAACGGTCCCTAAGGTCCTTCATGGCAAAACTCAGTTTCTGTCTTTCCTAAATCTGTCTCTTCCACTGCAGTGAAGACAAAATCATATTCCCCCTCCTTTCTGCCATGGTTACAGTAGCTGATCTGCACCAAAAGGACCAATGGTGAATTTATTTTATATGCTAATTTACATGATAGCTGCATTCGTTAAAATGAGATCTAGCATTATTAAACTCCTGTATAGAGTAATTGTGGTTGAAATCTGTCCATGAACTACATACATTTGAACCTCATGAACCAAAAAAGAATTTATAAAAGATATTGTTTAAGCACAGGCATGTTGTTTTTAAAATATCTGAAACTATAATTTACGCAGACAGGATAAAATTGAGGATGAATACTATTTGCAATCTAACACTCAATACACAGAATAACAGTAAAAATATAGAGAAGTGGGAAAAGAGGTGAACTTTTTCAACTAAATATAATTAATTTCTTCTAGAGCAAGATAAACTTCACTCAAGGGACGCCAGTGAGTGTTGTCTTAATCCTAAAACAATTAGTGAGATTTTTTGTTTTTTTCATTGCAATCTTTGAAACTACTGGGCTATAAATCTACCTCTCATTTTCTTGTACTAACCTTCCCATTAACTGACCTGCACAGGCTAAAAAGCAGAGGTAAACTGCAAAACAAAATTAGGACTATAGGAAGAAAAGTTATTTTAGATATTTATTACTCACTTGAAGATCTAATGACACAGCGAGAAATTATTTAATTTTGGAATGGAAAGATTAGCACGAAGGAATTAGACCTGGGTAAGATGGCCTAATCAAGATGAAAGCTTGATATTCATTAAAAGACAATGGTCATGTAAAGGTGGAAAAGGTTTACATAAAGAAAATTATAATGCAACAAGAAACCAACTAAAAATTCCATGATACAAATGTAAAACTCATTATTTCTGAAAACATACTATACATATAAAAAAATCCTTGCTTCCACCTAGTCCTCAGAAACATTTATTTTAATCACCGATTAGAAGAAATTTCAGAACTCATTTAGTAGAACACACTTATCTAACTTTTAAGAATCAAAGCTCTTGCTAAGAAATACCAAAATATGCCTGAGTTATAACTATCCTTTAAGGATAACATTTCTTTGTAGACTAAAATATAAAATTGCCCTGTTTTCTGAGTAAATGCTATTAGTGATGAATAACCCATCAGCTTTCCATAACATGTTCAAAAAGCTTTCAGAATTTTATTGGTATGGTACTCAGTTCTGATAATTCAGCTTTTAATGCAATCAAAAATATCACCAGGAGCTACTTAATTAATTCCCCAGTGAACCATGAATTTAATTTTCAATGACTTTATTGAGAACTTTTTTTGTTAATTTTACAATGAGAAACTATAATCACTGTTACACAACTTGCAAATGTTTCAAACAAGACAGCAATCTCCTATTTTTTTGATTTTTTCTGTTCCAAATTCAGCTCCTGAGATGGATTTTCTGCTTCAGCTTCATTTTCATCTTCCTGTAAAAGAAAATGAAAACATGAACATTAATCAACTTATTGAAGAAGTACACTTTTTCTACTTATGTACATGTATAGAATTCTGTAGAGACTTTTGCCATCTTTTGCCTGCCCAACAAGCATACAAAAGAACAAAAAATGTCATTTATTCAAGTGATTGATTTTGCTCGAGTTAAAATAAAAATGATAAGCAGTTTAAACAAGTCTAATCACCTACATTTATAGCAGAAGAATAATTTAATGAGTAAATATTTTACTGACCAATTTACTAGATGGTTACATAAAGAAATTACTAAACCACACACAGATGACAAGATTTTCAAACGTCTGCAGCAGACAGTATTATACACCTTTCCTTTGTTCTTGACCAGAGGTTTCCACTAAATTACTTTTGAATGCAAGAACTTTCATCATTGTACTAAAAATTACTTCTGAAAAGCATCTGCCATTGAAAAATGTTTCATTTTTTTGAGACCAGATACGTTTACTTCACCATTTGATAAAAGACAATAAATTTAACTTCAGAGACACTTTATGTGCTGCAACATCGTATTTTTGTCCCATCTAGCATATTTTCTTGACAGGTCTGCCAATTTTCCAATTACTTGTACCACCATATGTTATCTGAAGATCAGTCAGGTCTAAAATAGGAAACATGAGCATGTCAGGCAGCAGCAGGCTTACAATATTCTACAGCTTCAGCTCCAAGAGTAGGGCTCATAATTCACTACAGGTTCCTCTGGATCTCACTGAAAAAATGAAGTGACATCATAATGCCTGTTTCCATAGGAATGGATACTATTTTGTGTCCAGTACAAAATCATGACCTCCAAAGTATAAATTATGGAAGACTGAGAAAACTGTTTTATAAGGCAACTTGTACCCTATTGCATCATGAAGAGTCCTTATCACAATTTCAAAGTATGTCCAGTTCTTCTGCCTGCATTTTAATTCAATTTACAGAGAATCTTCCATGTTTCAGTAACACAAACAAGAAATGAACTGACATTTGGGAATGAAGAAGCATCCTGCTGCCATAACACTACTCATCACAAGTCAACAGCTGACAGGGACATTAGGTGGGACCCGGGAACCCAGGGTGTAGTATCCTGATTCAAACTACATTCTTGTAGGAAAATAACTTTATCGTTTTGCATCAAAGTCCTTTAAAAAGCATTAAAGCATGCTTAGTAGGAATGACTATAATACAGTTTTAGAGGTAGACAACATATTGGAAGATCACATGGGCAGTAATATAATAAAATTTTAAAAGTAGAAAACATATAGGAAGATCACATAGGCAGCACAAAATAGAAGAGCAATGGAAGATCTCATTTAAAAAAAGTGGTCTTGTAATATGTTACACAGAACTAAACTAAAATGAAAAAGCTCGTTGTTCTATTACAGAAGCAGATACTCTAAGCCATTCTGCCTCTAAATTCTCCCCCTTCTGGGGACAGGCTAGGCAGTGAGAAATATTTACGTGACTGACCACTAAAGGTTAAAAGCATTTTTTCTTATCTTTCTAGACTGTCATCTCTTCAATTACCTCTAAAACATGTAGTGAGCCCTGTGGCTCTTTCGGTTTAGGTGAGAAACAAGTCTTTGCATGTGTGTGAAACCACACACCACTGATTCATTGAAATTAGAAGTGTAGAATATATTCAAGAGAGTGTGATGTATAGCACACATACAGAGGTCAAACTTCAGAAAGAAAGCACAGGCAGGGCAGAATGGGAAACTACAAAGGAGTGAGGTGTAACTAAGCTTAGCTGTACTGCTTACAGGTGACAAAAGAATAAATGGAATAAAAAATCACCCACAGAAACTTTTGGCTGCTATAGAAAAACAGCAGGTTGTTTAACAAAGAACTTCTTAATAAAAGAACAGCAAATCTGCATGTTTCTGAAGGTCCCTACCTACAGAAGTTGTATCCCAACTGACCTCAATGCCAACTAACCCACACCCCTAGAACACAACCTGATATTATTCCAATGTCCTGACTTGTGCTCCCTCACACAGGGAATATAAGCCCTATACTATCATTTTTTTCCCAGAACACTTGACATAATGCTTAGGGCTTCCTCTCCTAACACACAGAGCATGCAGAAATTTCAAAGACAACAGAGCCCTACACCCACAAGAGGGTGAAGGCACATTAGGTTCAATACTGAACATCAGCTTCCTGAGCATATTTTTTGAAGACAAAAAAAGGTTTCCTCCAGTGAAAGAGGGTTTTTTTAACAGAATCTTCTGGCTTTGTGTAGACTTGAAATGTTTTAATTCTGTGCTCAGAAGGTCATGCTTGTGCTCTGGCAGATTTCCTAGGTTACAGCAGCAGCTGAAGTGATCAGCATATCTGAGATGCAGAAATGATGGCTGAGTGGTGATGGCAACTCCAGGAGTTGCTCAGTGTGAATGCTCAAAATGGAAGCACCTGCTTTGGTATATTTTGCAGAACTAATCCTCTATCCTTTGTTGGTCTCCTGTTGCTTAAACCAAGTAAAACATATTCAAACAGGTAAAATCTACTGGCAGGGCATAAATTTGATTTATGTGGGCAGACTTCCACACACAAGTCATCCAGATGCTTGACTGATACTTTGTCATGTTTGTATTTTTATGCACAAAAACTTTCTGACTAGCATTGTACTAAACCATGCTCCACCTACGATGTCCTAATTTTTAACAGGTACTTTTACTTCATCTCTGTTTTCCAAGAACAGAAACTCACATCTCATTTTGAAATAGCAATCGAAGTGCGGTATCTCTGAGCAGAAGTGACTGCTGTGCAAAGCTCAGAGTAACAGTGTTTGATCTTCTCACAGTACAAATTATCATGGAGAGAAAACTTTGTCAGATACACCGTAAGCCAGATCAGTTCCCAGATCTGTGCACAGTCACATGAACAACAGTCAAGATGGCAGAAAGGATTTTCAGGGGACACTGGAAAGTATGAACCACCAGTTTTGGCACTCATGCAGCTTTCTGCCAGAAAATAAGTGACAGCAGGAGGCCTCAGAATAGCAAACTTACTAATGATGGAAAATTGCCACAAAAATTTGGGACATGAACTTCTATAAATTATAACAAGTAAAATATCGCTGCCAGTGTGCTTGGGAAAGGTCTGAACTGGTAATTTAGAACACATATTAACCATACCACAAGATGTAAAGACTCACTATTCTTTCAGTTTGCTGACAATGCCAAATTTCTATGAAATGCTTTATCTTTTTTTTTTTTTTTTAGTAGCCCAAGAGGCAGCCCAATGATTGCACATAGATTACTGAAGTGGTTGGAGTTTCCAATGTCATTAATAATGTTTGAATTTTCAGCTACATAGATTACATAGCCTAATTATACAGAAACTATGCCAAACAGACTGCAGATTAAATATATTTAATATATTTGTTTTAGTAATTACCACCTATCATTATCATTATAATGCTTTTAATTCTGATGGATAGCAAAGGAAAACCTTTTTATTTTCATGTTATCTGTAAAAAACCATTCGTGATGGCAGTGAGCAAAGTTTATATTACCAGTGGCTGCACAGCAGATGAAATACTGAATTCTGGTTTCTGTTGACAGAAATTCAGTTCACATTATTCCTATTAATACCTCACATCTCTATTTTATATTGCCATTTATTTTGCTCCCAGATGCCTATGACTCTAACATCTAATGCTTCCATTCTAAAAACTCCTAAAATTAAAATAGTTTCTGATAGCAGATGTTATAAATCAAACTTTCAAAGTAGTTCTTGCCATCAGATGCCAAAAATTGCCAAACTTGCCATCAGATGCCAAACTTGACTTGGTATCTTTTCTGACTACAGGCAACCATAGACTCAAATATTACACAGTAAATGCACTCACCTAAAAGATGTCTCAGCACAGAACTGGTGACTTGTAAGAGCAGCCAAGGAAAGTGAATCCCTCCGGACTGTACCATTCCTCTTACTGAAAAGGCATGCTTAACAGCCCGAAGATTACTTTTATATTGAAATGAATAAAGTTTACTAGCCTGGAATTGACATTATTCCAGATTTACAAAACCAACAGTGATAAGGAAAAGTACAAAGGGCATTACAAAAGGCTGTTAAACCCAACACTGAACTGAAATGTCAGCTCAAGAGCTCCCTCCTTAAGCACTGAAGACTGGACACATCATCTGCATCCTCATCTGATGCTGATGGAGCGATGGACCTTCCACATCAGCTTTCCTACATCCTTTGCCCTCGCACTCCTTCTTTTGGAAAGGTACTGGATCCTTTGGGTGTTCTATGGGCGCCTCCAAATGCCCTGTGGACACCTCTTCCTTCAAACTGCTTAGTCTATACTTGGTAGCTGCGCATTTATAGGTCACAGCAACAGAACGGGGCCAAGAATTTAGAACCAAGACCCTACAATCTGCTACCTACATAAGCATTGTGAACCATTAAGTACTGAGCATTCAATAGCTTTGCTGAGTTAATGAGAATACTTCGACATTTAGATATCTTTAGCTGCCAAAACCAAAGGTAATAATCTGACTTTTAAGATCCTATTTCTGAAAATTTTTAGCTTACCGTTGAAAGAAACTGTCCCATAAGTTCATCCCCTTTGAAAGCATGTTTAAAGTCAACTACAAATATTGCTCTGACCAGAAAATAATGGGTATGACATGTAAAGATAATTTTGAGTAATTTTTCCAGAATATTCCCCTGTAGACAAATTCTGGAATGAAAAATGAAAAAAAAAAAAAAGCCAAGAAACAGGCGTTTGAATGTCCCTTTCTCTTTTTGTCCCTCTAACCAATTTCATTCAGAATGTCTGAGAACTCCTTTTCACTCCATTACAATGACATGAAATCTAGAAGATCATAGTGAATTAGACAGTTCTTAGACAATTCTTAGTTCTATGGGAAATCTGACACTATTTTGCATGTAGAACAGATCACACCTCAATTAACTGTGCTATCAAATGCACCAATTCATAGATTTGTCCATTACACCATACTTATAATTTCTAGAGCTGCATTATAAATGTATACTTAATAAACAAATGTAAACTTAATAAACAGCTATATATTACACGATGATGTCAAGGATCATCTGAATAATAAGAAAATACACAAAACACAAAAATGTCCTGCTATAACAAGAAATGTTCTCTATGCTATCATATAATCATATGCTATCATATAATTTAGAAATATAATCTCAAAAGCACTCAAGACTAATTCTGATACTATTATTTTCTATAGTATCTTAACCCAAAAGGGCTGTAATATGACTAACATACTAAGCTCCAGGGAGGGTGTCAATCCAAGGTATTTCATCTCTTGCCTCACAGAATCTAGCTAGGAAAACACCAGTTGGAAGTAGGTAAAAATACTTCCAATACTCTTAAAAAATTGATCAGGAAAAAAGAAATTTATTAACTATGAGAGCTTTTGTTTGTGAATATAAAGTTTAGCTTTCCAAAGTCATAGGTCAAATTTGGAGGAAAATTAGTGTCAGGCAAAAATTGGGGGTTAAAGCAGTCTCTCTGTTAAATGGGCAAAAGGTAAGCATCCAGCAGCAATACTCAAAAGCTATTTTTCTTCCAAAGTCCATGCTATCGTTTTCAAATGCCTTACTGACAAGCCTTATAATGAAGAGTGGTGCAAGAATGCAGAGTACAAATGGAACAGTTCTTTACCAATGGATATCAGAAGCAAATATAAATTTCTTGTGATAGATGACAGTTTTCTGTCACCGCAGCTCTGCAGCGATAAGGCAGATGCTTGTTTCCTAGGAAAAGGAGACCCTTGCTACATGGATCATTTTCATAGTGACAGCCTTGTCACTATGTTTGACATTTGTTTCATGAAGTATTCTGAAGCAGCCATCAAGAAAACGCCCCCTCGGGGACCACTGGCACGATGACAGTTGTACCTTTTAATGCGCATCTCCAGTAATTCTTACTGTCAAAGCTCACCAAAGTCCTGCAACGGAATCTCTGCCGATCTGTTCCATTAAAAACTGTAGGCTATGAAGGGACTAACCATTACAGTGTAACCCAAGCCGACATCAATTAACTGGAAGCAGCTCTCCACCCCACTCTGTCCAGTGAAAAGAGCAACGTTGGACTGTTTCCTTCCCCAAGCAGTACACGGCACCGTGCTCTAGGTGGCAATGCAAGACCAGGAGAACTACTTTTACTCTAAAGCTCCTCTTAAACCAGCTACAAGCAGCTGCATGTTTATCACAAACTCTTTCCTCTAACTTGCACTGATACAAGAACTTGAAAGTCTTTTTGAAATGTTTGTCAGTGTATTTTCTATTTCCTCGTTGCTAATTCTGATTATACAGATAAATGTACCATTGCAAGAGCCCTTAGAGTCAAATTTCATTTAATGCTTAGTACAGAAGTGGAATTTCATGCCAGATTCCAAATCTTCCATCTGTTCCTCTCCTTTTTAGGAGGCAACCATTCCACTGAGTGGCCCTTTTGGCTGACTGCCACTACAGTTGGGATCCTCTTCAGGGCAGGTGGTGCTCGAAACCCAACCATTGTTTTACAAGTTCAGCTGGTTCTCCTTGAAGAAAGTAGAGGAAAATGTTTCCTCTTTAACAATTTGAGTCTTTAAAGTTTCATGCTTATGAACATTAGACTGCACCTGTAAATGCTTGGATATCACAAACCTGAAAGATCAACTAAGAAAGAGATGAAAAGCAACTTTAATATGACTGTCCTCTGCCCATACAGGATAGGCCTCCTTAATTCCACTCTGGTCTCAGAGTGCACACTTGCACCAGTTTTCAAGCTCTCTTTCAAGTCCGACACGGTCTTGCTTAAGATCCTTTCTAAGGCCAATTTGTCCCTCAATTATAATAATTACATCTGTGCATATATAAACACGTATATGGAAACCACAGTAGCATTTTCTACTTATGTGGCAATATACTAATTATTTTTATAAATTGTAAATTTAAAACAGAAAGTTCCACTTTATTCACAATACTAATACAGAATAATATTCCATAGCCTAGAAATGCATATTCTAATCAAGATGATTTTAAATATTTATGGTTATACTCCAGCCATATTTACAGTACACATTTACTAAACTATAAGAAGCAAAACTTATTCATGTTTGTATTCTTTATACTAAGAAATAAAATGGCTTCTTCTTACAATAGTTACCGGAGACCAAAAGGTGCTCAGCCCAACAATAAGGAATTAATACCTCTAAGTACTACCTAATAAAAAAAGAAAAAAAAACCCAAGTAAAAGTTTAATTTTTAAGTGCTCAGTTGTTAGGCTATACATGTATCTTGGTAATTACTAAAGGATAGGTGAAGATTTTTTTCATGCTTTAACTGTTTTCACTAATACGTTTGGCTATAGAAAGCCTTTCATCAAGAGGTCTGAACATTCTTTGCTTCCAAAATTGTTAACATTAAATAGTAGGAAAAACTGAGTTAGAGAAAAATTCTTCTGAAGCTGCTATCAAGACACACTGCCCCAAGTTGAAGGCAGATGAAAGACATCACTGTAAACATCATTGAAAAACATATTTTTAATGGAAAAAGATAGTACTACCATATGAAAGGAATAAATTTATCTCAATAACAGAGAAAATCTAGACCCTAATGAAAATGTTTTAGGAAAAATGAATGCATTGCATGCTTCTGACCAAAATTAATTAGAGTTTTAATGTTTTACATTTCCACCATAATTCTTTAAATGGTGCATTTATTTCATAGTAATAAACACTCGGTTCATTAAGTAAACTTCAAAATCTGTGTTACTCGCTACATTTAACAACCTTTGGCCCTCTTCTTGATTCAGGTTTCCAAAGCATTGAATAAGCAATTGAGGAACACAGTTAAATTTCATGACTTTGCATATTTCGGATTCTTATTTCATCTAAGACAAAGGGCAATTAATCTACCATTCTATACTGAATTTCAACTTTAGTGAGCCATGATAGATACTGGAATGAACTTACAGGAAATGCTTAATTAAATTACTGTAAAAAGCATAACCAAAGTTCTTTCTTTACTTATGACAAAAGAAAATGCTAATTTAATTGGAAAAAGTCTACTGCCATATTTTAAATTTATTAACTTGGGAATTCATGAAAATATTGCTGTAATGTGACAGATAAGAACTGAGAAAGCTTTTTTCTTCTTATTTCATCAGAACATTTCACCTGAGCACAGCCGTGAAATTCTGTTCAGGCTCAAGGCGCAAAAGACAGATCTTTTGGTGGAGTTCATACAATGACATAGGAGTCTAAACAGCAAAGGTCTTTATTTAGTTACCTATTTTCCAAAATGTGATATAAGGAAGTGCTGTAAAAAAAAAGACTTAAAATTTGTTGTAATACTGAATTCCTATCTTTAGTCGCGACCCATGAAGTTGCCAACAAAAGAGACAGAAATGAACAAAGCTGTAGAAGTAGATGGAGGATAGACTGTGAGAGCAAATAGAATCTGTGCTACTGATGAAGAAATCAGAGATTGAAAAGACTTTTGCTTTTTAAAAAAAGCCAAACCACACAATTCCTTCCAGTAGTTCCCCCAGGACACATATATGGTTATTTAAACTCAGAATCCAACAACTATAACTAGACAAAGTTCAAAATCTATTAAAAAAAGAGAGCATTTTAGGCCAGGATCAGATCCACAGTTTCACACTACCAGGCCAAGCACAATCTCTCACTGAAAACGTACACCTTCTCTACTGTTATAATTCATTTACTCTGAATTAATATATGCACTGAAGATCTACACAGAAGCTAAAACCATTCTTTTCCAAGCTGTATAAACATATTTTTAATTTGATGATACAGAATCACATAACGATTCACAGAAAGACTTCTTTCATCTGTTTGTCTATGGACCTGAAATCTAACAAGACAAGAAATCTATGGCCTTCGACATTGGACTTCATTTGGTTTGATGGCAAAGGAGGGCTTGTAGATTCTTTTTTATGGTTTTTTATTTTATAAAAAAAAAAAAAATTTGCTTTTATATTTTCATTGCTGTATTTGAAGGTAGCTCTTACTTTTCTGACCCTGTAATGATGCCTGAACAGTCCTGTTTCATACAATAGATCAAATCAGCTGTCTTTGAAGCACCAAGGGTGTTATCAGCTGGTAATAAACACATACTTAAGAGTCAAAATTGTAAAATTTAATATAGCAAGGTTTTAATAGTTTCAGGATGATCAGCTTCTAAATTTTTTTTTTAAAAAAAAGTATTAGGTTTTACAGTCGGTTGAGTTCTCTTCAAACTCCACTCATCTTTGCATTTCCAAGTGAGAATCTAAAGCCAAATGTTATTTAATTCAGTGGGTATACTGAGGAACGTTTGGGTAATTTGTTATGATAGCGATGTTTTTTCTCTGTAATTTTTTGAAGTCAGAATCTGACTCTTTCAGCTGGAAAAAATGTGATGTGCAACCATTTCATGTTCCAAATATCATCAAAAGGAACTTTCAAAAAAAACCCTGTCCTGTAAAAGCAACATCTGCTTTCAAACATACTCTGATATCCTTCCAAAACTTAGTATATAAAAATATTGATATACTTTGTAAAAAAATCACAAACAAACAAACAAACAAAAAATCAGTTGAAAATATTAGTTGCCTTTCAGAAACTTAGAATCAAATTAAATGACAGACCTCATCTTGGTGCTAGTAGTCACCACAAGCAGGACTCCTTACAGGTCCACTGTGCATTTCCTTGTGATAAATTTAGAAGTTACTGCTTTGCTATACCACATCAAAGTCATCTTTTGGTTTGTCAACGGCTTGCTTCTCATCTCTGCCCACCCTCCAACAAATCACACATAACTTTGTTAGAAGAGCGAGAGAAAAAAATACTTTGATGTGATTCAATTACTGAAAAGCTATATTTTTGAAGATTTCCAAAGCTAGGGAAATTTGGCTATAACTAATCAGTGTTTTGCATGTTTATGAGAGAAGAGCTCATTACAGAGCTCACATTACAAATTGTTGTTTATGTACTTTTCCCTTAAAACACTGAAGTAACTTAATATCATTCACTGAAACTCCTTTTGAAGCTTACTAACTCCATCCCTCAGCTGACTACTCACTCAGAAGGCTTTTTGTCTCCCATTACATTGTATCACAGTGCTACCGCGACATAATATTCTTCACAACCATTAAGGGCCACAACTTGCAAACACGTATACATGCATCATTGCATTCAACTCATTACTGAACTGAACAGTACCACTTACTGGGGCTGTGTACGAAATATACTGTAGAACAAGGCTTCTCTGGAATGGAATACTGAATTTAAACAGCCCCTTGATCAAGCAGGGTATTTAAATTATGGGTATTTAAGAGGAATTTGAGGCTATTTTCAGAGGGCTATCTTTTCCTGAATCCTCAGCTACCCGTAGAAAAAGTCCAAGGGCACCTTATGCAGGGTCAGCTATGGCCCCACAGAGATGTTTGGTAGTTGCTGCTCTCTGCTCTTGCACAACAGCTACTCTTGTAACTATCAGTGTTACCTAAAAACATTACAGAAAAGCTTACATATTCATTCATTTTACTTAGTTGCAATCTATTTGCCTGTTTTTATTCATTGGGCTTTCTCTTTCTGCATATACGGGAGTTCCAGGAACTGAAATGTCATGATTCTGAGAAGTAACTGCCAGTAACTACCTCATTATTTTCTGTTTACTGATGCTTTAAGATAAGTTTAGCACGTCTCCCTTACTCACAAAACCAAATCAAACACATAATATGTATAAAAAAAGGTTATATAGAAAAAACAGGATTGTGCTCTCTTATGGCAAATATCACTTAGTATTTGAGACAATTCATTTGCTGCTTCCTCTCATCTGGAAGTACCTTAGACAACCAACACATCAAGAACCATAGAAACCTATAGCACATCCATTTAAATCAGAATTTAAATTTGGAAATAAAAAACGTAACTTTACTACTTCTGCCAAAGTAATTTTGCTATACATAAGACTGTGAAGACAATACAGCAAATGATGTCTATTTTGGCAGACAACAAATCAACAATCTTACTCTTCCTATGCGAGTTGATGTTTCTCTTTGTCTGTCACTACTCTCCTTTATGTCACTGACAGTTACTGACATTAAGCATTTTTTACTTGAATTGGGCTGAAGTATTTTCAACTCCTTTAAAAGCAAGGAAACCTCTCAGGAGGTAAGTTCTCAAAAAAGCAAATAATGAAAAATTTAGTTAGCTGTTGCTTCCCCTATGTGAGATACTGGATTTGAATCTCACTGAATTATTGATAAGGGTTGGAACCAACTCACTGAGGGAGGGCTGGGGGATGGTGGTGGGACCAGGCCTAGCCCTGCAGGTACATAGTAAAGGTTGCGTCATCATATAAAGCCTGCAGAGAGCACATGGCCCACAGATAAGAGGGCCTTCTCTCTTTCTTTACCCTTTTAATCTGTTTTCTTCTTTTACTCTTTTCCTTCTCTTCTGGGTAACTTAAACCAAATGAATTGTGTTTTACTAAAGCTGGTACATTTATCGTTTGCAATAGGTGTTATTTTTGAACTGAGTTTTCGTGCTGGGTGTTTCAGTAAAATGCTTTTCTTGGTTGTATTTTACTCCCATAAAACCTTTTGCCAAAATATCTTCTTTTTCTCATTAAATTAAAATAATTTCTCCTAGAGAAGAGTGTGCGACTCCCTCTGGATGCGAATTAGAGGTTATAACAAACCAAAAGGCTTTTAAAAAGTCTCAAATAAAATGTAACCACTCTTGGGCAGCTTATGGCTTAAAATCTGGAGTGTAACACCCTGTCAACTGAAAATTCTCCCAAATGATGCCTTTTGAGACTTAGATATAGAAAGGTCTCTAAATCATTCCAAAATTTTGCTGTTCAAATTGATAAATGGTAATACATAGATATAATATTTATCTATAATGTTAATGAATAATCCAAATCTGGCTGGTTCATACCACGCCACATGCTGCATAAACACATCTGGAGAGTTAGATCATACAGAGTCTAAAATCAGTTACAAAAAAAAAAAATGAAAGAAGGCCAAGAAGTAAAATATCATAAAAGCTAAGTGAGTCGGGATAATGGCCATGTATCTCAATCACATTTTTGTGCCAATTATGGCTAATAAACGAAGAATTATTAAGAAGGGATTATCATAAAAATGTATATAAAACTATTTCATAGTTTCAATAGAAATATTTTATATTTCTTTATAAAACAAATATACTGACTGTGCAGGACAGACATTAAAAATGAGACAGTTACTAAAGATACTTCATTGAAACAGTACTGGGCCTCGAGTCAGTCTGTAGATGCGTCCTTCTGCAGGGGAAACTGAGTTGAGGCCAAGGGAGTGTAGAAAAAGCTGAGAAAACCTCTGGATGTCAAAAAACCTCAGGAAAATGTCACTGGAGAAGAGGAAGAAACGGACAGTGGTACTTAGTGGGTTTTCTAATCTAAAGGAGGTTCACTAACAGAAACCAGCATAAAGCTAATGCATGTGCTGCTAATAAAGCAAGGTCTGAGAATCAGTTGAGGAATTTCTCAGCTAAAATCTCTGACATTTGTGCCCCTACTAGAATACTTATTCAGTCTGCAGGGTGTGGAAATGGAACTGACTGCTATGTTAAAGGACTTACCTGTAAAATGTGACTACTAATACTTTCAATGTCAGGATGGATCTCTATGCATGAAAAGATTTATATAAGTGCTAAATGCTGTCATTGTTATTACATTCAGAAAGTACAGAAGGCTTTAAAAGCATTAACTTTTCTAGGTAAGAACATCACCCATTCTTTCTGAAACCAGCAAAGAAAACATTAAATGAGTGTAGTTATTGTAAGAAATTGTCTGATTTTAAGTTCCGATGCTTATTTTTTGTCTCTAGGAAAAGTAAACAATCATTTATAGGAGGAATTTTATGTTACACGATATTGCATGATATGCAGCAAGCTATAAAGTACATAAAAACCAGTTTTACTTCATATAAACTTGCTTTTTATCAGGAAATTATTGAATTGCAAAGATGTTTTGAAAGCAATTATAAAGCAATGCATTAAAAAAGTGTCTGCTTTGGAATGATGAAAAGAGAATGCAGTACGTTTTTAAAATATAATGTAGTAAGGAAGTAACTATCAAGTCAGTGCTAGTATATCAGCCAGTGGGATCAAAAGAAATTGATATGTCTATTCCTCTTTTTCAGAAGGAGAAGCATCTGCTCTCCAAGGAAGACCAAATCCTAATAGATGCTAGTCCATATATTCTCTATGAAAGCTGCAGTGGCCAGCTGGAGTTAGATCAGTTTTTTCCTACATGAATGTACTTTCATTTTTTAGGCTGTCTTGCATTGTGTGAAGATAATTGTTAAGACTGTGGTCAAGAATTATATCTTTGAATGCAGAAACTCTCAGATATTTAGTTTTTGATTTTGAACTTTCAAAAAGTATCATTTATGTCCTGCCTAGTGCTTACAATTTAAACTTTACTGTTTACTCAACGGACAGTGGAGGTTTCACGCACAATATTCCCTACATCCAAGAACAGTAATTATTCAGTTGTCCTAGCAACATGACATTTTCAGACACTGCGAGAATTGTCTCTATATATAACCAATTTTGAGAAAAATAAAAGGCATAATTTTCTTTCATATATTTAAAACTTTAATTTCACGAGGATAGCTATTAGTATTGCCCAACATGTTAAAATACTTTCTCTGAACAGAGCTGTCACTAATACAGTATTTAAATTTACAAAGTGATTTCTACATGAATGGGATTGTTCCAGGCCCAAAACAACATTTTTAATACCATAAACAAACAAGAGATGAATGCACAAAATGAACTGTTTAACAGGGGTTTATGTACCCCCTGTGCATTGTATTTGGAAATGAAGTCCTTAAACTCAGAGGCAGAGGGATTCTCTGTGGATTAGAAGAGAGACATGCAGTCCTTTCAGCAGCATCCTTTTATACAAAATTTGGCACTAACACTCTGTTTGCTTCAGCAAATGACTTCACGCTTTGTCCTTATAATCCAATTTCCACCTTAATATAGACTGAAGTGTTGTGAAAATACTGAAAGAGGATGCCTGGAAATGTATTGCATTAGAAATGTAATCCAGGTGGTAATCCAATCCCACACAGTCAGCTTCTCATTAACTGAGACATTTAACCCACAGATGGCTCCATACAAACCAGCATGAAGCACTAGCTATGGCCGGATATAGTTCTCATATATCAAGATGTGACTCAAGTCTGACAAGAAGAGGAATAGGCACTATACTGAAAGCCACAATAATTGATTGTACTTGAACAGCTCAGATTTGTAGGTTATTACAGCACTAGGTATTAGCGGTGCAGCCCATAAGTATGTAAGCCACCCTAATCAGCAAGGGCTTCCTTTAGCAGGTATTATCTCCTCTTAGGTGAAAGCACCCATGTGTACCTTAAACAGCCATCCCACAGCAGACAGGACCCCATTCAGAAAAACCTTATTCATACTTTACCGCCACAGAAAACAACAATTTCCTAGTCAATGCACATTGCTACTTTGTTTTTTGATTTCTTGAGCTGATTAACCCAGGAAGCACTTGGACAACATCCTAACGCATCCACTGGTGGATGCGAGCAGCTTGCTGTCTATATGTCCTGGCAAGAAAGGGCCAGAAAACCAGCATCCTCATGTCCTCCTTGTAGAAGCTACAGGTCCATTGATGTCTCAAAGGCAACATAACATTGCTGCTCATTGCCTGTGAATGTAATGTCAGAATTCCTGTCAGTACAGGGATTTAAATAAAAAAATATAAACCCAACAATCTTTAGGCAACTTAAACATGATGAAAGTATACCACAAAGATATTCCCAACACAATATACAGTGTCACAAAGCTTTTTATTCTAGTCAAACTAGTATCTATTCATAGAGGTGTTTGGCTTTAACATGTCTTGAGCAAATTAAAAATTTAAAAATTAAAAATTAAATTTTTACTCAAATTAAAAATTTCTACCATTTGTGAAGCAAACATGTTCTTAACATAGTTTCTTTCAAACTTTTCAGTTTTACACACTTCTCCACAGAAAGGTAAATTTGTTCCTTAATAATTTCTACATTTTTTCACAAAGTATAAGGATACTGTTTATACGTGATATTATAAAGTTAGGCCAGTAGAGGTGAAAAAATGTGCAGAAAGGAAAAGACTACCCAAGAACACAGAAAATACATTTCCTGGCAATATTCTTTCCGAGGTGATTTGAATTGCAGCTTTCTTGCACTGGATCTCAGCAATAAGCTAATATTCTTGCCTAATGAAAAGCATTTGCATTCCTGGACTATGTAAAAATGCAGGCTGTATCTGTGATCCTCTTTTTCCTGTTGTTTCTCTGAATGATTGAAGTGACAGCTAAGGTTTTTATTTTGTCTGAATAGTTTCATTAAATGTAAAACAGTCCTCTCCTACTCCTTGGGTAAAGTCCCAAACATATTTTTTCATTTTCAAGGTCTTATCCATTGATAGAGAGAATAAAAGGGAATTTTCTCCATGCCCATTTGGTCGTTTTATTTTTAGCTGATAACTTTAGACAAAAGCTGATGAAAAAAAACATGTCTCAAAGCCACTCCACTTTCTTCCCACAAACTGCCTTCTAAACGTGTAGAACTTCACTCTTAAGGGTTTCACCAACTTCAGGCTTGTTTTCTTCTACCTTTCACAGCCTGCTTCACAAAATTCTCATCTTTTGAACCAGAAAGTTCCTGGAGATCCTTGGGATAACTCTTAAAAAGCTTGTTGGTATCCTTTTGTTTAGATACAAGCTCTTTGTTGCTGTTCTTCATCTACTTCCTTAAAAGAACATCTTCTCTTGATACAAGGATAGGGTTACCCTTATAAGCTTCCCCCTTATAGATCTATTCAAGGTGAGGAACTGAGTAGGTGTCTCCAGAAAGGAAAGATCTGACTTTTTAAAAATTCTCAACATATTTTTTCCTCTAATTTTACATTTAAAGTGGAAAAACTCTCTACCTGAAGAACTACAAACATGTTTTGGGACTATGGTCCAACCAGACAACCACCATCTATTTGGAAGCAATGACGTATTTTTGTCATCACTTTCATAATCCAAACTTTAAAATATGTTAGAACCTCCATCACATTAATGTTTTATCATGCTGAAAAAGATTTAGATTCCACAGGAATGAGGCCTATAGCATGAGATATGCCATGAAATATGTGGTGAGGCGATTTCCATGACATATGCCATGAGATGTGCCACATCCAGCCCCTCTGATCTCTGAGGAATAGCTGGAAAGCAAGGGTGTTTATTTTCTGCCAAATTTCTATACTCTTAATGCAACAGATTCTAACACTGATAATAGCAGCCTTTTTCTCAAATGTTGTAGATTTTCTAAGGAATACAGCAGGTTGTGGTCATATTTATATCAACTGAGATAAATTTTCTAACTAACTTTTATATATATAAAATCATCCTGCTTTTACCATGCCAGATGCATGTGCCCCACTAATCCAAAAATATTAAATGCATAATTGAATTTCATTTCCTCAGGGCATATGATTTCATAACCCATGGCAGGAAAGGATGAGAAGAGTCAATTAACAACAAAATGTCATGCCTGTCCAAATAAATGAAAGGACAGATCTCTTCAACAGCTTGGCTTGTGCACGAGTCTCCTCCTTTCTACATTAACGTTTATGAACCAGTGATCTATCAAGCCCTTCAAAATCAAGCAGTAGACACTCTGCAGCTAACAATTTTTTTCACACTCTCTGAGATGCACAGTCAGGGATATACAGTATAAGAACTCGCACTTCAGAAAAGCCCTCCTGACTGTTTCCACTGTAATACCATTTTCAAATGCAAGATTGGCTGACTTGCTGAAATTTCTAAGCTATGCACTTACAGCTAACTGGAATGCTATTATGAAAAGAGCAATATGACTTTACTTCTGACAAGTGGTAGACTTCCTTCATGAAGCTTTTCAGTGCTGGAAGATGTGAAGCAAGCTCCTCAGAAAACATTCTGAAGTTGTGAATTCTCCTGCTGGAATTCAGAAGTCACCAGATTATATGACCCTGGAGTTTGCTTGGCTCAGAAGTATTGATGTATGTTTGAAAAGCATCAGGGACTAACAGTCAGTGTGCCTGCTCCATCTGCCATGAAGACATCATACTTGATACTTTAGGCAGGCTCTTGTGGTTTAGGAAAGAATGAAGACAACCAAATACTTCTCAGTACTTCCATTTCAAAGCACAAAAAGCTGACTAGTAATGAAATCAATTCATCTGATATCCCTACTTTCTTGCAGCAGAAGATACTGAAAATTTACCAAAGTGAGAAAAGCCTCTGCTATATGCAACTATCCATATTGGTAGCCTAATGCAGTTTTTGTCTGACAAACCTGTTCCACACTATACTAGAAGCCAATTCTTTGAAAGATGCACTGCGAATGCAAAGTTGCTAGCATGGGTCTTTATCGCCAAAAGCCAAATGGATGTTCTGGCCTAACCATGGGCCTGATTTCCAACAGGTATGACCCCATACTTTGGTACAGACAAATCCTCATATAGCATCTTTCTTATTCTGAAACAGGAAGAAGTGGAACCTACCAGTTAAAGCAGGTTCTCATCTTGTATGTAGGCAGCTGTTTGGGTTGAAGTACTGTGTTACTTGAGGCCTCTTGAGATGGCTGACCAAAATTCAGTGTACATGAAAAGCATAATCTTAACAAATGATGCCTCAGACCTGAACAAAGCATGACCAAAGCTAATCAATTCATTTCTGTGCAATTTGATACAGAACTATTGTTAATTTCAATGTCTGTGACTTGGATTCATCTTTTCTGTGTTTGAGCTCCCTGAAAGTTAGAAAATTTGCTTACACCAGATGCATTCGGTGGACAATAGAAGGAATAAACTCATCACCCTTATTTTCCACATGGATTTTAGGATGGGATAGTGCAACAATTCCCTAATATATATGCTAAAAGCATTCTGGCAAGGATAGCTGGTAAGCAAATGGAGTCACCCATTACACTGTTTCTACAGATTGCCCATCCAAGAGTAAATTCCACTCTGTCTGTAAATAATCGCGAAGGTAAAGATTCAGAGTCCGTAGAAACTAGAAATATTTACAGAAAGAATTAACATTGAAACTGCAAGTTTCTTTCAAGCTACTGATCATGCAGTATTAAACAAGCTTTATTGCCTTATCATAGCAATTAATTTTTGCTTCACACTAATGACATTCTTATCATGCCTAAGATGCTAATGCAATTTGACAACAGCAAATACCATAAGATCACTTAGCTTATTCATGTCACTAGTGGGGACAAATTCACAGCTTTACATTAATGACCTTCCAAACATACTAATTGCTTCTAAAATGGACTGCTTCTATGATTTTGTCATGGAAAGGAAAGATTCATTTGCACATTGTCTTTTAATATCTGATATTTTAAAGAAAATAATTATCAAGTTTCTAGGCAGCAGCTGTAAACAAAAACTTTGGGTATACCCCATAAAATTATATTTTCACACGTTTCTTGTTAAATACATGACCTCACTAAATCTTCAAGCTTATTTCATCATCAGTGTGAAAAACACTTGGAGTTCAAAGTAAAATCCTCACGTACATCAGAAACAAGAAGACTTCATTCTGCTTATTTGCAGAAAGCTGTTCAGCCTGTGATGGATTCTTTGGATCTTCTGTGCATGAGACCAGCTCCAAAAAAGCAATGTCTCTTCTGACGAGGTGCCTTGGAGAGCACCTCTCTCAGATGAGGCAGAAGCTGCAGCTGGAATTAGGGAGCAGGTGGCTGTAAATGTGGCAGTTGCTGCTGTTGCTCCAGCTCAGGCCTCAGGGAAGGAGCATTCACACAGAAAGCACAAAACTTAACCACTCAGCCCTGAACTGATTAGAGAAACATGGCTTATGATACTTTAAAGTACTTTCAAACTATAATAAAGGGACAAATTCTGAAAAAACAGATTCAGGGTTTCATCATATACAACTCTTCTGCTATTACTTCCTTACAAATAGTACCAACATTTTCCTGCATTTTCTTGTAAAAGAAGCTGGAAGCAGAGCTGAAAATGTGTTAAGATACTGAATCATAGTATTTGTGTATAAAATACTTCACTACAAATATATTTTGAATTCTAATTATATTCTTCTTCACCCAATTACTTTGCTATGTATATATTTGAACATAATTATATACTGTATATATAGTATATATATAATATATATACTATATATATAATATATATCTGATATGCACCTCTTCACTATTACATTTACTGCTAAGGTTAATTTTAACTAAATTAAGAGTTCATTCAAATACACACAGCATATGTATTTTTGTGGGTTTTGGTTTTTTTTTTCTCCAGACTACATTACTATTGTAAAAATTAGATAGATATATCTTAAGCTTTCTATAAGAATAAAATGGGTACAGAATAAAACTGACACTAAGTAAGTGTCATTGCTTGCTAATCTAAACAAAAATATTTGCAGGATTAGTATGAAGTTTACTGCAAGCTTTTTTTAACTTTCAATTGACCTTCCCTTTTTAAAAAAAAGGCTTTCATATTCATACATATATTCCTGTTGAAGATGGGGTTAAACTTGTCAGAAGGATTTTAATAAAATACTGAATACCTCCTTTAATTTATGGCATATATATTTTCAAGAACGAAAATGCTGATATTATCTTGGTTATAAGCTTGCTGCTGAAATGATTTAGATATTCTTTTCCTTTCACACAGTATCAGTATAAAGCTTTTCTTTGCAGGCAATGAATTATAGCTGACACTTTGAACCTATTCTATCAGTATCTTCTAGTTCAGAAAAATGAGAAAACATAAATATTTATTCTATATATAGAGAAAAGACACAGGACTCTGATACAAATGATCCATTAAGGAATGATGAATAATTGTTACATGTGTCACACTTAGAACAGTAAAGGGCAAAAAAATTTGCCACTTTTTAATATGAGGATTTGAGGTTATTGTGCAAATAAAAATACAGTCATTTTATCATAGTGAGCTGATAAGTGTTTAGGCCCAGTGATTTTTGATGACATTCACTTCATGACTACATGGATGATGAAGCTGCTTGATACAGATCCTTGGTCTGATTTGATAAAGCCTCTTAATGATGAGCCTTAACAGTGGAAAAATATGTATGCAAACAACCTTCCATTTTCCCAGCTCATATGTGCAATACCTCTCTAGCTTAAGTTTACCAATTAACAAGGCTAAGAATCCGTTTGTTCCATTCTGTGATCTTTTCACTGTCTTTAGTCTGGTTTCTATTACTAACTTAAGTTTCTATATTATGAGGAGAAGTAGAGGCTATTATAAGCTGCTGAATAATTAACTGTAGGAAAAGAAACGTGAATTTTTCAAATATTTAAAACAATATTATCATCCTTATTATCAGTCTTTTCTCTTAAAAAAACAAGATTTCTCCTAGGAAGTGCAAACTCTAGCCAAAATGCAGTAAAAAGAACTAATCCAAAATAATTTTTATTTTTTTTAACCCACAGTGTTTGTTTTTGTACTAGAAATGAAAGCTCTTTGAAGTAACGATCTTTTTTTTTTTTTAGTTCAGTGCTTTTAACCACATAATTTTGACTGCAACATTAAAATGCACCGATGATATAAATTATGGAGCTAAAAATAAATACCCAGAATTACAAGCTTTTGAGTAAGACTGCCATGAGAAAAGTATAATATATAATTGCACAGAATTATTTGATAATTTGTGCTATGGGAGCTTCACAGACTGTAACGTAGAGATCCCTTGCTTATTAAATTCAATGCATATTGATTTAAATGAAAATAAACTAGCATTAATTCAGTAAATAAAAATTAGGAAGTTCTAAAGTAATAATACTCTGGAAAATTGGCTGAGCCATTTTCTCAGACTGCTACATTTGTATTAAACAGTGAACTATAAATCACAATTCATCGATGTTAAAAGCTTAAAAAAAAATCCAACCTGGAACCACACCACATATGCAACACTGCATCTGAAAAGTTTTAATTTTTGACACTATTTCTTGGCTTCATCACTACACATGGGCTTTGGCAAGTTAACTTTTGACATAAAGAAATAAAGTGCTACAACGGGTAAGAACAAATGTTTCCCTAGCCCAATTTCTTGTTACCTTCAATGGCCAGAGGCAGACACTCCAGGAAGACTGCAAGAACAAATCAAATTTACCCATACTAGTTTCCAAAATTAAATCTTATCATTAAATACAATTACCTTTGAGATAAAGAAATTCTGCCTGAAATACTTAAAATCGTAGAAATAATTTTTAAAAGGTAGGCTTTAGGGTTAGTAGTATTTTAAAGAACACTCCAAATTCTTCCACCTTTTGACCTTAGAGAAAATAATTAAAAATATATTTCAAATTTTCTCTGAGTTTTTAGTGTTTCTACATGAGATCTTGAGGGAGGGATGAAGGGATCAAATGTATCTCCCTCCATAGCAAGAGAGATCTTGCAGAGTGTGATGCTTCTGGTGAAGAAGGAAGTTTCTTTGACTTCATCTTTCGTACAAGAACAGGGGTTGGATTTACTTTTTTTGTAAGGTTTTAATGAGTTTCCCCTTTTTGAATAACTCAGTGCCTCTGCAGATACTAAAAGCTTTCTCAAGTAACAACATGACTTCAAGACTGGGTTATTTTTATTCTGCTGCTTATCAGGCTACAATATGAGCAATGGTGAACTAATGATTATCTCCACAGGCTCTGAAAGACACCATAACTTTTGTCTGTATCCTTATTTCAAATACCACCCTCAAAACTAGAAAAGCTGTTAAAAGAAGCAATATTTTGCAGAAACAAACATCTAAAATTTTGCACAGTATGCACACATGCACACAAATTATATTCTGTGGGTGAATCCATTTTCAAATGCTGACTTACTGAGATTTTTTTTCCCAGAGCAAATTATATAAAGACTGTCAGAAAATAAGAATAAAAATAAGCATCCAAAATGAATTAAAAAGAAAAAAATCTCTGCTCCTTTCCTTATATTCACTTTCTTCATGGTTTTTGTATGTTGTCTTCCATTTTGAGTATTATACCTCCCAAATTCAGAGATACCTTAGAAGAAATATGTCTTTATTTTGACTTAATTTTCTTTAATTCTCTACCAGATACTTTTAATCATCTTGTCTTTATCCTCTTAAACTCTAGACATTTATTTTCATAATATCCACCTCATATGTGACCAATACTGGATTAACTGAGTTTACTCACAGTGAGTGCCCACACATAAAAAGTCTACTGAAAATCTGGAGGACACTGGAGTCAAGTACAATCAGTGGGTTGAAAAACATAAAGGGAACGATTCTGTTGTCATTCAGATGTACACATTTAAGGCAACTTCCTCCACTGACTGCTCATTTTGGAATTTTGATTGTAATTCTCTGAAAATTAGAACCTACTACTTGAATTTATTCCAGTTTCAGAGAGAATTCTCAGATGAGAATTTTAGATTTGAACACAGAATCATGGAATTGTGGAGTCCTTTAGCTGGAAAAAATGTCTAAAGTCACCAAGTCCAACCATTACCCTAACACTGCCATGTTCAACCATGCCCCTAAGTGCAACATCTACAAGTCTTTTAAATACCTCCAGGGATGGTGACTCAATCACTTCCCTGGGTAGCCCGTTCCAATGCTGGACAACCATTCCCTCAAACACATTTTTTCTAATATCCAATCTAAACCTCCCCTGGAGAAACTTGAGGTCATGTCTTCTCATCCTGTCACTTCTTACCCGAGAGACCCCCACCTCATTACAATCTCCTTTCAGGTAGTTGTAGAGAGTGATAAGGCTTCCTCTGAGCCTGCTTTTCTCCAGGCTGAACAACCCCAGGTCACTCAGCCACTTCTTGTAAGACTTGTGCTCTAGACCCTTCACCAGCTCTGTTGCCCTTCTCTGGACACGCTCCAGCACCTCAGTGTCTTTCCTGTACTGAGGGGCCCAAAACTGAATGCAGCACTCAAGGTGCAGCCTCATCATTTTGCTGAGTACATGGGGACAATCCCTGCCCTGGTTCTGCTGGCCACATTAATTCTGCTACAAGCCAGGATGTCACTGGCCTTCTTGGCACCTTGGGCACACTGCCACCTCACTCACTTTCTGTGAATTCCATCGCTTATGGTTCTTGATACCAAATCACAGTCTAAATTTTGTGTAACTAATCACCTGTCTGAAAATCTTACAAGTAGTAATTGATCCTAATTTACAGAAAGAAACAGGATTTTCATCAGTTACAGCATTAGGCAATAGCTCTTAATTTTAGTCAGTCTCCTGAACAACACAAATATGACAAGCCTACTCTTGTGGGGTAAACTGAGAATACAGCTGTAAAATGAGGAAAAAGTGTTCCTTTTGAATTGATAAATACAGAAGAACTGGCTAATACATTAAAGCCAGAAACAATAATGAGTATTTTGAAGATTATTTTAATTTATTTTTCCCAGAGCACCAAAATGACAGTGCAATCTCACTGTCAGTCCTGGACCATTCTGCATGCTGACACTGATGAGGGAAGTCATGGGCCACAGTTACGTATGTCCCCCACTACCCACAGATGTCACTCTCAGGTCTGTGAGATCAGCTCACCACCCCTGCTCACTTATCTGCTGGTCCAACCAGAGCGGCAGGAAGGCTGTGAACACAGACTTGCCCTTTCAGCAGCACCGTGGGCTTGGGCTGGTGTAAACTGGCTGAGGGTAAACTTGGTCTGCTGGTCATGGAATTGCAGAGCACCTCCAAACCCCATCTTAATCACCTCCCTAGGTTAAAGCCTCCTCCAGGTGCCCTGAGAAGCCCTCTGCAAGCATCTTTCTCGTTGAACACTGGTAGAACCTACAGAGGTTTAGACAAATAATTTTAGCCAGCTAAGTAATGCAGTAGGCATTTCTCCACCTCTATTGTGTATACGAAGAATAATACAAAGCAGTCCTTGTAAGAAGACATGAAAGTATCTCTACTGACAGGAGGAGTGTGTGCGCGCTAATTTCCTGTGATGATTTCAACCAATTTAAACAAGAAATCAGATTAAAACACACTAGGACTGGATAATAGAGAATCAACTTCCCAAACATAACACTCCTCATCATGGTCTAAGTTTCTCTGAAGTTAACTATATTTTCAGGAACGCTTTCAGTTTCTAAATAAAATAAAGCCCATAACTACAGCATACAGAATATAGTTCTGGGTATTCCAGGTAATCTAGAGGTTTTGGGAGACTTAGATAACTAAGTAGTCACTCTTAAAAATAAAAAATTAATTATAGGAAAACTGTTCACTTAAGAAGGATTTAGCAGGTCAGTGAGGGCTATTAAAGATAATTGTGTGTGTTAATCTACTTGATAGTCTTCAGAAAATACATACGTGAAGTTAACATAAATTTAATTTTAAATTACTGTTAATAAGGTAGATTAATGTGTATATGACTATCACAAAAATACACATTAATAGCAAAAAGAGCTATTCTAACAAATAACAAATCACTGATCCTACCACACTGAAATATTTAGGCAATACGAACTCTTCAATGTCTAAATATTCTGCTTAACAGTGAGAGAAATGCAAAGAAACAATACTTTGATGAAGCAGCACTGGAACACTACTGGGATTGCACTGCAGTTTAGAGATAACCCTGAAGCAACTGGGTAGGGAAAATCTATATAACCTACATTATATTAATGACTACTGACTGACCTCTGCTTATCTTCACTACCTTAAGGATGACATTGAAATTTTCAGCTATGCTCAAGCTTCATTATCTGAAATCTAGCCTATAATAACTTAAAAGGTTTCTGATGATATTTTCAACCTGTCATACTAAAATAAAATAGAAAATTTCTGATATCATGTATCACCTAGAAAAAGGATCACTGCTTTGTTCACATAACGCAATGTGAAGTCTAATATTTACACTGCATGCAACGACCAGAGAATGTATTAGCTTAATTTTTCATTCAAATATTACAGATAAGAGAGAAGACAAAGAATCCCTCAGAAAAGAAAGAGGAAAAAAAAGAACATTAGGAGTGTGGACATAATATATCGAAGAAAGGAGTTACATTTACTTTCCTCCAGGAAGAACTTCCATTGTATATCACAGGTGCCACACAGCAAATGGCAACAGTGGCTTACGTGACATGGCATCATGCCACCTCACAGATATCTCAAAGCAATACAGTCAAAGCTGACCAGATAGTGCACACAGGTACACTGAAGTTCATTGACATCAGTACAGGTATCAAAATATACAGCAGATGGGAAACAGCCTTCAACTTGAACTGTTTCCTGCTATTTTCCCCAAACCTTGCTTAATTCTAATTTTCCAATCAATTTTCCATTCTCTTCCTCTAACAAAAAAAGTAAATTATGACTTAAGCATGTAATTGAAGCTGAAATTAAAGCTGTTCTTTCCTCTTAGAATATAAGAAGTTGATTAATGCTCCATAACACTTTAAAGGGACCAAATATAACAACATACTAATTTCAAACAAATTACAAAAATTAATATTTCTTTTTTTTTACTTTTTGTGGGCAAGGTGTTAAACAATCATTATTGTTTATTGTATTAAATATACAATAGATGTAATTTAATTGCTTTTTCTGATCCGATCCATTTTAAAAATTGTTTCTAGTATCATTCAAGGAAAGATTTATTTTTTTTCTCTTTGGAGGATTGCAATTCCAACTTATCTGTCTTCAGAATATGAATACAAATTCGTACACAAGTGATCCTAAATGCCACTGCTTTCCTATTTTCAATGCTGCTGTTTTTCCAGAGAATGTATCCACAGACCAATGACCCTTTCATGTGATCTGGAAATGCCAAAGAATAACACCTCAGGGAAAATATTTTCACTTGAGTTAAAATACTAATTTTTACAACAGAAAGAAAGCAGAAATCCTAAAATCTCTGAGGATGCCATACAGAAAATGTATAGACCTGGCAAATACAAGAAAAGAAATAGTAGAGAGCTAATAACTGTTCATAGAAAATAATTCCCATTTAAAGCCACAGCAAAATAAATGAAACTCACAGATTACTAAAATGCTCATTTGGCAGCGTTCATCGCGACACATTTTTTGCGTGTTTTGCCATTTTTCTCTTGCTGTTTATTAATTACGGTTACTTGGAACTGATGATCTGCAGGGCACATACCAGTGCATACAAAGATTGATGGATGCGCCCCAGATGCCCAAGTCACATGGAGGGTCTATCCAGGCACAGGATCTGTGCTGAAACCCTGAATGTTTTCAGGCAGTAAATCTGCAGGCACTCCTGACAACAAAAATGCAGCTGACTGGAGTAAATTCCAGGAGCACCACTCCTTTCCCTTCCACCACTGCATGAGAAAGACATTCTTATGCTGATGAGTATGCACATGTGATGGGGTACTGACTGCTGCCCTGGGGTGGGGGGGGGGTCTTTTAATCCTTCCCTCCTTTCTCTACCCCAAAGGAGAGTGTGGTATCAGATCCCTTAATGAACTTCGATGGTGTGCTTTTCTCTGTAGTCCATATGTAGACAGGGGTGTCGATTTCTGAATTCCATTATTTGGATATTAGGGAAAAAGAAACCCACAACAGTTTTTTTTCTCATTTTTTTATCACACTTTTAAAATTACTTCTAGAAATATGGCTGAATGTCAGGCAATAAAGGAGAAAACTGCAGGGATTTTAATTGTCTCAGCTTTGGTTATTACACAATAGATATTTTCGTCATCTATATATAAAGTATCTTTGTGAAATCCTTTAAAATATGATTTCAAACCAATGAATGCCATTTTCTATTTGCCTTTAATTTCCTCTCAATAGTAAGTTCATCAGAGTGTAACAATTAATTAACTTAATTAAGCTAACTTAATTATGTTCTTTCATAGGTCAATATGTAGAGCTACTCAGATTAATAACAGAGCTTGTAAAGTTAATCTTCTTGTATAATGCAAATGATGCCCAGTCATGTATTAAATACCTTCCTGGGTAACAGATGATATAGGACTGAATGTACTTTAAAGAAGGGCAGAGACTGTGAAAAGGTTAAATAAAGAAAAATGTCTTGGATTTGTGGAAATTTTGAACAGACCTAATTCATTTTTTAAATTAATAATGTTCTTCTAAGAGGAGCCCTCATTTCATAAGGCCATTTACAGCTTAAATATACATAAATAAATTTTGACTTCAAAAGCAGAACTGCATAGCAGCATTTTCCAGCCATCTTGCGACCTTTAGGTTTAGTTATTAAGAAGATTACATAAAACAGTTATGTGAAGAGATTAGATGGAAAATATGAATTCCTAACTCCAGTGCATTTACATGCTTAACTGTATTTCCCAGTTTATTTTACAGAGGAACCACTTCAATAGTCAAAGGTATTATGTTCCTTTCCTCTGTTCATTATTAATTCGCTTTTAACACAGTTAGACTCTAAGGCTCTTTAGGCATGTGGCTAAACACCTTTGTTCTGAAATATTAATGGGAACTACAGTAATAATAATTACTTGTAGAAGCATGAAAAATAAAATCAAACAAATCTCTTGCCTGCCAAACGATCTGAATAGGTGACTCAACTCCTCTGTTTTGATAAATGAGTCTAATGGCTGGAAGACACACCCTGACAAGAAGAGATGGATTATTGGCCAAATCACCACATTTCAGTCAAGGAACCAAATATCAATGAATCTGACTTAGGCCCAGAAAATATCTGAAATGCATAGCAATTCCAGTTCTGTAATCCGTTGCAACTCTTCCATTGTCTCTCATAGAAAACAAAGAGGAGTGGTATAAAAAACATTCCGTAATAAACACCTTACAGGACGTTTAGTATAAACGAGTGTAAAGGAAAAGGCCTTTTGTTGTGAAATTTGTGAATTGTGAAAACCACCATTGCCCAAAAGCTTTAAAAATAGAAAAAAGGACTAAAAAATGCACTGGAGGGGATGGATGACACAGATGAGCCAATGTTTTCTTCTCTTTGTTAAGGCACAACATTTAGTTTTTGTGGTGGTTTTTTGTCATGTTTTGTCTGTTTGCAGATCTCAGTGTAGCAGAAGGTTCAGAGTACAAATTAACCTCATTCCAAAATCATAGTCCTACAACTATTGATATAAAGAGGAGTTATTTATCTATGATACAAAATAACTAATAATTTGCCACTTATTAGTTATATTATTCTGATATTATTTATCAGAAAACAGACTGCTAGGTCCTAACAGCATGGACATTTCCAATTACTTTTCTGACTGGGAATGCCCTTCAGAAGTTAAACAAAAAAATTTAGTGTTCAACAACTAAATATGCAGTTCAGCTCACTCTATATGGGTAACTACATATTTTTGTTTAAATTAACACTACGACAAGAAGAACATATTTATAGCAACTACAGTCTGTCTTTAGAACCACAATGCTTTGCACAGTTTTTATAGTTTTAATACAGCGCTCAAAAAGCACTGCAGATATATAAGCTATTCATGTTCATATGCTCCGAACACATCATTCATATTTTACCCCAAAGTGCTCCGTGCTTTATACACGTTTTTCTTGTAGGGGAAATAGGGTTGGTTGTTTAATTCATTTTTTTATCCAAGAGAAAAGACAGTGCAGCTTTTCCTCTGTATCTGTACTGTTCTGGCAATGCAGACATTCAAAAAGATCAGCTCTGTTAGCCTCTGGGCTTACACTATTAAAACATGATTAATTGATTTGCCACAGGATTGGCAAAGGAAATTAAAACACATAATTCATGTACTTCTATTTTACTTCTAATTAAAGATGAAAATATGCCTCTTATGAGACTCAGGTTTAAGGGAACTGTCAAAACTAGTATTTTCTTACTTGGATAACCAACCTTCATTCCCTGTGGAGTAAAGTGTTGTTATGAGAAGTGGTATCAAAATATAGCCCACACACCTTGCTCTTTAGCCACTACATGAGAAAGGGAAAGCAAAACTATTTTAAAAACAAACCTTCACTTTTTTTCAATGCCATTATATAGCCATCAAAAAACTATATATTTACAAAATATGCTGCAACTGCCAGATGCACAGTGAAGGAGACCACAGAAAATGGAGTAAGGGTCACAAAAGCTCATTCATCTGCCTTTCAATTTTGCCAAATGATTACAGTGTTATCTAAACAGGTGTATTCTTACATTTAAAACATTTTAAATAATCTTTCATCTGTTCATGGTAAAGAACGCATGGTATCAGAGAAAAAAATTGTTGTATTGACTCAGGGTATACTAACAATGGTGCAGTTCTGAATTTTGAAAGGCTTGTGGGAACAAAATTCCTGTTTTAAGCACTACTACTGGAGGAAAACCACCAATACTAAATAAACTGCTATGAGGTCTAAAGAAACTACACTGAAATTAGGATGACATACACCTATCCACTTTCAAATGCATTGAATTTTTCTTTCAAATCCACTTTTCAATCCTAATTCTTAAAAATTTCAATAAATATATACAATATTAACTTAGTTAGAGGAAACTTGCTTATTTGAGGATGGACACTAACTAAAATTATTCAGGCATTCAAATCTGTACAATTTAAATTTCACTGAGGTTTGTACAACTTTTGAAAACGTAGAATAAAGTATATTTCTAATTTTAAGGGCAGCTTAGTTACTTTATAACCCAAACCTTTTCTGCATCTGGAATACACAGATGAATACACACACTTTCCTGAACCCCTTTCAGGTACAAAAAATTCACAGGTGTCTAAATCTAAACATTCAACATGTTAATGATTTCTGCAATGGCTTTTGTCCTATGCCACATAGCTGGACACTGTCCCGATCCTACAGCGTGATAAATCTAATATTAGAGCACAAAAAGAGGTTGGAAAGAAGTGTAGCAATAAGAGGAGTGGATGCCATCCTGCCCTCCTGTTGAATAGAACTCAATATTCAACCACCATTTTTATCAGGAGGAATGACCAGACAAGCAGAACAAAGCCTCTTCTGAGCGATCAAATTACATCCCACAAATGTCATACCACTGATGACACAAGTAATTGAGTGTTAGATTCAGACTGGCCTACCTAGGACAAAAACAAAATGTAATTAGGAAAAATCTGTACTTAATTCAAATTAATGTGGCAACACATGGGATTTTTCTTACTTTCCCCTACTAGTAGTAGTTGTGTGTCCTCACATTTGTGAGCCCAAGACTCTTTCTGAACACTGCTTTCCATGACCTTCTCAATTTTTCTCTACCTTTCCAAAAGCTTTCCAAAAGCTTTTAGCCACTTTGCCTTCTTTAATCTTTTGTCCTGTTTCTCTTTTCTAGGGTTGCATTTGAACTCTTCCTTAACAACTTCCTTCTCACCAGTACTGATGGGTTGAATTCAGATGAGGCATAAATTATACAAATAATGCAGCAGTCAGCAGCTGCAGTCAATGTCAAATATTAACTCATTAAGCAGATACTGAAAGACTTACCAGGAGATTTTGAATAAAATGAAAAATAAAAAAGGCATTAATTGCAGTCAAACTCTGCAAACATTTTTTTTACCTGTTTTTTAGGGTGTAATTCACAAATGTTTGTTTATCATGCTGACTTACCCAAGCATAACTTAGATGGGTTGTTTCATGGTGGGTTCTGATTTTGGAAATTCAGCATACTGGCTCTCCCCTCTCAAGGTTCCCTGCAAATCCAATCACAAAACTCTTTCTGACTCACCTCTCTCTCTTTTATATAAATTGTAGTAAATATGACTGGAGAAAGTCTCATTCTCTTATAAAACATGTAACCCCACGTTCAGTAAAACAGCTTCAGTATAAATTATTACTGAGGTATTCACTAAAATTTGAAAGGTATATTTCCATTTTTGATTCTCTGAAGTTTCCTCTCCCCTACAGTTTAGCTGTTTTTATTCCACAAAAGCAAAAGCTGTATATCCATCTTCCTCTTGGTCACCTTTTACTAACTGACCATGTTTCATTCCTCTTTCCTCAGAACTTCTTGTCTTTTTATTTTTAAATATCATCCGTGCTCCCAATTTTAATTTCTCCAGTGAAGTCAGGTAAGTTGGCAGAACTGAGAATTAAGAGGCAGAACCCATGTACCTCCATAGACAGAGTCCCACTTGCTACTCAAGAATGCATACAAAAGTATTACTAAGAGCTTATACTACTGTAACCTCAGAACTGCTTAGATGTGCTAACCTAACTTCCTATCTTGGAATATGTAGTGATATTCCAAAATAAGTAAAGTATCTACTTGGTCTTCATCTAGAAGACACTCTTAAGAATTCCCCTGGCCCAGAACTGTGGACTTCCCTCTTCTTCAGACTAAGTGACAAGACTATCAGAAGAATGAAGATATTTGATAATTATTAAAAGACTGCACTAAAGAACTAATAAATGGCATCGTTTTCCTCCGGCTAGTATTTCATGCTCTCCTTTACTGTGAACATTACAGTCAAAAGAAATCTCAGAAAAAAACAGGTAAGACTAGTCTTTATACTGCCTGGTTCTTGGGAGTATTAATAATAATAATAATAATAATAATAATAATAATAATAATAATAATAATAATAACTACTAAACTGTTTGAGGAAGCTGAAAGTAATCATGCTAAGGCTACTCCAAAGAAAAGACTTACTTCTCACAGGAAGGGTTAATTTAAGGATAATAATAGTACTCTGAGAAAATTACTGCCACCATGAAATGAAGTTGTAAGTCTGAATTCTGCAGAAAACCTCTTCTCTTGTACTGTGACAAGGATGCATTGCAGGGACAGAAAAAACCTTAAGTCATTGGATACACTATGGAACTACCTTACAAGCACCTTTGCTTATAACAACGGAATACAAACTTATGATCATATTACATCATTAGCATCTTGTTTCATATTTTGGAAAACAAGAGAAAAAAGAAAGGCACGATACAAACAAGGGTCTTTCCTTTGCACAACCAGAAGTTAGACATACTAAAATTTTGTGAGGGATGACAAAAGGATTATATCCACCTATACATAGAATTTATTTCTGATGCTTTAGTGTACTGAAATTTAATCTGCCAGAATCTAACAGGACTTCTGTAACTGTTGTGGTGTGAAAGACAAGAACAAGAAAAAAAATTTCCTAATTTACTGACAATAAGAAACAGTATTTAAAAGGTAGCATATGGAATATACTTGTCTTATGGGTACCATTAATCAAGGTCCTAAGATTCACCTTGGTGTTTCACATTGTTGATATGGGAGGATAAGATTGAGCTTTAGCTTTAAAAAGTCTCTGTTACTAGAAAAACAACACTAGGCATGAAAAATAGAGGTAAATGTGTATCCCCCAACAGTTCATCTTGGAAAAGAATAGACACAGAATGTCCTACCTCTTCTGGACGTTTCTGTGCCACCGATATCAGCTCTCCAGAGCTACTTCTTGAGGTAGAGGGTACCATGTTACCTGCGGCCTCTGAGACCACCTCATTTGACGGCTCGGAGTCCTGAGGGCAACAGAGACAAATAGACCCCTCAGCAGCGTGTTGACGTGGCACGCCAAGAAAATGAGACTTTGCAGAGGAACTGTGCTCTAAGCACAAACAGAGAAATAAAAAATACTTGAGGTCTGAAAATCTACGCCTTTTTACCCTGGGCAACCTCTTTTATCCGAGGCAAAAACATTTGTCAAATATTTTCTCTTAAAATAGTAATATTTTCTTCACAAGTATCATTATAATACTTATTAAGCATTATAAGCATATGGCATTTCAGAATTGCAAAGTTCTGAATAAGCACGTTTGTTTTACTCATACCTACCCCTGCTCCTGAACTGCAAGGAATATTAGGAACATTACATTTCATCCACTTATTGAAGATGAAGGTTTCTGTAAAACAGCTGGAGCCATGCCAGAACAACCCTCCATAAATGTATTTTACCAATCACTGCAAACCAATACAGCACACAACCCGATACAGAAGTGAGTAGAGTTTGCTGTCTATTAGTAAATATAACACTACAGTAAAATAAAATAAAAATTCTTAAGTAATTTGCATTCTATTTTCAAAATTGCCTTGATTTCCAATGCAACAGTACTAGATCAGTCAAAACAAAAACCACTTTAATACCTTCACTGCTTCACACAGAGGTTTTGATAACTGCGTAGACTGAGATATTTTACTACAGAGAAAAAAATCTATTAATCTGTACAATCTCTACTGTGCCGTCATGATGCTCATTACAGAAGATATTTTAGATGTCATCGCTTAGCAAGCAGAATATGTGCTTTTGATACATCACTTTCTTTCTACATTCATTAATTGCAAGGAAATCAAGATTATACTTTTGAAAACTGCAAGCTGCAAAGCTCATTATTTTTCGAACATAACAACCTCTAAAAAAGTAAATTAAAATTTCATAATTATAATAGTCAGCAATTGCAGTTTAGCCCAATGTATGGGAAGGGAAAAAGTGAGCAGTGGTTACTGAATTACACACAGAATCACAGGTAAGACCAGACACTGTAAAAGAATTAACACATGGAGCGGGTTTCCAGAGACCACAAATTCGAAAAAATACCTTCTGAGCCTAAATATTTAAAATAAAGCTTTTTATACCTTTCTCACGGTATCACCTCTCTGTGATTTAGAAAAAGAATATTCTGATCCATTCTGTGGCTTGCCACCTTAAGTTTAAGGTTTGGTATGAGGAAGACATTTAGGAAAAAACAGCTTTCAGGAAAAAACAGCTTTCAGTGAAGACAAAAGAATATCATCAATTAAAATGTTAGCAGTGAAGTCCAAATGCCATTGCACTGAACTGTTTTATGGGCAGAATACTGGATCTCTGGAACAAAAGGAAAAATGAGATATCTTGGAAGAATATCAAGAGCACAGCCAAACACAATGAACTGCAAGGAAAAACATCTCAAGCAATCTGACAACAGAAGTCTGATTTTCCCTATGCTCTATGCCATCAAAAGATACTTTCCATCCTGTTAATCCTGACAGTTCACTGTTTTGCCTGGACTTGCTCAGGCAAATATCCTCTCTCTCAAAAGCTAGGGCCACTCTGGTTCCCAGTGAACTATGGGGATGAGAATATTTCTTCTTGTTGACCCAATTAGTCATGAGCTGCCTCTGAGTATGGAATAGTACTGTTTTATTTTCTCCTTGAGAAAGTTAAATCAGTGCCATGCAATTTATCAGCTCAGTATGTTTCCAGCAGCTCTTCTGTGCTACCTACAAAAACAAAAGTAACAACCACAACTGCTGGAAGAAAATTATATACTTGTCTGAATTCTTTGGTTCAGTGATTTCTTTCCTTGAATTCTGCTTGTACTTCATGCCTGAACAAACTTTTGCTATGCTGTTATTACCTGTGTCCAGATAATGGTGGCAACCATTTTCTGTTACTAGTGGGTTTTTTTAAAGTAATAAACAGCGTTTTTCAAAAATTACCTGAGAAACTGCAATTTGGTAAGCAAATATTCTTGTTAAATTCTTTTTGTCTCAACAGGGCCATGGATTCTTTTCCACATCAAGTCTTGAATATCTTCTTCCCCAGCAGCTTGCCCACCCTTCTCAATAGTTCCTTAAGAACCAGCTGGCTAATTTAATACTTCCATTTTTAGGGAGACGGATGGAAACCAAATTTACTTTATTATTCAGAAATCAACCCAAGAAAATACTCCTCCTTTTCCAATTGCACTGGTCTTGTTATCTCTTTTCACACTGTTGTCACTTCTTAGGAAAACTGTATAAAGCCTGAATATATGTAAGTCAGGCAACCTATGTTGTTCTAAACCAGTTTGGCAACATGTAAAATGCAGGTTTCAGAAACAGACATATTCAGTAAATGGAATGAGATCCTTTCATGTAAGGTACAACAAGAAGAATGCTGCAAGGTGCAAATGAGAACTTTCATGGAGCTGCTTCTAGGTGTTTTATGAGTATGTGGCAAGTATGAGTAAGTGTGCAAGAGTTCTAGTAAAAAATCCTGGTACTTTTATTTGTACTCTGGCAAGTAAAACAACCTGAAAAAGTATTAGCATTATTTACTTTTGTAAAGAAAATGGCAAAAAATGTGTACTACTAACCTAAATCAATGTTTTTACCAAAGAGGTGTTAAAAGGAAAAATGTACTTCAAAAATAATTAAAATTTGTTTCCTGTCCTTCCTAAAGTCACCTTATTATTTTTTGAAGGTCTTGTATGATGAAAACCATGTCAACTGCACTTCTCATGGATCTGTAAGACTCAGCTGTAGCAGTGATGGACATGGTGGTTCATGGACATAAAATTAACACAGTAAGTATTCTGGTACATGTCTTTTCTGGTGCTTCAGCCCTTCCCGTTTCATTAAATTATTATTATATTTTCTAAACTACACAGGAAAAAAAAATTCATTTTCAAGTGAGACAGGTCAATGCATAGCTTTATAATGGATAACAGTATTTCATTATAATAATTATTAAATTACAGGGGAAACCCACTACTAAATGGTACTTGCAGCTCCCTGAAAACGTAGAAATTCCTTGTGAAAACTGCATTATAAACAAATTCCAAATCCTCAGTAATTAAGTTTTGCCTGCAAAATGCGGTTTTTGATCAAAGCTCCTCAGAATATGATTCGTCTTGGACTTACGAAACCTTGAAGAGGAAACATGAAATGTGTAGATATTCTGCTATGTTTATGCAAGACAGCCCTGCTTTGAACTATGGCTCTTTTCCTCTGACCTAAATGTTTGTGCAGTTTAAGATACCACAACTGCATTGGCTTGAATCAAATCTCAGTTCTGCAAAAAATATTATTTTGATTGCATGTTGACACAAATACATAACAAATCAGATAGTCTAGTCCTGGGATGGAACTTGCTTGCTAGTCTTGGCAGCATTCAGTTCTCTTCTTCCCTTCATTCCAGTTTGTGTATTTGCTATTTGCATCTACTGTATAGAACACATATTGTGCTTTTAGTTTGTCCTTTTCTGTGCAGAAGTATTACCAACACAGTATGCTGAAAAATCAGTAGTGTGTACAGAACAGATGCGGATTTCATTTGTGAGCTACATGAAAGTGACAGATTTCAAAGGGAGATATTTACATTTTATAGTATGCTGATGCTGTGGCTTAATTTGAGAATTTCACTAGTTTTATATTTTGCTTTTCAAAAACCAGACCATTAATCCAAGATCAAGACACACATACAGGTATGCATTTCATATGCAAACAGGACACAGGTATGTATATACACACATGTATAGTCATAGGCAATGCACATAGTGAACATCATGCTAACAAAATACTGTAATTGTTTACCATTCTATGTTACTATTAGCACAGTTATTGACTGAACACAGCTTCTTATTTTGAAGAAAATGGAGAACTGATGCATATTTTTAAAAGTATGCATAAAATACTTTGCTAGAAGGCATAAGAAATTTCATTTGAAATAAGATAATGGAAAAATAGTGTCTTACAAGGGTGTTTATACCAGCCAAACAGACACCATTTTTTCTTCTACTGCTTCTTTAAAACAAAATTAAAAAAGAATTGAAACAAATCAACCTACAAACTCTTTATAGATGATTTCAAGCTGACAGGTTTGAATATATTATGTTAACTCTGCATCGGTTTTCATACATCATCCTTTACTTTGGTCCAGTTGAAAATTACACAAGTCATAAATTAGCTTTAAACAAGTTTTGAATCAGCCTGGAACTAGTTTTCAAATTAAAGAGCCGTCAGTATATTACACCGTACTGTCATTTTATTACCCAATCAATTCTGTGTGGCCTGAGGTAGAAAGAAAATGGATGCTGTCTTCATTTGCAAAGGGTTTATCTCTCACACCAGGCTGTGAAAACATGACTGCAGTAATGAATTGGAAGCCAAAGTTACTAACAAAGACTTCTAACACTAACAAAGTAGATATATTTTTCCCTCTTTAGACTTACAAAAGGGGGAGAGGGGGAAAGCCCTTTCTGAAACGTGAAGACAGCTTCTCATAGGTGAAGCACTATGGGATGAAATTAGCACATTTTTATTGAAGTGCTGAAGTGCTTGTAGCCTCACAGAGTGTCATCTTCAGCGCTGCACAGGAAAGCCTTCCTGGGTCAGACCGACAGTGCCTCTCCAGCCCAGACTATGGAACAGCCCTCCAGCAGCTGATCAACCACTCCCACCATCCTTATTCTCTCCTACACCCCAGGGGCATACCTTGGAAGTATTCGCACAATCTTAGCCAGAATTTGGGAAAATCTGGTGCAGACAAGATATCTGTAGCTCTCCACAGTTCAGAGGTGGCCAAAGTAAACCCCCAGAAGAAATGCAGAGTTTATCTCAATCTACTTACATGTGAGATCAATCACTTTGCTCTTCCCCAGACTTTACCCTGTGTTAATTAATGAGGCAAGAATATGGGCTTTAAACGTTTAAGTCAGGCTCCACAGTTGTAAAATTTCCCTTCCTCTTTTTATTCTGCCTTTGTTACTCTCTTCATGCTGATTTTATTCAACATCTGACAATCTCCTCTCTCCTGCCCTCTCCAAAGACAGGAAATTACAATTGCAACCTCTCACATCCATGCGCTGACCTCCTACGCTGCCAGTCATAGAGGCAACACCGCTGTTATGTCCTTGGGTACTTTTTCACCCTCTTAAGAAGGGGATGATGACTTCCATGTTTATACAGTGTTAAAACAACAGGGTCTCATTCTCAGCTCACTCTGAAACCACCTCAGTTCAGGTAACAAACCTTAAGCAAGCTCTAAAATCTCTGCCTTCTTTTAAAGACAGAAACAAACCAAAGACCTTTTATAATTCCCTGTTTTCCAAATATAGAAACTTAATTACATTTGTTAGTCTTGCACTACTTTTGCTATTTTTCTTCTAACACCTTGTGCACTGTGAAGGAACTAATAAAGTTACAACAAGTTTCCAATAAATACCCATATGTTCCAATTTATTATGCCTCTATCTTCCAATAAACTACAGCACTGAAAAAGCATGCTTGCATCTTTGAAATCTACCTAGATTTTCAAGTGCAAAGCGTAAATTCCCACCTGTACTGTTGTTTTAAAATAACCATGCTATTATTGTTAATATTTTAATAGAAGTGTTTGCACGAAGTATGAAAGGAAATAGGGTCATCTGCTTTCTCTGGATTCCTTTTTCAGACGGAAAAAAATCATTTACATATATTTAAAGCCAGAAAGAACACTCTCAAAATAATGTTTTTCATATTTATTCTTCCAACTTTATCACATGCAAATAGAAACAGCAAACAGGAGAACATTTTACTGTTTGAAGGTATTAACATTCACTGACCTCTGGAACCTGAATTAGTTTCCCCTTTCTAACTCACATATTTTTTCTACATTTCCATTACTCAGTGTACTAATCCTATGTCTCTTGGGACTGAATTCTCCACCTTCCAAGTCAAGCTTACCTAGATTATTGTATTTTCCTTTTACTTTCTCATCATTCACTATTCCTCAACATTCAAAAGCTATTCTTTGAGCTACCCTTTCAATAGCTACTTTTTCTGACCCCAGAATTCTTTGAACTGTATTAAAAATCAACTCTTAAAATACAGTAATTAATAAAACCAATTAGAATACCAAAAAAAGGGAATTAAACTTCAAATTATAGACTCGCCACCCTAATCTCATCTTGTATGTATAAAATAAAGAATACAACTTTCCTGTTACTGTCATGGATTAAAGCCATGTGGTGACAGTGGCTTAAACTACTGGCAAAAATGTGTGTACTAACATGTATATCATCACCAGCACTTTTTTAGAATTTCTTCACTAACGGGAAAAAGCCAATATCTATCTTTTTTTGTGTGTTAAATCTCCTATGTCTTGCATAATTTGGTAATTATCTGGTGCACCAGAGCAACAGATTTCATATGAATATCCTTTTGAAGGATATTAATATACTGACAAGACTGCTGTACTATGCCATTATCACTGCATGTAAGAGTAACTCAATACTTTTTTCCCCTTTCTTTTTGTCCACACTGCTTTCTTTCTATATATTGTCTGCTATTTTTTTCGAGCTATGAATTAGGTTATAGGCATATACTATAGCCTAGAAACTTCTTTTTGTCCTCATTTTATACTTTACAGACTTTATAGAAGTTATTTCATGGAGTTCTAAAAGCTCTTTAAGACAGTACACACATAATTCATTACTGCTGGATCACGATATTTCATCTTCCCTGTGCCTGTTTTGTACAGCTCCGACATCTCCAATTCTTTTTTCCACCATCTAAAAAACTGAAAAACCCAGGAGTTGCAAAACAAATTCTCAAATAGAGCACAAGCATCCACAGTCACAGTAAGTGTGGTGCTTACTGTGTAGCTGTATGTATGTTGCATATAAATGCAATTGTTGAGTTCAACGTATTCAACAGATTTACAAAATCACATGGGCACATTACATCTAACATTTAAACAGCATTTTCTAAACAACAAACATACAAAGCTATCTGATATCACTCCTGGAAGGCAGTGCTGCAGCTACAATTGATGCATTGGTAAGGCTACATTTGGGTTTGCAGCTGTCTGCTTCCTTAAGCAATGTATTATTCCTTCAGAAACGATCAGGGGCAGACTGCACCAATCCATTCATACAGTCTCTCTAGAAGAAAGTTTTACCCAGCTATATTTCTTTTCAAATCATGTTTAAATTGCTCCAAACTTTCCATGCCTTTGGATGGCTGAGGCTGTGACAACCTGGGAGTAAGGTACAGCACCAAACTTACTTTCACCTCTCAGGGTCAAGCTGCACATTTGCACAATTTAGGGTCAAAATAGTTTGCTTTGGTTCACTTCAGCAGCTTGGGAGAAAGCGTATACAAAATTGCTCACAGTATTTGGCTAATACTTAACTTGAACGAGAAGATTGCGCACTTGAGAAGATCTCTGCTCTAAAAAGCAGCTGCTTTATTCTAACAAAAATAGAATGTCGCTCAGAAAAGGCTTTCTTTCAAGCACACAATCTTCAGATATTATGCATCAGCATGCAGAGTGTGTCTGTCAGATGTTGGAACAAAGCTTTAAATTGTACCATCTAACTTAATTCTCAAGACAGGGTCAGCACATTCATAGGGTTGTTTGGTTTTTTTTCATCTTGAGAAGTCCTTTAAGAAATATTTATTTAGCTCCTCACATCTTCATCAGTACTGATTCTTGCTTTTCAACTCCTTGAAGTCCAGATTTTCCCAACATAATGTAAAACAGAGTGATATCAAAATGTGTGATCACCAAAAGCATCACAAAATCGTCAAAGGCTACTTATTAAATCAAGACTGGTTTTCATCTCTCCTCGTTTCCAGAATATTTTTCGAGTTACAAGATGAAATAAAGGATTGCACAGTACATAATTTTTTGCAGTCTAAGTTTATTACACAAGTTTTATAGCTCTCTAAACTATCCTTACATGGCACTCACTTATCCGTCTGTTGTTTCAGAGGTTTTCCTCTAAGTGCTTTACCATGCTCTGAGGGAAGGCTGTGTGTCCTCCACATCCTCCTTTTCACTTTGCTGCAACCCTTTTTCTTTAATTCACCCCACTGTCCCCTACAAGGGTCTGTGTGTATTCTTCAAGTGGAATTTTCTCATTCTTATGAACGTGTGCATGTTTACAGTTCCCCTTTTAGACCAAGGGTGCTTCTTTCTGTCCCCTTATTTTTGTCATCGCGGTTTTCTCTCTCCTGCTCCTCCTTTCTCTCTCTCTATTCCTAAAAAGTACCATTATTTAGTCTGAACTGATAAAGCAGAAAAGTAAAACATTTATTCCAGGATACAAAAATACTTTTAGAGAACGAATCTATAGTTTCTTGAAAAAAACTTTCTATAAAAATGTTTCTTATACCCTCCTTCTCAGATCTAACACCTGAATGTGCCTTATTAAAAAAAAATAAATCTTGGTCATCCTTTAAGAAGCTTCAAACAAATCTTAGAAACACTGTTCTGTGAGTGCCCCTGATTTATTCACTCAGGTTGATTGCTAGAATAATTAACCAGATAACTTTATACCACTAAATAGAAATACATACTCTTATTAATATAAAATAGCCAGCTAAAACAGTAGGTTATTTTATGTTGTCACACTGAGCTGCACAGACAACAGGATCTTTACTAAAAAGGGAACAAACAGCCCAGTTGACACAGTTTAAGATGTGACATTAATCAGCCATTTTTTGCTGAGCTCATGGGAACTGAAAGGTCACAACTACTGCTGCAGCTTTAAAGCACCCTTAAAAAGGCCTGGAAACTCCTCATTCTTCCCTAATTAAGAACATTGCAAATGATACATGGAATGATGAAACTAAATTCACACGAAATGTCAACTTTACTGCCTTGTTTCTAAGGCATATTTATATTTTCCCTGAGATGCTTTTTTGGTTTTGGGTGGGTTTTTTTTTGTTTGGTTGTTTTTTTAAAAAATCAGATTACATCTACTAGACAAAATTCCTTTTTATGTTTCTCATCTGTAGTAGAAAACACACACCAAGTCCCTCACTCTTAAATATGGTTGCTTAACATTGTAGACCAGATGCTTTCAGTTAAAAGCATATGAATACAGTGCTTACACAAACATACAGATTATAAAACTTCATATCCTAGCAGTATAGACTTGTGTATTCATTTTCAGGCTTTTGATCTTGAGAGCACTAATATGCGAATTTCACAAATTATCAAAATAGGAATGAAACAACTTTTATAGTCAATGAAACTGAAACACAAACATACCTTTGATACAGCACATGTAAGAGCCACTTCATACCAGTAAACTGTGGGGTGACAGGAACAGCTCTTTAGGTCAAAGAAGGTGGTGTTGAGGATCAGCCAGGTGTACAACACGCATTGCAAAGATAGGACTGGATTGGTCATGAAGACAGCATGCCCATTAGCAGTCAGAATACATCCTCAGCTTCAGCGCCCCTGGACAGGCACTCGCTTGGCACACTCTTGAAACCACTCCATAACGTGAACCAAAGCTTAGCAATTCATGGCAACTGGGTCATTCCTTTCAAAAATGAATTTCTGACCTTAACCAAAATGCTAAGTTAAATACATACTAAGATACCTCAGAATAAAATCCATTATGATTAGCATACCAGAATGCAGAATCATTTAAACTAACAATAGGAATTTTCAAAATAACAGGGTATTTTAAATGCCAGCTTGATTCAGAATTCAGCAGTACTACTGTGGATCAGCAACAATTCCCTTCTTCCTCCTGGGATTCACTACATTTGAAAACTCTCTGGGATTTAACAACTGTCCCTACCTTTTTCTTTTTTATTTTTTCCCAAAAGAGAAACACACTTAATGGCTTATTTTCAGATGAGGCTTTGACTGCTGCCCTGAATTAACTGGTGAACACCTTCCAGCATCATAGGGGAAGATCTTGGTTCACTTCCCTCATCCTCTTCTTATGAGGGTTCAAAATCATATTTCTTAAGGAATTGCTTAAGCCATCTTACTATTCTTTAGCTGAAGCAGGTCACTTTGCATGGAAGAATGAGTCAGTGGGTAAAATGATTCATGGTGTATAGACAGCATATCCACTGTCTTCTTCTTTTCTATTTTTATATAATGGAGCTTTTCAGTCTCTGTCTATTCTGTATCCATAAAATACATAAACAATAGGTCAATAGTTCATTCAGTGGGAGAATAAATAACAGATTAATAAATCACAGCTCCCATATCTCAATATTCTTGTATTTTCTCATAATTACCTTTAAATGTAAGATTTTTGAAGCTATCCTTATGTGAAAACAGACATCTTCAAGAAGCTCCTTACCACCAGCAAGTTACAAAACAAAGTATTTAGAGCATCATTTTGCTCTGAAATTCCTCTGCCTTGAGCAGTACATTTAATCTAAACAAGCAGTGGAGATATGTGGTAGAACAAAATGGTAAGGCAAACTGCATCTTCACACAATACACAATATTCTTGTAAATATTCGTACCTGATATGTGTCCTTATTTATTGCACAGAACTGGTTACAGATTTAATATTCATTATGTCAATAACTGTCTCAATCTGCTGACACCCTTCTACTTCCAAAAATAAGTGTGATGTGATTTACTCTAAGTACACTTGTGTGTACCTTCCATAAATATTGTTTATCTTGCTATTTCCTTTTTGATATTTCTCTTTTTCTGGCTATTTACACCATATCTGAAAGGATACCATCTGCCCTTCAGTCTTCATGAGATTAGCAGCTAAAAGAAATCTTGATATCTACAGATTCCAATGTTTTCCACATAAAAAAAAGCTTTTGGTACTGTTTGTCGCAGCTGAAATACACTTAAGACTTTCCAAACATGCACAAAGGTGTTTCAGACCACTGAACCAGGTAATAATTTTCAACCGTTATCAAAGACACGTTTACTAAAAAAAAATCTCAGATAAACTTAATTGCTACCAGAATTTAACAACGCACTATACATTTTAAAGGTTTTGTGAAAATCTTTTCAAAAGCCACCCTTAAAATTCTACATAATATTTATGCATTTTCTTGGTAGAGCTGATCGTAATGCTCTTGCAGTTATATTCCCACACAGACTATCTGCTGAGCCAATTTTTAGAGGACAGAACTTTTCTGCTACAGAATGTTAAAATCCAAGCAATGAGACACTCCTTTGTGGAGAAAGTGGCTGACACAGCACGAATCAGCAATGGCCAGCTGTCTTCTGCAAAATGTGATTAAACCTGGCTGGCACTAAGAGAATTTCTGTTTGAGAATGGCAACTGAATCTCACTTCCACTATCTAACACGATGACGAAAAGCAAATCTTGACTGTACTAGAATTCATTACTTGCTTAGTACTTCATAAAATGGCACTTTTTTTGGTTTCTTCCCCCATCTTCTTTCTCTCTCCTGGTTCAGTATGATTAGATTTTGCCCAAGCAGCATTAGCAATTTATACTGATGAGTGGCACATTACCTAAAGTGACACCTATGGCTGCATTTCTTTGGATGACTTGAAAATAAAATCAACCTTGAAAGTAAACATGAGCAGTTAATTGGGCAACTATGAGAATGTGTTCAGATCTTACCCAGAGATTAACAATTAAAAATCTAACTCTTGTTCTATCTTATAGACTACTATTACAGGTGATGTGCTAAGACAATTTGCAGCGTAATAAAGGTGGACTAGTGAAGATTTAAAATATATAATTCTTCTTTAATTACATACCTTCTAGTTCTATGTAAAACATAAGGCAAGAAATATATTTCTAGGTAAAGAAATTTATCTCAGAAATATGGTAGCAACAGAACAGCACTTTGCAAAATTAGAGTGGAATGGGATGCCAACAGCCTCCAGACATATCATTGCACATCAGGACTTACTTTTTATGTCACTGCAAAGAACACACCTTGTTATTTTCTGGTGATTGTTTAATACTCCATGAATATTCAAACAAAAAAAAAGATTGTGTGCAATAGAAATGTCAAAGCTTTTTTCTTAATACAGCCCTCCTGGAATCTTATATCATCTAATCCAAGAACTTAATCAAGACTTAAAAGGTTTAAAAATTCAAAAGCCAGTTAGAAGCTTTTCATTCACAGTTTTTTTCAGACACTTCCAAAATCAACATATCTTCTACTAATTAACTAAATAAAAATCAAAATTTTCAATAGGATTGTTAATTGAAAGTAGTGATAGTCGATTACAATTTATTGCTAAATTTGTTTATGGCTCCTCTCTCAGCATGACACCCCTAGCTATTGATACCCAAAAGGCTCATTGTTTTAGGAACTCTAGAAGTAGAAAGACAAGTGGATTGATGAAGTACATCTGAATGTACATCAGTGGTGTTAGAGATGCTTTGGCAGCTACAGTGTAGTGACTTTCACACATGTGTATCTTTTTGTTGACTTCACTTGAAAAGGAATGTAAAATGGAGAAAACTTGCACTAAAACTACTATTTCTGTGTCTTTTACATTTCCATATAGCAGTTTCAATGAGCAAAATTAACTGTCACAATGCTGCCTAATATTGCAAATATCTAGAAATTGATTTTCAAAAGCAAGAAAGTCTCCCGTTATGTAGGAAGAAAGCAATCTTGTTTCCTCTGTCCTTCCTAGACACTACTCCTCATTCAGCCTTCTCACATTCTTTGAGAGAATGCATAGCTGCATACCAAAGAGGAGATATAAAATCTTCCTGTTGTGGGATGCTGCTCAGGGCTGAAAAAGTGCTCTTATTTTTTGTTCTCTCATGCTGTGTTAGCATAAAACAACATTCAGTGGCTTTACTTCAATCTTGACAGTAGCTGACTTCTGAATTTTTCCCAATTGCAGCTCGGTCCCAGCAGAGATTTCTTGCCACTCAATATTACAGTAACAGGCAATGTAGGCTGTAAATTCATTCTGTCATGGCTTAGGAAGAGTAAGTCACAATTCAGTAGCAGAGCTATTACCCAGATAAACCATAATTGTAAGCAGATTTTGTTAGAAGCATAACTTAAAGAAGGTACAGAGTAGCAGCAGCATTTCTAACAGCTGTCCATGAAGAAATTCTGCTTCCTTAACCATTACCTTTGAGTAATATTTATTATACCTAAGCTAGATGTTTAGTCATTTAAATTATTAGATTGTATATATTCAGATTACATGCATTAAAAATGTACAACCACTATGCTGTTTATGATTTGTTTCCAGTACTTTATTAATCAGGGACCTCTTAAACATTTCACTGGCAATTGAACACGGGTGTGCATTTTAACCAAAGTGATAATTAACGACCAAGCTCATTTCTAAATTCAGCCATCCTTTTTTTAACTTCAGTAACATATTTTTAGTCACAAAAAAGCAAAATCGTCAAGACAACTTATGAAAATCAGGGCTACCTCAGTAATGATTTGATTAGTGTGACACTCACAAAGCCTTGTGAAAAAATAATTTTCTTCACTTTTGTATTGTATTTGCATGGCAAGGTTTGGGCAGCAGGGTGGGGGGCTGCAGGGGCTGCTTCTGTCAGAAGCTGCCAGAAGCTTCTCCTATGTCTGACAGAGCCAATGCCAGCTGGACCCACTACTGATCAAGGTTGAGCCCATCAGCAACACTGGTAGTGGGGATAATGTGTTTAAAAAGGGGGGAAAACTTGCTCAGCAGCACCTGGAGAGAGAGGAGTAAGAGAAGCAACTCTGCAGACAGCAGGGTCAGTGAAGAAGGAGGAGGAGGTGTTCCAGGTGCTGACGCAGACATTCCCGTGCAGCCCGTGATGCAGCCCACGGTGAGGCAGCTGTGTCTCTCCAGCGCATGGAGGTCCATGGGGGATCCTGTGGAGGATCCCATGCTGGATCAGGTGGATGCCCAAAGGAGTCTGTGACCCTGCAGGAAGCCCGTGCTGGAGCAGCCTCCTGGCAAGACCTGTGAACCCATGGAGAGAGGAGCCCACACTGGAGCAGGTGTGTTGGCAGGACTTATGACCCCGCTGGCGAAGCCTGTTCCAGTTTTGTGAAGAATTACTACTCTCACACTAAGAAAAAGAATGAGTGCAAAGTTTCAACTCTGGAAAAAAACTATATTGTTGGGTTGTTTAAGAAGAAGAGTGAATAAAGCTAAGCAGCAAAGAGATTTCTTCCTTCTCCTGCACAGCAAAAAATATGGTGAAGAAAATGAACTTGGAAACCCAACAATTTTTGGAACAAGTACCATTAAAAGGGACCTTTTCTTTTCTTTTGACGAAAAAACTCATTTGAAACTGCAGTGCATAGTTTAAATCTGAATTTTCTAAAAATACGCCACTTGCAAAACAGACTCTTAGCAGGTTTATTATAACTGCTGGCTTTTGCCAAAGTGTAATGCAAGAAAAAGTTATGCATTTCACTTTGCACTCTTAATTGTTTATTTTTTATAATACTTTTTGATCTGTCCCAGTGTTATCCTTCAGAATCAGAAATCTGGTTTTGCATTTGAAACAATAATATATTTTACAAAAAATCCCTATATTCCACTTTCTTTAAACTTCTGCCTGGTATTAGCTACACTGTCATCTGCCAAAGAGAGATCTGTTCCAATAACATTATGGAAAAGACAATGTTATATTGTATTGCTCATTTTCTACTACAGATTTTGATACAGTTAAGCTGCACCTAAAAAGTACAAGCACTAGAAGCCCATGATGAGGATCTGGCAGTCAGTACTAGGGAGTATTTGAACTGGTAAAATTGATTTTGATGTAGAAAAGAATTAAAATATTTAAAACAAGTATCTGTTCCAGAAATATTTTACAGCGCTTAACCTTTTTTTTTTTTTCATTAAAACCTAAGCCTCCCATCTACACTATGGGAATCTCCTGCCAACTAAGTGTATGTGAATATTTGGATTAACTTGGGGATTTCATAGCATATAACTTCTCCACTATTCATAAATCAAGTCCCATCTTAGGTTAATTTCAAGGCTGACTATTTTTGAAACATTTTATGATATAAATTATTCATTACATAAATGTATTATACTTGTTTGCCAGAGAATAACAGAGGCTGTGCCAACCCTTTTTTTTTTTTTTTTTTTAAATATGATACCTGGAAAGCAAATATTACAACACATTTGGCAATACTTCAGCCAACTGATAAGAATTGCCATACACTGCAATTTCACCCTTTTTGGACTCTCTTGATAGTGGAATTAATTTCTGTGCCAAAGACTGGCATTATTGAAGTTACTAAAATAGGGCATAAGTGGTGTAAGGACTTCTGTTCTTTACAAGGCATTATAGATTTGGTGAATTTGTTCATTTTTAAGGAAATCATTCAATATTTTAGTCATAAACCTAGAAAGACCAAATATTTTCCAGCTGTATATTAAAAAAATCTTTCAATATCACACAAGAAACCAAAGTTCTAATTAAACTGTCCTCAACAAACTTTTAAATATATAAATACACACAGAAATGTTTAACTTGATCATTCCTGATGGCCATAATATAGATCATAGTATTTGCACTGGTGGAAGACAACTGCAGTCTGTGAATTGCACTGTGTAATTTGTTTTTCTATAAACTACCTTGAAATACTCCTAAGTTCTGGCTGAAAAATGTTGCATAGAAACTGAACTTTTTTTCCCCATTATATTATGTTCTGCTTGAACCAGCAAGCAGATTTATTAGCAGTATTCTTTTACCATTCTTCAGCTTCAGTGCTGTGTGCCATGATGACAGTATATTCGCTTCTATGTTCTGTCCTCAAAAGAAGGTACAACAATCTCTCTGATGTAAGGTGACTAAATGAGGGTTACCGTTCGTCAGAATATGCAACTGAAGCAAGTCTGAATTCATTCAAAAGACCTTTAGGGATTTTTTGGTATATTTATTTTAAAATGAATTTTAAATATAACTGTAAAATTGCATTGTATTGAATAATAAAATATAGCACATATAAAACGTATTTAAGACATGATTAAGCATTATATTACTGCTGTGTGCCTACCTCACACATTACATTCAAATAGTGTTTTCTTGTATATATAAAAAGTTAAAGATCTTGGCTAAATTGAAAATGTTTTGTTCAGACTGTTCAGTAGAAGCCCAGATAAAGTCTGTCCATGCAACGCTGATTCAATCATCTTCTGTGTGTGCTCAGGCAGGGAGAATCCCACCTAAACTATAACCCTTGCTAATCTAAACTACCTGTCTTGGCTCCTGTCTATTGTCAGTGGACAGGAAAAGGCAGCTCCAGAGAACAACTCATCCAAATCTACAGAAAATGTCTAAAATAAGGGAACAGTGCTTTAGGGAAGCAATAGGGAAGCCAAGACATACGAAGAGTAAGAAATAAAATTTCTATTAAATTACTTGATTTGCAATAGTCTACACCACATTATTATGGACACTTAGTACTATCAAAACACTGCTTACACTATCACCCATCAGCTCAGTGAATTCAGCATTTTTACAGACTGGGCCTAGGGATCCAAGCTGGGCAACAGCAAATGAAGAGAAAAAAAATTACTAAACATTTGAAAATGTTAATTTTGTCTAGCACTCACAGAAGCTCCGGGGTGAGACAAAAGTAAAACTCAAATTTACTGGTAACAACTCAACTACTCCAAATATAAGGTCAAACATTCTTTTTCCCATTTCTGAAATCATCGTTTTAGTTCTCGTGCCCTGCAAAAACTAAAGACATTATTTTCTCCTATTTCTCAATCCAAATTAATCTCTTTTAGTGACCTCCCAACAGCTAAATCACAGAAGGCAGGGGTCCTATAGAAGAAGACAAAAAAAATCATAGCATGAAGTGATTAAAGGCTGCAAAGTCCCACATAGCCACAAAAGGACTTACAGTGCTTCATGCCACCTTAACTTTGGTATTTCCTAACTTTTGAGAGGTTGATATCAGGAATTTTTGTGTTGTTTAATTTTTAACACACTTGTATGAAACTACACGTGTGAGGAAATGCTTCCTTCATTTGGAAAAAGAAGTCATAATGAAAAAGATGAAAATCCATAACTCACAATGAGATTGTCTCCTGCACAACTCAGGAATAGATAAGACACTTCTGCACTCCTCACAGGCCTTCTTAACCACCAACTTTATTTCTTACTAGAATACAATTCCATGGAATACAGGTATTAAATTGAATGGCACACTCTTTTCTTTTTATCTGACCAAATTTAAAGGTTTGAAATACATTTTACATATTAAAAATTCTTTTAAACTTAAAATATTATTTCAAACATTATATTCAATAATTTAATATTACAGTGTCCAATTACATTTGCATATTCATTATGTGAAAGCAAGATATACCCAAAGAAATGCTTCAACTTGGAAAATAAGCAAAATCATCCACGATTGCTTTCCAACACAAAATGTGTACAAAAATATATTACTTGCCAGGGTTGGTGTGTCATGTATTTGTAGTTCCAGAAAATATTTCCTGAGGGGTTTAGATGAGAATTCTATGCAAATATACCGACAATTTATTTTCACTGAAAAAATGCAATACAGTAACAAGATGAAATAAAAGCAAACTAAACAGAAGTCTAGAGACAAGGCAGCTGATCTTGCAACACTCAAATAATGACCCAACATGTACACTCTGCAGCATTTTGCAAAACAGATTGTATGTAAAGATGAGCAGATAGAAACCTAACAACCATGGTCAGTGTAAGCACCATGATAATACATTTAAACACCTTACTGCCTTGGTCTTTTCAAATTTTAAAATCGAAGCAGAGATTTCAAACACTACTTTTCACTGGAAGACAACAGAAAGGAGTACACACCTAATAATAAAGAGAGCTCATAGTGAGATCTTATGAGGAACAAATGGTCAGGCCACATTTATTCCTACTAAATATTACCACGTCATAACATTGAGTAACTTGGTATATGTTTTATTTGTTTTAATTTTCTTAAATTTAACAAAAACAAGGCTCTATATTAAGTCTGAATACCACTAATACAAACCAACAGGAACATTATGATTTATAGTGCTGTTTGGCAATCCTGAAAGCACACTGTAATCCTTTTGCAGGGTAGATGGATAATGTTATAGAAATGGAGACCTTATAGGTTTATTTCAGCTTTCATGTGATGTAACAAAATCTACAATGTTTTTGAGATGAGAGAGCTTGTCAGACCTTAGTAGTGAGCATTACCCATTCCGCAGAAGGCTGACAGCAAGTATTACCAGCAGAGAAGCTGTTGCCCTCATGCCCTACAGCAAAGTCACTGTCTGTCTATTATTTGACAGGCAGGGTAGTATGGGAATATGTTATACTGGTGGAAAAACTGACACAATTGCTGGAGAGTCCTGTGACTAGTATAAGAAAAATGGAAGTAGCATGTCCAGCACTTGTGCTAGATACCAATTTAAAACATATGTTTATTACTGCTAAATTACATCCCTTGTACTGCTGACACCTGCAAGTGCTTAGCAGAATCTGAAAATAAAATAGCATTATTTGTTGTCAGCAGAATGCAACTTTTCCTAAACATCTAAAATTGAAATCTGTAATTAGAAGTAAAAACTTTTAAGCAGTCCTTACATGCTTCGCACTATAATCTCTCTCTTGTAAATGAAATAATGTAATTCGCCTACCAATTATTTTCAAGTCCCAATACTGCTAATGAAGATATCATTGGGGAATCTTAAAATGCATAACAGTGATTTCTATTGGATAAAAAAAGATGAACAAAATTGAAAGAATGAGAATTAAACAGTCTCCTTGGCCAAAGGAGGAAATTCAATTGTATTTTGCTGCTATAATCAATACAAGAAACTTCCCTGTAACATATCAAAAATTGATCAGTGAGCGACTGAGAGACTGAAATGGCTGCTAGCTCAGCCTTACAATTCATCCACAGGTCAGGCAGAGTGCAGCAAATGACCAACTTCCTCTACAGTAGTCCTCTTCTGAGCTATAAGCACATATTTGAGAGGCCACCCTCTAAGGAGGGGTAGAAAAAAGCCTTATCATATCAGCTACTCCTGGCTGTGAAAAATCACAGAAATATAATACACAAACCTAAAGCCACATAAAATATTGAATTTGAAAATTATGAAGTACATACGCAAAATTCTAATCCTTTAAAAAATGCATTCACATTAAGGCTGAAGGAAGCTTAACTAATTTTTTTGAATTTGTTATGCAGTATAGTATAGAACAGAAAAAAGCTACTAAAAAAAGATTTTCAGGAACACAGAGGCCAATACAAGTTTATCAGAGAAATTTCTCTGCACAGCTGTGGAAAAGCTATGGGAAAATGACTAAACAAAACCACAAGGAGTCCCCATAAGACAATTTTTCAGTAACTTCATATTTATTATATATTCACTCAAATGCAATTCAAATTGCCTGTGCTTGAAAGTGCAAGAGACTTTATTTAAATTTACGCATTTAAAATCTTTAGGAATGAAAAAAAAATCAGATACAGTAACAAGCATTTTAAAAATTCATAATAATCACTAAGATAAAACAAAATATATAATCATTCTACTGATAAAATTTATTTACTCTTGAAAACATGGTATTTTTCAACACACCTTAAAACCAATACACACCCTGCAATAAGTGAAGTCCATCATACATGCGAGGCCAAGGGTTCGATTCCCAGCCAGGGATACTCCCCGGGCAGGTGGAGCTCGTTAGCCCTGTAAGGCAATCCAC
>JAWMRA010000078.1:25683373-25712731 GCA_035584735.1 Pseudotriccus pelzelni | reverse complement strand
GTCTCACCTAAAAAATCCAATGCGCAGGCTGGAAGGTGTAAAGACCTTCCCTGGATCTTCGTTCGCGAAGACTGGCCGTTACATTTACATACTTAATTTATTTGATAAAGTATTTAAATAAAATTTATCTGGTATACGGTGTGCTAGTCTCCAGGAAAACACAATTGGAAATTATAAAACCTGGGATTTTTCCATTTACTTGGAAGTCAAGAATACAGCAGATGGGAGATTTTAACTCACATTATCAAGACGCTGTTTTAGTTTAAGCAGGTGACAGAAATTCAATAACAATTTTAATTCACTCTTGGAATGTTTCTTGCATGTAAGTGGTATTCAGGAAAGATTGCTTGATGTCCAAACTGTAATGGACAGCTAATTTCCGATGTCTGTCTTCCTACCTCATCACAGAAGAAGAATTTGATTAATCCCCCAAGGGGAAACTGAGTAACAAATTTTTCCAACTGGAAAGGGACACTAGTGAGTCAAAAAATGATGCTCCTCTCCGAGCATTTTGTATCGGTCAGTCTTAAAAGTAACATCATGAAAGAGTTTAAGTATCCAAGTATGCTAACTGGTAACTTGTGACAACATCTCTGCAGAGCTGTGTCCCTGTGTATCCAAATACTGACTGTCTTACTGTTCCTTACTAGTTAAAAGATTCTGCAAAATACAAAGGAAGTGGCAGAACAGCCTGTAAAATCTTTAAGACTTTTAGAGTGCTCTTTTATTTTCACACTGAGGTATCAGATGCATTTATAAATCCAATTTTGAAAATCAATTGGAAAGTGTATCTTCAGAGATTACAGTGATGATAGAAAAGAATGCCACTACTAAACAAGCCTCTGTGCAGACAAAGAATCAAAATCTTTATTTTTTGAAAAGTCGGTACTACAGAAGTATACCATTACTTTCAATAGTATTAAAGAGAATTAATCCAAGTAAAAAATGTAGGTCTAGTTTTACAATGTTATATTTGATCAAGACATACCAATCAATATAAAGTATTAATAACCTTCATATCAATTTTCAGTGAAAGAAACAAGTTTAGTAATTCAAGTCATCTTTCTTTGTTTAGAAAACACATGCACTTTCTACCTCTGTCCTTAGAGGTTTGTATTCTTTACTACTCCTGAAATACTTACACTTGTCAATATTACCAATGCTGATACAATACTCATACTCAAACCTTTCTCAGAGAGAACACAATGTGAAAAACAAGCATTTAACTGGGATAGTAAAATTATCTTTATTAATTATTTCCATTTTGCATACACTCTGGTTTTTTACCTGTTTTACAGAGAATCTGAAATCTTTATTTTATGACCTCCTGTTTTCCAGAGCAGACCTACACATAGTATTTAATCAAAAACTTCAGACACTAAGTAAGACCCCTAAAACCAGAATACTTCAACTATTTTCAGGATGAATTAACTTACTTTGGAGGATGTAGAGTCACATTCCTGACAAATCCATCCATAGCCAGTCTGTTTAGGAGACTTTTTCAAGGGAGGGTCTAAACAGCCAAAATGGTAGCAAAGCCTGCATTCATCACACCTGCAACAGAAAACCAAAATGTATATTTATATTACATGGTACTTCTGTACTATTTTAGATTGAGCTTCCCTGCAATTCTCAGCACAAGATTTCCTGACCCATTACCATAATAAAGAAAATCAATTTTCTATAAGGAGTAATTTTAAACACAATCACTTCAAGTAGGTTCTGCTTAATTTGGAATATTCTGATGCAGATACTCATATATCACCTGTCATCATTGCATATACATGATATATCTCAAAGACTTGCAAATTAAATTTAAAAAATTGCCCAACTTTTTAGATACTTCAATGTCATTCACTGTCATTTATTTTGAGATATTTTGACTATTTTAGACAGTGACCATACTGATTTTTCATTGTTTTAAGACACTATTTTGCGTACATAACTTTTCAAGGAAAACTTTGTGAAAAATTCACTCACATGTTCAACAACTCATGTATAATTTACAGATATAAATTATATCTTTTTACACCGGGATTACATGGTTGATAAATAAATGCACAAAATATTTTCTCATTCACCTTGAACTTTCTAGAAAGGGACATTAATTTAAAAGGATTTCACTGTTATTTTTTGCTTATAAAACTGCCCTATGTACACACAACCATTTTATGTCCTTCTTTAATACACCTTTCATTAGCGTTTTGTACTATGCGTGGTCCACATAAAGAGCTCAAAACATACAGCACAGATATTGCTAACGTTAACTTAATGTACCAGCATAGAAGAAACGCTACTCTAGAACAAGTGCTTCATGAAAGGATTTTTAAATCAGTACAATAACATGCTCAAAACGAGAAAGAGATTTTTCAAAGCAAACAACAGAGATTTTCATATGCCCTACTGAACTGAACTTCACTTTATTTGCATATGCCCCTTTATTCCTTTGTATGAAAAGGAAAGCTTTTGTCAAATTTACTTTGTAATACTTTCTTAATTAAATGCTCTTAAACTCGAAATTAAAGCCAATATAAATGATCCAAAAATAGGAAAGAGAGGAAATGTTTAAAAATCAAATTTTCCAAAAAATCCCCTACATTCTCTTTCTTTGCCTCCCTGGGCACTCATTTTGTCCTGTGCAGTACATGCAAATGCAAAAATGTACAAAATTTAGAATAACAGCACGGCACAAGCATCATCAGATGAAAGAGAGGGATATAATTTATCAACAGAATACACAGTGCATCACAGAAAGAGGACTCAACTAACATACTGCTGTACTAACAGAAGAAAATGTTCACGTGACTTCTCTAAGGATTAGCCTCCAAATAAAAAGAAATAACTGTTTTCAGATTATGATTGTTTAACCAAAGTAAATACTTTCGTCCTCGCTGGCAAGGCTGTGCTTGCAAGGGAAGCCTTCTGTCTGCAGCAGTTATATATAAGACATGAGCACTGATAAGGGTATGGCACATACTGTTTTCTGCTAAATATGAAACTAAAAGCAATAATCTGATTATCCACAGGATGCAACACTGGACTGACATAGTTCCAGTATTTTTTTAAAAATTGATTATACCATATTACAGTATACGTACACAGGATTATTTAGCAATGACTCAAACTACCTCCATGACAAAGAAAACACTTTTAACAGGAAACCACTCTTGGTCTTTAAAGAAAAGACTTCTAATGTAGAAATATATTACTTAAAATCAAGAATATATGCAGTTTTATTTCTTGTGAAAGGCATATTAAAATAATAAAAAGGTTGAGTGGTAGACAGGATGGGTTACAGTCCTAAATCCCAGCAGTGTATGTGACCTTCAGCAAAAGATTAAGCCTCCTTTGAGTCTCAGTGTTCTCATCTGTAAAGGAGTATATTTTTACTAACCTATTTCTGTATTTGAAATCTTATGCATGTAAGGGCTTGCACTTGAGCACTGCTTATCAGAACTCCCTTCTTGTAAACTGTTCCGGATCTTCTAAATAATACAAAATAAAGCATCACACTATTTCTGACTGATTCAGAGTATTTTCAGAGCTTAATCCTAAATTCTACATCTGATTTAAACAGTGTCAATTTAGATTGTTTTTTGAGGTAATTGTTTCATATGTCCGAAATAAAATGTTTCCCCTTTATAATTATACTTTGGCTTCTCTTCTTCCATCTCTTCCATTTTCTGTCTGGAATGAGGTACTTCTGACTGCACCTTTAGCCATGTTTCAGAAGTACGCTGAGGGAGTTCGCAAAGCTGGGTTAAAATAACCAGAAAATTGTGAAATTAAATACAGATCTCGAGGCACCATTCTAAAGCTGAATGGGTTTAATATTTATTGTCATTAATTTTTAGCACTTCAGAGTGTTTAGTTTTGCCGAAGAAAAACTGCATTTTCTTAGAATGAGTTAAAAATATCCATATGAAAGTTTTCAGATACTAACAGCTTCAATCTGCATCTGCACAGCTGAGAAAACGCAAATAACAAAAGTATTTTTTCACATATCAAAACATAAAAAGCTGCATGGTGATAAAAATGAAACTATACCAAATATTTTTAAATGCTCCCTTCCTACTGCTTTTTATTGAAATATGAATTCTGTACTGTGGAATACAAATTCAGTGACTTCGAAGTTCCCAGAGCATGATGCTGGGAAAATGGATGAATACACATTGTACCTTGGTTAAAGATGATGCCCTAGCTGTCTGGCAATTCTCTTGTCTGCTGTGACTGACTGGGGACAATATGTGAAGCTTACACACATCACAGTGAGGAAAACAAAATTGGCATTCTTAGCTCCTAATTCCAAAAGAAAACCCTACGCTTAGGTTAAAATGGCACTAGTAAAACGTGATGAATTCCTCAAGTGTATACTATCAGTTGTGTTCTTTTGTCTAGCAACATAAAAATGATAGAAAATCCACTGTCAGATTCAGAAAATAAGAAAGCAACACAAAATACAGTGTACTTTCAACTTAATTACAGAGAATGAAATGTTGGGTCACAAAAGGTGTCATGCTGACAGCCTCACAGCCTCTCGGCAAAACACACTCACAGATCAATCACAATCCGGACATTTACAAAGCAAAGGAGTCACACGGCACTGTCATTTACAAGTATCATCCACATCCATCCTGAAGATGGCTTAATAGGACAAGTAAAACTGTTAGGCTAGGTGTGAGAGGAAAAGGGAAAGAAGACACTTCTTCCATATAAAAGGCCGTTGAAATTTTTACCCTTGTGCATTCAAGGTCAAAACAAACCTTCAAAACAGTCCTCAAACCAGCAAATATTTTATCTTGCTACTATTTGTTGGTAACTGCCTGTGTGGTTAAGCCCATGATTCATAAATGCAGTTAAGTGCACAGCCATCTTCAGTGCCGTGGCTAGCTGCTGTACTGTAAACTTTGTGCAAATAAAAACACAGCTCCACACAAAGACAAGCTAACCTAACCTCCTGAATTACCTCTAACTGACAAGTAATTGCTTACTATCAATGTTATAACAAGCCTGAAATTACTTTATGCATCAAAATTAGAAATCACTGTGTTCCTTATTCCAGCAATTAATGCAGATGAATATATGCCCACTATATACCAAGAAAATGGGGTGTGAAGAATAAAGGTGAATTCTGAAGTAGTAAGGTTAATACGTTAAAAAACAATAAAAGAAAACATTTTTCACTTACAGAAGTATAGAATGCAGGTCAGCTACATACTCATAGCAAGAATGCTTGATTAGGCATTCCCATACCTGAAATATGTCTGCTTTGTTCTTTAATAAAGTGATCTCCATCTGCTCTTGCCCTTGGATTGTTTTTATTAAGTTTTTAGCAGTACAGCTGGCTGTGCTCAAGCCCTACATAACTCTGCATTTTCCTGTTCATAATTAACTAATTATGCTCTAATCAATAGTGTAGATACTGATTTTACAATGTAAATGAGATAAATGAGATAATGGCTGGGGTCAATCTCATTTTATTTACAAAGCCCAGCACACACATCCAATTTCATTATATTGCATCTACCTGCACAGGAGGGAGTCTTATCAGTTGGCCTGCAGAAGTCTTCCTGCGAGCACTGGGGAAAAAGACCTGTGCATTTACAGAGGAGCCATGAATGTAAAACCTGCCTGTCACTGGCACATTTGTAAGCCACTGGTTAATATCATCAAAAACCACAAAGAGCTGATTCAGCCAGAGTGAAGAAATCTATTTTGCATTCACGAGACAGCATCACCCATCTATAGCTGTAAAAGTAATTACCTACATGCCCCTGAAACACAACATTAATAAGCTAATCTTTAAATACAACTTTCCAAATATGCTTCAGAGACTACGGAAAATCTCTCACTTATGCACACATCACTGTACACTGCCTGCAGTGTCATGCCAAAAGGTACCACACTGAACAAAATACAAAATTGCAAAATATATATACTATGCCCTATTCATCACAACAGCTTAGAAAGATCTACTTTAATGGCAAAAATAGAAGATACAAAACTTTGATACATATTGACAAACCAACATAATGACTAAAATTAGAGAACTTGTCATATAAGACTTACTCTGGCAAACTATTACTTAATTAGAACAAAATTAGAAGTAAGCTAAACCAGAATTTTTAAACTCTAAAGGAACTGCAGTGAGATGGGTGTGCATCCACTCACCCATTTGCTGGGGGTATGCAACACTGTGGCCATTCCAGCCCCTATGTAGATTCAACCATTGAGAAGCACCTTTCCTTTTTTGGCTTGTTTTGGACCCTATTTCTGACTAACGGCTCTTAGAATCTGAGGAACACGTCTGAAGAACAGACATATCTTCTCAGGCATTGATCTCAGGCATTGAACCCTTTAGTCCCTCAGTGTGCAAGTGCTGTGTCACTCTGAAATCACAAACAGCCAGAGACGTGCTTGGAAGTTCATTTTAAATTGCAGCAGATTCTTGGGTTCAGTTTAACAACTTAAACCCAGCTATGACAATTTGTTTCTTATTACTGGCTGTATCATATATCCAATGGAAATGAGCATGTAAGCATTCCCCAAACCCCAGAGTAAATGGATGTAGCTCAAGTGAATTCAAACTGTAGAACCAAAATGACTGACTTTGGCCTGGAGCGCGTGAGGAGTGTTCCTGTGATACCTTAACTGCAACCAGACCACAGGAGTGATAAATTCTGGGTGATAGGATGACTCTTACATGTCATGTCAGAGAAAGCACCTTCGTGAGCCTGTATTTAGACAGTGAAATTAAAAATCTAATTGTGAAATAACCATATAATCATCTATTTAGTGCATTGTTTAGCGCTCTCCAAAAAGTACATTCCTTCTACTTACTGACGGAGGAGCCCAGAACTATAGTAGTTTTTCATTATGGAATATGTGGATAACTTTCTTCTTGGCTTTCGCTTCTGACATCTTTTGAAACAAAGTGAAACTAAGTGAAGATACAACTTTGTATCTTACCCTACCACTCCGAAATTCTTCAATTCAGCCCTGTGAATTCTAACATAAACTGCTTTCATTTTCCTGTGGTAAGTCACAGACCAAGCACAAACCAGAACTGATGCAGTAATGTATTTAGCCTCTAAAATACTCTTGGTTTTAGGCAAAAAATTGTCAAAATAATAACCCCCTATTAAAATTGGAAAAGCTGTTTTTCCTATTCTCAATTGCTATACTTTTTCCCTTGCCTGTAAGTGACATAAATAAAAATGGATGGTCATCTTGCAGTTTCTGTTCTACAGAAGAGTTTTAAGAAACTAGGATATTTAGAAGTCTTCTCACATATGCCAGACAAACTTTAGGTAACTTTATTACCAGGTAACTTTATTACCAGTACTGGTTATCCTAAAAGGCTCTCTGTCTTCAGAGATGCTAAAAATTCAACCACATAAAACTCTAAGGAACTTCATCCAATTTCAAAGTTAGATCTAACTTTGCAGTCAGTCCTGCGTTGAGTGGGTGGCTGGAACAGATGTCCTCCAGAGGCTCCTTCCAACCTACACCTTTCTGGTTTCTAATATTTTCAAAATTTTAATTTAGGTAAATGAAATACTCTTTCTGGGAAGGATAATCCTTATTGTATAAGCATTATAACATAGTAATAATGGTATAAGCATTATACCATAAGTAATAATAATAACAAGTAATCAGGTCACAAAACGAAGTCTCTGACTTCTGTAGTTTATCATCTCAGAGGAGAGGGTAGACTATTATTCCCTTCTGTTAAGTCTGGAATAGAGAAAGGCATGGCTATTGCTAAAAGGCAAGAGAATATATCAACTGAGGGATGATTATTATTTCTGGTTTTTATATCTAGCTATTACTGATGAAGACAGTGAATGCACAAGATGGACACACAGCTTGACAGAGTATGTTTCATGATAAGGTACCTACACAGTTCTGGATATGGGAAACTGTATTATCTCCAAGTTACTTAAATTTCTGTCCAATCTCAAGGGCATTAATAAAAACAAATAGTGTCAATCAATCATACTACAAACCAGAAAAAGAAAATAAGCATTAATCTGGCAATCATTTGTGTAGCTAAATTTATCATGCTAAACCAAAAACTGCCACCTTTTCTGATTTAACTCATGATTTTAATACTAAGACAAACAAATACCCCCTCATATCCAAAAACTTAACACTGATTATTTATGGGTAAGGAAGACTCTGAAAGGGCTATCATTATGTGGCACTTCTACATAATCCAGATTTTTTCTGAATGGTCCACAAATAATTTTCTTTGTGAAACTTCAATTTACATGTATACAGTAATTCTAAGAACACTACAAAGAAACTTTATTTACTATACCTGTATGTGAACAGCTTCCTTTCAGCAAGAAGTGTTCACTTCTCTCTCTCTCACAGTACTTCCAAATTATACAACACATGGCTTTAATAAATTACTTTGCAAAATTCATTAATGGCCCACAGATACAAAGGGAATGTAATTATATAAATACCATTTCAGATGTGTTTGTTTTTGTTAATATACAGCTACTGTACAGAACTTCTATTTACAGTATTTTAATGTTTAAACTGAGCATTTCTGTGAAGACAATGCCTCTAAGACATGCTTTAAGATAATGCTACACCAATTATAGACACCAAAAATGCCCCTTGACAAATTGAAAAGTGTAAAATTTAAGAAAGCTATTAGCAAATACTCCATTCATTTTTCTCAAGTACGTTCTAAACGTAATACATGATTGCATCTATAGTGCCACTCTCAGGTGTTCAAGCTGTTAACTCTACTGAATGGTCTATTACTTGTGAACTACTGGAGAAGTCCATTATAGTTTTGAATACTCCCATCAAATGTCTTTCAAAGAGTGAAACATCAAGTGTTAACATCTGGCTTACTAGAAAAAGAGAGATGGATATGAAGAACACGACTCATGAGGGGAGGGGGGAGGTGGGGCAGGGGGAAATAAACTAATGTCAAAAGAAAGCACCAAGAAAGAAACAAAACAAGCAAGCTGTACTGTGGAACAAACATAAAAAAATACAGCAGGAATTCACCTTAGAATATCAAGCAAGCCCAGGACAGTATCAACAATACTCAAAAAAGTATTTAACACACATTAGTCTGTCCTTAAAATCCTCCAATAGCAGAGATTAGTCAACTTCCCTAACAAAATCTCCATGGCAATTACTGTTAGAAAAGAACTTTCTATTGTCTAAATCATCCTGCTACAATTTAACCTATTTAAGTTCTGACTAGATTTGAAGAACTTTTTTTTTCCCTTGCAACAACTTCTGTCTTCTTCATCTTTATATTAATTTAGGCTTTTTGAAGACAGATTCCCCAGCCTTCCCTAAACTAAACTGATGAAATTTTTTTATTCATTTATGTCTCCTGTGGTCTTCTTACCAACTAATTCAGTATGCTTTGGATTTTCTCTATTTGCCAAAGTGGACAGAATATGCTGTCCACTCTTTTCCAAGTGCGAGATACTGGTCTTCTGAATACTCAGGAGGAATATTTGAATGAGTTAAATATAGCACCTTTCTTTTAATCTAACACTGCAGTCCCTCACATCATACTGTCATCGCCGGCAGATGTAACCAAACACTTTATTCCAGTACCTAATACACTAAAGCAAAAATTAACAAAAATATAATAATACTAAATCCAGAAGAGCTTGAATGGAACTCAGTGAGTTACATATTATTTTTCAGTGAGTCCATAGCAGCTGGTTTACTTTTCTAATCAGCTACATATTTTATTGCAAATTAATTAGCAGAATGTCTCACTAACATATTTAAAAGAATGTCACACACAAAAAATTTTTAGAAGTCTTACTAAAGCCAAGATATGCTACATTTATCATTCTCTCCTACTCATAATACCTAGACTGTGTTAGTTTAATAAACAATCATAAATCACAGTAAACATTACTCTTTTTCTTTTTGTTTCCTAAACTCAGCATGATGTATGGTCAAACACCCTTTTTTTTTCTCCTTCGCTTACACAGGATTTGGACATAACTTTTTACTTTCAGAATCCTACACGAGTGGTTAATAAACTCCAGGTTTTTCTTCCTAAAAAGGATTCATGGATCCTTAAAGATCAAATTCCTGCATTAACATCTGTTTCCTACTGCGAATTTCTTTATTTCTAAGGTGTCTTTGTATGCCTTGCCAATATAGAATGGTAAGCATTTCTCATAGTTCAGACAAAAATCTTACTCTGAGATTCTCCCACCCCCTTTTTAAAATAAAACGACGTGTTAGACATCAGGTTAATTTTATTTAATATAATATTCAAACATGAAATGCCCTGGTAAGATATGACTCGTAGATAAGTATACATAAAGTTGTATATTTCTCCTATTACTTATTACAGCATTTAATTTCTTTTCTAAGTTTAAAAAATATTTTCAAATGGAAACGTGCCTTGATAGATGACAAAAACCACCATATCTCAAGAAATTCAAAGATTATAGATCATAAAGTTACAAGTGTAATTCCATTTGAGTAGAGTTTTTCTGAGCAAGTTCAAGATGAAAACAATGAAGATATCAACACATTGATACTGTAGATTTAAGAACTGGATCTGTACCATTCGTAGAGCAAAATACTATGTGTGCATCTACCAGGATATATACGGACGGAGACGAAGATCTCAGCTGTCACGCTGTGTGATCAGTTCTTCATTCCTTCCCCAACTCACAAAACAATTTCGTATTTGCATTGGTAGGACATAAGCTTGTCCTGAACACTGCCAGAGAAGTAAGCCAAATAAAACAAACGTCTGCATATACTCAATTTTTTCTTTTTCTCAAAATGTTTTTAGACAACAATATAGGTATAGTTCTATTCACTTGAGTGTCTGGAGTCAGAAACAATTAGTTCATTCTAATAAGCATAAAATCAATTTTTCCATGGCAAATCTATTCCTTCAGAGTAGGAAGTCTCAAGTGTTTTACAGGTCTCATTATCACTGAACATTTATTTTTTTTTTTTTTAGGAAACAATCTTTTTTACAGTAATGTCTATGTACAACACAGTGTTCTATATAGAAATGTTCTTATTAAACTGTATATAAGTAGAGTGGCAGGCGGACAGCAAACCGTTGCTTATTTCAGTATCGCCATAGAGGAATGCACAATATTTAAGTCCCACAGGCTTCTGTCACTCTTCAGTGAATCCAAGCATTGTATAACATCATTTGCCAACGAAGCACAGGGGAAAAAGACATTACTTAATAGGACAATCCTGACAAGACATTTATCCGTGATTTTTCAACGATGCACATACAAAATGTTCCTGATTAGTGCAAAAACACGCAGGCAAATTAACTACCTTGTCAGTCCAAATAACAAACCAATCAGTTACGTTCTATCCGAGCCTGACAAGCAAACTGAACATTTTGTCATAATAAGGTTATAGTTGAGACAAGGTAGCTGTTCTCCTTTACTTTAGGTACTCTATTGAGAGCTTTATCCACACTTAAAAATCATATTATAAAAGGTTTCCACGATTGCCTCCGAGGATGAGTTGTGGCAGAGTTGTGTCTCATGAAGGGTATCTACACAGTAAAGTGATAAGAAAAAAATATTAACATTGTAAGATCATAGCAGCTCTGCTCTGTCTTATGAAACATTTTAACATCACACTAAATTTAAGCAATGTGTATGCTCAGATAGTCAGACACCCATACCAAAGTTTCAAGAGTCTCTAAGTGTCAAAACATTCAACTGAATTAAGTATAGCATCCTTTTAATTTTTTCTTAATACAGCTCAAAGAACAAAGTCCACCATAAGAAAGAGAAGATAATTTTCTCTTATTTTTTTAAAAAATAAAAGCAACAACTTAATATTAATAGGCTTGATTGTGAAGCTAATATTTTCCTTAGATTTGAAACCCACAGAAATGCAGCTATGGGATTGACTACAAGCACAAACAACATGGGTACTGTGTTATAACCTTAAAAAATGCTTGCTTTATAGACTAGCATGTGGAAGAAAAAAGTCTTAGGATTTAGGAAGCATTAAGTAAGGGAGGGTTTCTTTCATAATGCATTGTAAGAATTCAGTACATAGAAAGCTCCAGTCATTGCTGAAAAAATGTCTTTGAGCCAGTAATTCCAAAGTCTTTACACTTGTTTTTTTCTCCTACTCATATTTCCAGTCTTCTGACACTTGTGACACACATTCTTTTCAAGAATTTTTTTTTTTAAATCAGTACAATTTTAAAGTGATGTTTCTCTACATTTAAACTCCTTAAAACTACTTGCCATACAGCAAATTCATGAAACTTATAGCATTGTGAAATTTTAAGTAGGAAAAAAATCCATGTTGTCTTTAAGCTGTGCACACACATTTTCAAAGAAAGACCTATATAAAGTCTCTACCACCACATTTGGTGAGGTTTGTTCTACTTTAAAATATATTTAAATAGAATTTTAAATAAAAAGGAATTCTAAACTCCTGTCACAGTTTCATAAATGATAACAGTCTGATGAAAAGGAGCCACAGTGATGCCACATGTTCCATCAACAGTTCTTTGCAACCTAATTTTATTTTTGAGTGTAAGGATTGTGCGTTTAAGAATTAAAGGGACAGCAAGGAAGTATTATATGTAAATCCAACTCACAATTCTCACTTCATCCCTTACTTGGGACATGGTTAAAATTTTAAATCTGGTGTCCTGAACTGTTATACTACAGTCCAACTTTGAACTTTTAAAGAAAACTAAAGCTGAGCTGTAAAATAGAAATACTTTTATAGTCATCTTATTATAATCCCCTTCCCCTAGTGAGTGCAACTAGTTTTGTCCTGATCACCTCTGAGTCGGTGAGGTTGACATGGGTGCACGCTGAAGTGCAGAAAGCTGAAGGGTAGCATCAGAAACAATTCGAGATAAGCTCAAGGTCTCTGAGCCACCTCTACCCTCTCAGCAGCAGTGTGAGTAGCTGCAACTGTACCACTTGAGTCAGGTCATCAGAATGCAACAGGATGTCACATCTGGGCTACCAAGGTTTGGACAAGAATACAGCAATCTATACTTTAAACACAAGTTTTTATTTCTGTTTCTCAAAATGAATTAGTATGTGCACACACACACATACACACACATACATCTAGTATATGTACATGTACTTATTATCATAGACATAAATCTAATTTTTTATTACAAATATTTATATAAACGTTTTTGTATAAAAAAAGAACTTCACAGCTGAACCAAAAAAATAGTAATTTAAATTTTAACAATAACCTCACAAATTAAAGCAATAAAGTACAAACAAGATTCTCAGAGGAAACTTGTAACTACTGAGCAAAGCAAAGATCCTAATATTTTGCAGTACTTTAGGTAAGGCTGTAAGAACACAGGCATCAAGCAGAAAGTGTAAGTAACCTATATCTGCACCAGTGATTCCTAGAATATCTCTTTGTATTGTGTTTTTTATTGGTAACAATGTATCAAGAAATTTTAAAGGCTATTGTCATATTTACTTATATATTAAAGATAAATTATTTTTAAGTGGTTGGACAATTTTTCCATTCCTACTCTTTTTAAAATTTAGCTTGACATTATTTATTTTACACAATCTAGGGTTATCTTCACCTCTCTCATGTTTGAAGTATTATTAATTAAGGAATCACTACAACTTTGTTTAAACACAATTTTAACAAGCAGAAGCTTGGTAAAGACAAAGGAATATGAATGGATAGATACAACAGCTTTTTTTAACTTGCAACCTGCAAACTCATCTGATAACTGACTACTGTTCTCAGACCTCCCACACTAATGACATTTCTCCTGTTCTAGTCTCTGCTTCTGCTCTTCATCCATCCCTCTATACCATTTGCCAACCTTTCCTCATCCAAATAACTGCTCCCATTCCTGAATATCCATTCAAATTTCTACTGACTGAATTACCCAGAGTTGCAACATCTGAACTTGTATTTTCAGCCTCATTTAGGAAAAAGATTTAATGAACATAAAATTTGAAATAAGGAAAATGGGCAAAACTGAACAACTTTCCTCTCTCATCAATAGGTGCAAGGAATATCAGATAGAAAAAAGCAACACAGATAATGAGTAATAGATGCTTTCAACAGGGAAGCTCTCAACTGCATAGTTGGTCCTTTAGAAGAGTTGTTTTCTCCCAGCTCTCCTTTAGTTCAGGGCAAAAGTAATTATGAAAGCACTTTCCTTCAAGTTTTGGTACAAAGAGAGGGAAACACACCAATCTCTGTCACTTTCCTCCCCAACCACACGTGGCTGTCCACTTCCACAGTTAAGTAAACATTACGTAAAGGGCAGGTGTCTAAGAATATATACAGATTTCCTTTTCAAAGAACTTTACAGGACAAGAAACCCCACAAATTATTTCAATAGTTTCTACTGGAATTGCCAAAGACCCTCTTCATTTTTGTAACAGGTACTGAAAAGTGCAAATTGCACCCAATCATAGCATGTATGTCAGTAGCTTTGACCCTTGTTCTCTTTCTGCCAATATAATACTTGCCTTCATTAGGTTAAATACTTACTGTGAGAACAATATTTCTGGCTGCTAACTGGGCATAATCAAAATACATTTGCAAACACAATGTAAAATCAGTTTAACTTCAAAGATCTGAAGGCAGGAAGCTGCTTCAGCATATTTTACCAATTCTAAAAACATTATGATTCTCCCACCAGGTTAAGTCTGTTAAGCCTAAAAATGTATTTGCAAAAATCCTTAATGAGGTGAGATGATAATGAAGGAGGGGGAAAATTGAGCTATTTAACGAGAGAAGTGCTGACAAAGACCAATTTTAGAACGCAAGGAACCGTATCTGCAGTAAACTCCAAACCATCTGTGAGATAAGCACTATGATATAAGGTGATATAATATGCATTTTTAAAATTCAGGCTGCTCAAGGTATACCTCTTGATCTCAGAAATCTGTACCCAACAGCTCTATTAAGTGGATGCAAGTTACAGAGCTCTTTGGAGAAGAAAAAAACCCCAAACCAAACCTCAAAAAAAATGGTGAGCAATGTGTCTTCTAGCCATTGTTAATTACTTCAATTCTCCTCAGTACTGATCAAGTTATAAATATTAATAAATGCTTCCTGAATTGTTACAGATTTATATCTGGTAATATACACACATATTAGCCTGTAAAAAAGTTATCTGCAGGACAAAATATCACAGCATCTGAGGCATCACTAGAATAGAAAAGCTCTGCTTCGTTTTAATAACTGGCACACTGGAGCATAAATAGTGACATTTAGAGCTGGTCAGTGCATAAACATGTTGACTGTCTTGATTTACAGAATTCTGTCTTCCAAGTACTTCTAATGCCCACTTCAAAACAAGAACACATCTTCAAACTACTTCAAAGGAAAATTACGCTTTTATTACCAAATGGACCATTTCACATATATGCTATCAATATTTTATTTAATCTTTTGTATCGGATATGTCATTTTCCTTCACTCTGCACTGTCTTTGTGAATACAAGCTTCTGAGAACCCATGAAAAAATATTCAGTCAATACGCTCAATTCTCTACATGAAACCCAGCTTTCTCTTTTAAAAGACTGCATTTACAGACCTTGTCACAACAAGGTCCCTGATGCTATTGAAACAGTTTCAAAATACTTAAGTCATTGGCAAAACTCAGTAACTTGACAAGAGAAATTTGGGCCAGAAAATTTCAATGACTTGAAAGGAAGGTTATTGAGTGATGTAATTTCATTTGGATGGGACCTATTCCAATTGATCTGTTTTTTGCAATGCATATCTTCCCTCTGCAGCTGTCTCTATCTGATTCAGTACGTAAGTGCAAGGAGTGACTATCCTTTCCCACTTAAAGTAAAACTCTTCCTTCCTGCTGCTATTATTCTGAATGAGCATGAGAAGCACATTTTCAAGTTTAATCTCTGTACCCAGTGTAAGAAAAAAATATACTCAGCTGAATGCCAACCCATGAATTCAAACGAATTTTGTATCTGCTAGAATATTTATTTTGTAGTTAGGAAAACAGGTCATAGGACATTATTTTTATCCTTGTTATTTTTATTATTAACTGAAAATAATGAGTTTGTATAACACAAGGTCATACGGTAGTACAAAACTAATTCTCAATCCAACTGCATGTAATTCATACTGTAACAAACGGATTGTACTTATTTTCAGTTGGGTATTTATCCAAAATAGAAATAACCTGCTTGGTACAAAGTGAGTATTATAAACATAGATGTGGTATATATGAAATCATATCTTCCCATACAAATTCGGTAACCACAGTTTCAGCAGCAAATAGGTGTACCACTAGGAACTTCACAATTACAGTTACTTTTAAACAGCGTAATACGTGGTAGGGGGTGGCGGGGAAGTGATATAAAGGGGGAGTTACAAAGGCTTGAAAGGAGTATTGATGAATAATGTAATCATCATTATATGCTAAGGAAACAGTAGCTGAATCAGGATGTGGCAATAGATGTTGCCAGAAATATGTAGCTGGCAGGTCAACTAAGTTGGCCTTTACTCACCCAGCTTTAGTCTCAGGCTGCCTGCACACACAAAACGTGCTTGACCAACAAAACTTGCCTTGCTGGGTTAGACATAACTGTGAGCTTTCCTATGATAACCTAATTAGAAAAGAAAATGGAGCTAAAACCCAGTCCTTCACTACCTTCTAAATTTTTGTATCACAGGAGATGATATGAGTTCTGCTGGTATTCCACTTTTTATGTGTAATCTATATACTTCAAAGTTTTAGGAGTTTTGAGGTATCTGTAGCAGCAGGAACATTCAGGCTGCTCTGAAGCAGTGCGCATCCCAGACAAGTCTCTAGAAACATTTCATTGAAACCCTCAGTACCAACCACTCGTTGTCTGCCTGATGCCAAAGCAGGTTAAAAGGGCTTTGGATTCTGTTGACAGTAATCGTTACAGAATATATTTGCAGTAAAATTACCTCTTGCATAAACAGTGTGCAATTAAGACCTAATAAATCAGTAAAGTCAAAAGCATAAACTCAATAAAAATATCTACAATTTATATTTACATAAATTTTTATTATGACTACTGTCACTCTCTGTTTCTGTTTCTATGAGAACTGTGTAATCCTTCAGAAGTACTGTATAAATATATTAACACACCATTAATCTTTCAAATCAAGTATTTTATTGGAAAAAATCTAAACTTTCTTCAAATAAAAAAAATTTTTATTATCATTGCTACTATTTATAGGATACACTGTAAGAAATATTATAATTAGCAGTTGTATAATACAATAAATTACATTATAATATTGACTTGAAAAAGAAAGTCTGAATAAAGGAGTCTTTTAAAACAAAATAAATAGTGGGAAGTATGGGTTTTTCCATTTCAGTATGTAAAATAAAGCCTAAAGCTGTTTGTTATATATTACTATTATAATAACTTTGTTTATTTTTTACAGAAAAGTAGATGAAGTAATTTTTGTGGGCTGGCTCTTTATCAGTGGGAATTGATGACTTCTGCCAGGAAAATCTAAATTTCACTCCACTGTCTAAGTTTCAACACATGAAAGACAAGAAAGTAACCCAGAGCAGTTAACAAAGATTTAATAAGGGTAGAGGAGTTGGTCATGTTTGAAATGACCGTGATGAACAATTTGCTCTGTGAAACAGGGAAGAGCAATGGTGGTAACATTTCAAAATGTGTTCAACACAAGGCTTTTCAAATAGTCTGGTACAGCATTTTCCCTATCAAGCTAAAAACAAGGCTGGATGAATGGACTGAAAGTCAGCTGGATTCTAAAGAGCCCCAGGCAATACCTTGGGATCTATATGTTGTCCAATAACAAAGCACCACATGAGGGATTTGGGGACTGACAGAGTTCATAAAAAATCATCATAATGAGTCAAAATGCATGAAACTCATCAAGAAGCAGAATGAAATTTTGCATGGAGGTGGGATAACTCCATGCACCAGTGCAGACTGAGAAGCAACTGGCTGAGTTGCTTTCAGACCTCCTAAAAGCACCTGGGGGTTAAAGTGAATGTCAAACTACGTATAATCGAATGAAAGCAGGACCAGCAAATCAAGGGAGGTTATTATTCCTCTCTAATCAGAGCTAATAACACAGTGCTTAAAATGCCATAAGCCATTTCAGGCCATCCAATTCAAGAGATGAGAAAACAGAGTCCACATAGTTGTCTACCAAGGTGGCAGGGGTTTGCAGCACGTAACCTACAAGGAGAGGCTGAGGGAGCTGACCTTGTTTAGTCTGGGAAAGAGGATGCCAGGGGGATTGAGGTGCAACCCACAGCCATCCAAAAGGGCAGTTACACAGACAACACAGTCAAACTCTCTTTACTCATGACCACCAACCACACGGGCTCACAGTCACAACCTGCAGCTTAGCAGGTTCAGAGGGAACTCGAGCAGATGCTTTTTCAGTACAAGGAATTGTGCAGTGAGCTCAGGGGCACTCAGGACTCAGCTGTATGGGAACAAACAAGAAGTTACAATAAAACGTTCTTGATATTCAAAAGCTTTCATTTCAGGTATCAGAAAGTAAGTCCGATTCCTGTGGTCAGGATGGGAAGACACAACATTGAATAAAACCCTGTGATGCCCAGTACTGGATTTCTGTCAGTTCCAAGGAACATGAAATTTGCTTCCCAGCCCTCTTATAGACAGTATCTGACTGTACATAAAAGCCAGTAGTGTATTTCTAAGAGGTGTCCAAGACTGATTTAGAAACATTCTCATTTTGCACAAATAGTAAAATATTGTGCCCCTAATGCCATCTTAAAATTCAATGGTATTAGTCACAATAAAGACCTATTTATTTGATTAAAAGGTGATTCCATATTCTACTGAAACCTAGATATTACAAACAGTTCACCGAGAAAAAGCCAGAAAACGTTATATGCATAGGTTTTATAACTGTGAGCATATCTAAAGCATATTTGTAGCCATCAAAAAACCCCCAGAAAAATAGTATTAGTCATTTATATTTACAGCTCCACAATAAACAACTTTATACATGAAACGGCCTAAGTAAAAGTTCTCAGATGTGCTTGCAAACAAATATAAAGTCAGAACACAAAAAGTATGGAAAATGCAATGCATTTACTTGCACAGTTCCTACACATCCCTGTATTTTCAAATATGTATCTTAACACTGGACCATTTTTTTAAAGGGTCATAAAGTTTTTCAAATTGATTGACAGATGTAGAAAGGCTGGAAAGATATGTTTCAACATATATTTGATTAACTTAGAAGGCAAACATTGCATATATTCCACTATAATTTCATAATTTATTTTGTCTTCATTTTTAAACTTTCTAAAAAAAACCCCACACATGTACCTAAGTGGAAATGGAGTAAGAACAGAATAAATATGAAGTACACAAAAAAAGGGATTATGACTTTCTTTCCAAGTAGTTCTGAAGCATGCAATATTTAGTAATAGTTTTTTCAAAAGAAGCCAAAAGTTGACCAATACGCATAAACAATCCATACATCTACGTTACATTATAATTAACCTATATAAAAAAGCATTGTATAGCACTTCTGAAGAGGACTACTTAGATAATGTACTTAGAACAACAGTTGCTATAACACGGTTGTTCTGTGCCATGGTTGAATGTATGCATGCAAAAAAAATTCAAACACCATAAATAAATCTTAAAAGCAATGACAAAGATAAGCTGTATTACATATGAAAATCTGTTAATTATTATATTTAAGACAATGCCAAAAGTTTTATAACAGTGTACTAAGAAGATGCTCTATTTGTGAAACTCCCTATCTATTAAATAAACCACTTCCAAAAGAACTAAAAAAGATAAGTGAAACAATACCATGATGTACCTTGTAACATGCTTAAGATTTTTCTCAAATAATATAAAAAAAGGGACCTCAAGAAAATTATATCACCGTGACAAAAGTGGAAGTCAAGTGAAAGATTGTCAATTTTTCGCAGTGTCATTAACACACAACTGTGTTCTTGAATATTACTTTCGACAGGTACATCAACAACCTCATGAAGAGTGATTTGTTTCAAGTGAATCAAAAGATGAAGTAACCTTTCTAGACAGGAAAATAATAATTTGTTTGTAATACTCATTCTTAAAATATTATATCTTGGCAGCAAGATCCACATGAAACAAACCTAAATCAACACAAATCAGCTGGGAGAACTGATGTCTCACCCTATACCATGCTGGGTGTAAGGTGAATCAAACTATTCAATTTGACATTCAGTATTCAATTTTACCTGTTTCCTAAACTTTTGTTACTGCTGTCACTGGGCACTTATGTTCCACAGCACAGTACAGGAAGAAATGAAAAAACTTTTTAAATCAATTAAAAGCAGACATAAGTGCATTGCAAACAATGCATTTATATAAATTTCTGTCTTCAGAATTGCAATTTGAGAGAAAAAAAATGAAGTAAAAGACCATTCTATGTCATTCTGCATGACTTTGGAACTACAGAGTAGATTTACCCTTTTGCCTTATTAATGGTCATAGTCATTCTGAAATGCCCTTGTTCCCCCATATTCCTTTTCACTATTTTTTCTGCTACAGAAGAGCACAGAACTTGAATCTATTAACACACTGGAATGATAGGGAGACAAAACATAAAAATGATGGATACAAAGAAGTTGAAGAATTTGATTTCAGAACATTGCAAAGTGCTTGCATCTGTGATTAATTTCTAAAATCTCTCCTTTCTGACTTATTTTTGGTGAATGGAGGAACAGGAAAATATTCCAAATAAAGCCTTGACTGTTTTATCTATTTTTTAATTAACACATCAAGATAGATGAAAGACAGTATGCAGCATCAAAGAAAATATAGAAAATCTTAAAACACGGCATTTCAGCCCAAAGTCCCTTGTTTAAAGAGAGTTGTTAATCAATGTATATTTGATTGGTTAAGTCATACACCAAACATTTTTCTCCATTTAGAATAAAGAGTTTCTAAGAACTTAAAATAAATACACTGGAACTGTAAAGCTAATTATGCTTTACCACAGTTTTTTTCATTAATGCTTGCCGTTCATACTTCTCTTTTTTTTAAATAAATACTTTTTTGTTCAGTTAGGAGACTTACTAATGTTTTGATTAATCAGTAAAAAAAAAAATCAGCTGAATCCGTCTTCTTCTATTTGGCATGCTTGTATTACAGATTTTTGTATCATAAAGTGATGCATATGAACATAGACACCTGAGATACCACGCTTGAGATCTTTCTTCTCAATCCACATTTCTTTTCCTTGTAAGTCCTGTAGCAACTCCAACTGCAGGGAAAGCATACCCAGATGGCCCACAGCACACGTGAAGCACAATAACAAAAGATCTAAAAACTGTTGTACCATCACTCTGGTAGTTATGAGGAAACTATTCCTTTCATAGTAACCTTCAAGGCTTCCAATTTTCTAGATTTCATCAAATTGACATGGATATATTTCCTCTCTGTCCTTGGGAAAGAAAGGGAGGTCTTTGCCAAAATTCAATTTACTGATCAAAGACTTCAATTTACTTTTCATCTTAAAGGTATGTGGAGGGGGACACCTGGGCAATACAATACACTTCCCCAAATCTCAGTTTAAAAATTTTACCTGAAAACATCCAGCCTAAAAGATACACAAGAGACATGAAGAATTTTGCATCCAAGTGATTCACGTTTTACACATAATAAAGCAGAAAATGGGGTCTGATACTGCAATTATTACCACTGTCCAGCACAGCTAACTTTCATGTGTAGCAGTGCCATGTAAAAATTCCAGAGGGCAAGCTTTGCTTCAATGAAGTTTCAATCACAGACACTGTGTTTTATCATTTCATCATTTCTCCTTTCATTGTCTGTAAGTCAGCATTTCATAATACAATCATTGTATAGAATATGCATCATGCATTATTCTTGATGGAATGGAGTGTTTAGACTTCACTAATTCAGAAACAAAAATCACAGTATGAATTTGAAATTAATGAATTGAAGCTAACAAAAGAAGAACCAAACTTTCATATGAAAATGCTTCTGGAAAAAAAAAAGTTATCAAACTTTTTTTAGCTCATTCAGCAATGAAATCCAGAAGCTTTTTTTATCTTTATCTTTTTATATTTTATCTATGTTGATAATAACAAAGACACAGAAAGCCTCAAATATGATGACCAACAGAAGCTGAAGGACTATTTTTCCCAAAGGTCTGGGGCCCAAGACAGAAGGAATTCTTCTGTTTGCACAATGAAAGTATTGCACATGTCTTACAAAGTAGCAAGGTAAAAAATAACATTCTAAAAACAATCACTTTTCTGGGGCCAACAGAGAACATTACATTCAAGCTACTGAAAAAGTAGGAGCAATAGTTAATACTTATCCTTTTCTTCAACTAACTTGTTAAACATATACATGAAGTTAATTGTCAGCTGATAAATTTTGCTTATGGTGACAAGTTCTGTTTACAACATTATGACTTCAACTTATAAAGCCCACCAGCTTCACATAAACTTTTCTACTTGCATCTGTCAAAGAATACGTACTTAGAAAATTTGTATTAATCTATACTGAAAATACTGTGCTGCTTAATTTCAGAATTTTATCAGTCTTCATTACAAAAAAAAAATTATTGGCTCATACTCAGGGTTTAATACAAAATGTAAATGCAAAAATGAAGCGAGTAGAGTAATTTTTCTGAATCATCTCATGGAACAGTGAAACTAGTTTAAAATTAAATATTAATGTATTTTCATAAATGGAATGAGACAATATGATACTTAACCAGAATTAAATATATATACTATTAAATGAAGTTTCAAAATAGAAGCCTCAGGTCTTATAAAAATAAAACCTTCTGAGTTTTCTCAGTACCAGTGACAGGACCTGAGGGAAGCATTTGGATGATACTCTCAGGCACATGGTGCGACTCTTGGGGCTATCCTGTGCAGGACCAGGAGCTGGACTCTGATGATCCTTGTGCACTCCTTCCAACTCCGGATGTTTTATCATTCCATGAAATGATAGTAGACAGTAATGTAGGACACGCCTAATACTGTTCATTACCACTTACACTGACCACTCCAAATACAAACACGTGTGCACACACAGATATACTTATCAACAGCTTGTAGAGAGACAGAAGCTACTACCTACAGCGTGAGAAAGAGGCCACAACAGTTTTGGTATAGCATAGAAATTAATGGCTAACTCGAACAAACTGTTCAGACCAGATATTCAAGGTACTAGGATCTGAAGAAGAAAAAACCTTACTCTTAGTACTCTTCCATCACTCCACAGAAAGCCAGCACGTGTGTTCCCACTTTTCCTTGAAATGAAAGTGGTGGGCATCTTAACTCTTAGCATCTGTAAAAACTGCACCCACTACCCCACTCTTTGGGGTACTCCACCACCCACCAGAAGGGATGCAAAGGATAACTTACAGATTGACAATCCTTCTGCCCTTATGTTCTCCATCCCTCAGGAGGGACCTCATCCCTCTAGCACAACACCTTTGGGCCTTCTCTCCTAGCACTTTTAACTCCTAACTACTTCTTTGTAGCCAAGAAAAAGTGTGGAGGTTTAGCTTTGATGTTATTCGTGATTTTCTGGGGTTTACAGGAATTGGTAAAGAGCCCTTTAAAGGTTGAGTTTCGGGAGTTTTTGTGTGTCTCAGTGTGCTGCTAGGTTAGATGATACAGCTCTTTTAATGCAATTCGACAGGTGACCCCTGAATAATGTGGTTGGGGTGATAATCTAGTGCAGTGAATTAAGAAATGCATTTGAAAAAGACACTTCCCAAAGAAAACAGAGGAAGTGATTGGAACTGTGGATTCCTTATCTGAACTTACATAATGGAGTCTTCCCCTAAAAGAGATACAACTTTCAGTGGAAAACTGTAAGCATTAGCACTGATGGTTCTCCAGTATGCTGCTCAATGAATTTATCTTATAAACTACAACTATGACATGACTTTCCCAAAACATGGATTTAATACGCAAAATTACCTTCTCATCCTTAAGTAGTGTTCTCAATGACCCCCTATATAACAAACCAAATTCTGCCTTATACACAACAGAAGACTTTTTTATTTAATGGTTCACGTTTATGAACAATAAATACACTTTTTCCTTTCACTTCAGGTGAAACCACACCTGAAACACTGTGTCTAATTCTGGGCTACCCAGTACAATAATGGACTCACCAGAGTGAGTCCAGCAAAGGGACTATGAAGATGATTAAGTGACTGGAGTATTTCTCATATAAGATGAGGCTACGCAACCTGGGATTATTTTAGTCTGGAGAAGAGAGGGTTCACTGGGAATCTTCTCATTCTTCCCCCTGATGGGGGAAGAAAAGAGAGCCAGACTCCTTAGTGGTGTCAAGTGAAAGGACAAGAGGCAACAAGTAAAACATGAAATTTTAAACAGGAAATTTTAAACGTAAGAATATATTTTTTTTTACTCCGAGGAGGAACAAACAATAGAACAAGCTGCCTAAGAGGCTGCAAAAACTCCATCCTTGGAGATATTCAAAACCCAATCAACTGCCCTTAGTAACATGCTCTGTTTGAGTTAGGAGGCTGGGACAGTCCAGCTCTAGAGGTCTTTTCCCATCTCAAGTATTCTGCGATTCTTTTTCTAACAAAAGCAGAAATGATTTAGACAAGCATTTCAAAATTAAGGAAAATTAAAGCCCTGCAGTTTACTTATTGTTCTTTAATGTGGAAAAACTAAGATTACCATAGGAGTTTTAAAAGCCCGCTGGTTTTCTTATCTCTTTTTCACAGCGAGTGTTATTAAAAGAACTGTCAGTAGGTACCAGCAGACAACAGGCTGTTTTTATGTAAATTTAAACAATTTTTACTATGACCAAGTAACACTTTTATTTTTCTTCTTTTCATCTGCTCTGCATTTTCAGATATTAAACTGCTGTTTTCAAACATTTTACATACCAGTAGTAGCACATTTTCTGCAAAATATAGAAAAACTTCAATTAAATATTACTGGATTGATACACATCACACAATTGGACTACTAAAACTAGCACTACTGATTTTACTCATGCAAAATTAAAATCATAACAGATATTACATTTGCTTTTGAAAGGATATTTTAAGTATTTTTTCCTCAAGTGCTTTTCTTAACATCCCTCCAAACTCATTCACTGGCAGTTACAGTCTTCATCAAGCCAGAAAAATCTAAAAGTTGCTCTGTTCTCTTGTCATTTATTAAAAATGGGTCTTTAATTCTGAAGCAAACAGCTCTATAAATAAAGTTATCCCTGTCACAACTTCTCATCTTGTTAATGAATCTTGTTTGTTATTCTTTCTGAACATCTTCAAACATCAACTGCTTTAAGTGTTAACTTTTTGGTCACTTTTGCCTCATCCTTACATAAATTCATTTTTCCTCCTCTCAATTCTTGCATCATGAAAGGTTAATGCAGAATATACACTGCCAAGAAGTTATGTCCCCAGCATTTCCATATTTTTACCTATTTATCAAAATTCTTTTAAAAATACAAATAATTTAAATAGAAATATAACTTAAATATCCTAATGTCTCAAAATCAGTCGATATTCTCAAATAAAAATTGCTCTGGACTTGCATAGATTCTTCCCAATTACACCAGCTACATATTCTTATATATACTTAATACCTAGTTAAATAAGCATTCTTCACTTCCAGAAAATTCTGCCGCAAACCTCCTCATGTAATCTTAGTTTCTATACAGAAGGACAGACAGTTCAGAAATGCAAGAAGAATCTGCTACCTCAAAAATAACCCTACAAAGGAAATGACAGTCAAACCGACAATTTCAGTGGACTTGACAATTTCATGAAGATAGTTTAAAGATGATTTTTTAAAATTTTATTTGCCGTTTACCAAGCACAAACCACAAGTCTGTGCTCACATTTGGTTGTGCTAATGACCATGCTCTCTGTTAGATGCAAAAATGCAGGCATGAGTCCAATCCATTCACTTTTATGTTTTATTCACTTGGATAATTGAGCAGAGATGGGAATATCTGAAATAAGAAGTTCATGTCACAAGGCTCAAAGAGATGTCCATTTTGAGGCCTGGGAAGGCTTAATACAGGCATACTTATAGAATAGAAGATTTAACTCCTCACCTCTATTTCCCTAGATAGCAACATCAGCACCAGGCATAATTTGTCTCTGACTTTTGGTAACAAGAACACTTTAAAAAGCTATTCAAATTTATGAGATTTTTAAACCCAAGAATAAACTGCGGCCACACTTTACACTGAAGTGTGCACTTTAATCTATACAATATTTTCTTTCCAAATTATAATCAAGTTTCTGCTATGCAATTTTGGTGCTGCTATTGCTAGCTTTTATTGCTGTATTAAATTGTTAGCAAACAGCTAAGGGTTGCCAAAACAATTTCATAACATCTATTTCATTTTTAATAGTCCTTTGTAAGAAACAGCGCTGAAATTATTGCTTATGCTCAGAAAAATGCCAACAAATTCCATTGTTTAGGTTACTGCCATTAGGATTTTTACAATTATTTTAGCCTTTATTACAACATTATTTAGTAAGTTATCTATCAGTCCACTACTATCACTGAATTATATTTATATGCACTTCTATCTTCTCAGGCTAAAACTGAGCAGTGTGTCAACTTTAAAGGATTGGCACCATTTTTACCTTTGGATATCACTACCATTTCAGTTTCCTCTCAAAACCACAAAAAACTCCTCAAAACTGCTTTAGCATATGTAGGATGCTGAAGCTTTGATAAAGTCCTGAAAGTGCTATCAGATCCCACAGTTTTTCTAAGACACATTCTACCCTTAAAACCCAATTGTACACATTAGTTTACAGTAAAAGGAGGAAGTTTGTTGCTAATGTTTCACTTTTAGCTACAATATTTAAATTACAAAGAAACTGAGGTCCTCTTCCCAGAAGGTAAGATTATTTTGAATTTTTCAAAGACAGCATGCTTTCTTGACCAACCATTAAATAATGTGACAGAAAATATGTTACAACATATACAAATTTTCTTTCAAGTAACTTACTGTACAACCAAAACTCTATGTTTATTTCCAGTGACTTCAAACTACAACATTTTATTCCTATTTAGATACCCCTTCATGGAAACAGAATGACTTACAATGACATCAACCATCATCCAACACATTGAAATTGGACAGTAGGAGGATAAAATAAATTAGGTTCCAAGAAAACGTCACATATCCTTAAGAAAACAAAAGCAAAAGCTGTGTTTTTCAAAGATAAAATTGTATGCTGTGCTAGAAAAAAGCAAGGCTTTTCATGAGTTCTGAAACAGGAAATCGAAAGCTGCCAAAGGATGCATGAACCACACTTTGGACAAGTAATTCTTCTGTCCAAGTACTCTTACATGTGTTACTTTAGATGCAGACAAGCTCTTGTACGACATAAACAGATAGCCACTTTCTGTTTTCTCACTCCATAAAAGTTTGTCCTTTACCAAGTGACAAGTGCTGACCTTTCATTCTACCATGTCTGCTCATCTTTTGCTCTCTTCTACAATCATTTCTAGCAATACACATAAAAATGACAAGCAGAAATAAGTGTACTGCATGTGCTGTGCTGTACAGCTGATGTGTAAAATCTCTGTGATTGCTAATTAGAAAGGATGCTTTACTGAATTATCGTACTTGGTATGCAATTACTGCACAGCAACAACATCAATTAACCTTACAGAGCAAGGTATTCAATATTGATGCTGGAGATATGTACATTTTCTTTCCCTCAAAATCTGTATAATCCAATGTCATAAACAATGTATGTCTAGAATAGCTTAGCTTTTGACTTTAAAGTAGAGGTTTCTGTATTAGAATTCAAATGGTTGGCCACCCTTACTCTACTTTCCTAACTTAACTTTTGGTTCTATTTAATAAGAAAAGTCAGCAAAACAAAATGTCAACATTAAATCATTTCACAGCATTTTGTGTCAGAAATGTAATGGAAAATATGCACATCATGGGAAAGGTTACTGTTCTTCCAGAACATCTTTTCACTTGGTTCAGGGCTCATCCCTCTACATAACTGTGCAGGCACTACTGATGTTGTTCTCTGTGGGCTTAATTTGGCAGTTGAAGGATTGTGGCATTTTCAGGAAACCACAGTGCAGTGATTTTAGTGGTTATCCAGCTGAAAGTGATGCTATGATTTAGAATAATTACTATGTTTATGTGCAATGGTAAAAGTCAGCTACTACACCATATTCCAATCACAACTTACACTTTACTGACTATTTTCCTAATACGGTATCCCATCAGATCTCAAAGTCAAAATCAGAGGGATTTAGTGTTCCTATTCCTCAACAGTTAAGTACACATGCAACACAATAACACTACTGTACTTAGTTTAACTGACAATTCAGTTAGGAAGACAGAGGGGAATGGGATGAGTTCTGCTAGTTAATCAAAGAACTGCATATTAATTTATGCTTGACCTTTGCTTTGTTACAACCCATGATATGAAAAAGAGATGAGAAAAATTAGTGAAATTACTAGTCCTTCCTCAAGATGAAGTCAGAGATGGGCTTAAAAATTTAGCTGTAACTTTATTCAAGACAGCATGGCAAAATTCTTAAATTGCATGTTTCACACCTCCCAAGACAACAATATTAAAAAACATTTCTTCAAATGACAAGATTAAAAATTAAAAAAAAGAACCTTCCAGGCAAAGAACAACTATTAAAAAATTCATTCAAGGGTAAATGTACAGAAAAAAAAATTCAAGAAGAAGAAGAAGAAGAAGAAGAAGAATGAGGTTGTTATAAGGTAATGAAGTGCTACCTGAAACATCCTGTGATACCAAATTTCTGTCTTAGTATAGAATCTTGCCTTTGGCATTTTAAATGGCCTGACGCAAATCAGATACAAAAACTTAACTTCCTTGAGATGAGAATGTAAAGGAATCACACGAAGTCCAAGTAATAATAACAGTCTCAACTGTTGCAAAGGAGATCCAGTTTTATTAATTGAAGGCAAAGCAAAATCAGAATCCAGCCTTGGATACGGCACAGATGAAAAACATAAAAAAAACAAAATTTAATTGGGAAAACACAAAAAAAATTAAAAATATGCTAAAGAAAGACAATTAATAACAAGGCAGAAAAATAAATGAAAAATATTCTCTTTTACAAACTCCTAAATTTTGCATATAGAAAAAAATTATTTAGTAATAGACTTTAGATTCTAGATTATTCAATCTGTAATTTCAATGACCATACCATTGAAGGGAAGCAAGGCTTTAAAAGGGTTATTCAAAGTATCTTGCTCTAAGAAGACTCACATGCGCTCAGCTCTATCTTGCTCAAAGGAAATTTTGTCCTGTTCAGTGCAGTAGACCCAAACCCACAGAAGAATATTAGGAACA
>JAWMRA010000078.1:25631234-25683273 GCA_035584735.1 Pseudotriccus pelzelni | reverse complement strand
GCTGGGAGTTTCCCCGACGTCGCTAATAAATACCTTACTGTTTAAAGGCATAAAACTTTGTCTCTAAGCAGTTTCTACCAGCCTGTTTTTGGGCATCACCACGAGGGAACTAAAATAAGTCAAGTGACACTAGACAAAATTCAGTAGACATCAAAATCATGCTGAAGTATGGGAAAACCAAATAAAACTTACAAATCTATTCCTCTCCCAAAAAAAACAAAGACATTCTATAAAAATATTGATATTAACGACATAACTCTCAAATTACCTATTTAGATGTTATTATACACATGTTATTATTTAAGCTACCTCAAAATAAAGTTCAATATTATAACTGGATTTCTCTTGTAACAAACGCTGAAAAAAAATCTTTATGAAATATAAAGCTGAAGAGGCATTATGATGAGAATTTTTATTATTATTATTCTTTTTCATTTTTTTATCTTTTTATAAGTGTTTTCTCCAGTAAGTAACTTTGCAAAATCTCAGCCTATAGCACTAAGCTAAAAAGACTATTTACACATAGATTATCTCAGGTAATAATAACATATGCAAAATTTTTGATTTAGACCCAAATTAATAACCAATTGTATGCAACTTTGCTCCATTGATTTATTAATGAAAACTTGTGCTATATGCCATTTTAATCACGTGAAAAGTAACTCTGCTCAATGCTGAGAAAAGTGACTTAAAATCCTTAAGCTCACTGCATTTCTAACTGCTTTTCATGTATGGGCTTCTTTGGTAATGTTAAAAAAACCCCAAACATACTCACACTGTTCCAAGACAAAATTAGTTTTGAATAGCACAGATGAAGCTTTGCACTCAAACTTCAGGTCACCTACTACCTAAACCCCGCACAGATTTAGTAACTGCAGATCAAAGACTGTACAAGTAGTGGGCAGCAATGACAAACATGAGAAAAAATGAGCATGTAACAGTACGAATCACTCCTTTTCATGTTAAGACTTCTTACTCTAATAGCCCATAATTAACATTACAGTTCTTTGCAGAGATATTTAATTTACTTCAGAAAACTGACTGCACAGATGCTTACTTGACACTAATTGTTACAAGTCAAAACTGATGCTGCAACACAGCATTTAAATGGTCATTGTCTCGTGTTGTCGTCTTCTACCACATTATTTTAATTCCCAAACATGAACATTCTCCGATTATAAATTTCATAACTATAAATTTCAGTCTTGTGGCTTCTGTAGCAATGGCTCAACTTAACAATGCAAAACAACTGAATTGATAATGAACTTAACAATTGTTTTCTAAATATACTATACTGTGAAATGCTCTGCTATGATAACCGTGCTGCATGAAAGTGACTGAAGCAGTTTGGCCAGAATGATGGAGTATCTGACACATTCAAACGCCAACTGAATTGAATTATTTGATGAAATTATGATGCTGTAAGAAAAATTCTTAATAATGCCCACAAAAATATGAAGCTACTGACCTCATCAAGAGAGATAGTTTTGCAGTCATAACCTGTGGTAACCACACTGGGAAATAATTTGATATGTCACGAGTCTTCCCTCTTCCATCAAAAATACTGCGATTTCAAATTCTCTGCATCTTGTTTCATTAAGTAATTTTAATCTGCTGAAGAGGTATCTTGTTCAACGACTGCTTTATCTAAAGAGCTCACTCATTACGTATAGCAAAGATCTCTGGTGTTATATTTTTTTATTTTATAAATTATTATAAATCCTAGGAATTATAGAATATAAAAAAAAAAGAGGTGCAAAGGTCTCTGATGCATGTATTTCCTAGGGCAAACAGAAAAATAATAAATAAATCCTGAGATACACAGCTGTCTGGGGAACAGATTACAACTGCAACACATAGTTTTAGGCTGTTATGTACAAACCCATGACTGCAGCACAGACTTTATCAAACAGCTGTAACTGAAGGAGAAAAAAGAATAACTAAATATTAAAAACTCGGTAATCAAAAAATGTAAAAACACTACTTGTTAGTGGAAAACAAAGTAACCCTGTAGAATGAATCACTTATTTACAAGCGGTTAACTTGTTACATACTGCTAACTTTAGCAGTGACAGGGGTACAGAAGCTTTTTGGATCAGCGTACTTCTAATATCAATACTAAGAACTTTTGACAATGATATGTACAGCTGATGAGTTCAAAAACTTCTACTGTTCACAAAGGTTCTAAAGATTAAAGCCCAGTATAGAGAACTTAAAAAAATTAATGTTGAACTTCAAGGAGGTTTGACTGACAGATCACTAAACAGTCCAGGAAATAATGTGAAAAAGAAATACTTGGGGAATGCTCACACCTCTCCCCACCTATTCACTGGTAAGAGGAACACTAACAAACCTTGTAAAATATCACAATAATACTCTAAAGGGTACTTTCATTACACTGAAGAGAGACAAATACACATTTTTCTTCTATTCTAGATACTTTAAAGATTCTTCCCAGTGTATTAATAGAAAACACCATTAAGCATCCCAAAAATTCAAAAAAATCCTTCTTTGGGAGGTGGGGAGGGAATCATCCTTTGCTGGACCCGCACTTGATCAGAAAGCACAGTAGGCTGGATAACTGTTCATGCAGTTTTGCTCTCCTTTTTAAAAGGAAGGCTCAATGCTAAACTTTACAGAAAAAGTACATCAGATGGTCCTGTGCATATTTTCCAACCTGACTTTCCCAATTCTGATAACAGAATTGAATGGAAACAAGTCTTTTAATCATTGCAGTAACTCCAGAATTTCAATTTTGGGTCACTCCTACATAGACTACCTCTAAGAGTTCCTCCAATACCATATGGCATTAAGAATCAAACCAGAGACAGAACACCAAATCAGTATCCAAAGACCTGAGCTTCTATTCTTCAGAATATTCTTCTATGGTTTAAATTTCCGTAAGAGTTAATTAGAAGAACAGCCAAGGGAAATCTGGGCTTCAATTCAGGTTTTCCTGTCTCATTTCAGGAAAATACAGACAAATATATTAAAGAACTCCATTAGGTACCAGGCAAACAGACTGATGCCTAATTAACAGAAAACCCGAGAATCTGCCATGGGCTTTTTGCAGTACAATTTCAAATGTTCCAGGCACCTGCAGCTTCAGGTAGTGGGGTAGCCAAGATGCAAACACACCTACCAGTCTGCTTCTAGAGAAACCCTAAACTACAATAGCATAAATCTTATTACCTTATGACTGACTTCTAGGTACTTGGCAAGAGAGCTTCACAATGCCTACAGCTTTTTTTGAATGTCTGCCCTAGCATATGAATTTACTGAAAATGAAAAACCTGTGGTATTTTACAGTAAAACGCACTGCAACATAGATACTTTAGTTTGAATAAAGTCCTCTCTGAGGAAAGCTGTGCATTTGTCATTATACATACTATCCTGCTATCTAGCATAAAAAAAGAATTCTTTCCAGAAGGCAATACAATGAGGTAAATGATGCAAAAAATTATCTAACAGGTAACTTATGCAATTAGAAAAGTTAACTCACTGAATTAATCCCTGTAAATGACATAGCAGAAATAAACTACACCACTGAATGTCAATGTTTCCTTTCATTCTATTAGTTCATTCCAATAAAATAATACATTTGTTATCCTACATAAAACATAAAACTGTTGCAAATTGTTGCTTAACTAACTAACATTTTCCTTGTGATTAATCCCTACATTAGTGCTCTTAAACTTCTACTGTAAATCGTAGGCTTTCCATCACTATAATGGACTGTTAATTTTGTTATAGTGCATCTAAGGTAATTAATAATTAATGTGCTTGTTCTGGAACAAACTTTAGCTCATGAAGAGCTTCAAAGGAAGAAATCCTTAATTTTAAGTTTGGCATGCCCCCCTGCATGGAAATGTACGAAATAAAAACGCAAAGGCAAACCTATACAAGACAAATACAAGGAAACATGACTTTTTTGAGAGAAAACTTCCAGAGGCCTCAAAAGAGACTGTCTAGAAAACACTTTCTGCCAAGAACAGGATTGAAGCTGACCACTGTGTGCAGCCAAGGATGCAATCCTTTATAAATTATCATCCTAAACTTGACACATATATTTATATCATCAGAATTGCAGACGCTTAAAGATTTTCAGTTATAGAATGACTGGATAACTCCAAGTTATGCCAAACTTTACAGTCAGTTTTACTCAATAGCTTTTGTTCAGTAAATATGGCACTGCATATGCTTCCTTCTTTCTTACTCATCTTCCCCTTTTAGGTCTGCCTTGATACAGGGACTGTATGCATAGCACATTACACTCCCTTGCAAAGTGTGACAGTATATTGGAAAAAATATGTACTTTCACATTTAGCTTACTTCCTAGTAAACATATGCACTAAAAATAAATACTACATACACACTTAACGATTTGCTTCAGAGATTTACATTTCTGAACACTTTATAACCAGCATTCAAACCTGTATTCTCTACTGTTTCAAATACATGACCTTCATTTCTTTTACACTCTTTGTAATGCTGAAGTCATACTTTTGTTTCAGTTGCTGCAAATCAAATGAAATGGAAAATTGTAACTTAACAGACAATACAGAAGAAAAACTCAATATACAAAACTACAAAACAATGTATTACAATTTGTCATGGGACAAAGAAATCGAAAGTTTTTCACAGATTTCTTTAACCTGATTTTGGCCTGTACATAACCTGTATTTTAAATTTACTCTGCTTTTCTCAAATCTACAACTGAGATGCCAATTTTATGTAACATACTATATTCCTAAATATTACCCAAGCACATCTTAAAGCTAACAACTGAAAGTATATTTTTTTAATAGCAGAGTTGAGAACTAGTTAATTTTTAAAAAAGGGGCCTCCATTAAAGAAGTGAAGTCAAGTAGAAGCCCTCTCTCAAAAGTTTTTAAACTAGATTAGCTTGTGGATTCTTATTCAAAAACGTGTTCTACGTATTGAAATTACCTACACAATTCATCCTAATTTTTATTCTACCAAAGCAGAATAGACAGTAATACTTGCTAGAGGCACTTTGTGCGTACAGCAGTATACTCACTTTCTCTGGAGTGTGGTACAACACAAAGGGCAAGCTTTATCTACTACATATTGAGCCACCTGAAATATACTTCTTTAACCATGTTTCTATTAAATATGGTGAAGTTCTGAAAGGAACTATTGTGGAGCTACTTGTAAAGATTTTCATTTGTGAGTTATGGCCTCACAAAAAACCCTAGGAGATACTTATGAATCAAATTATTCTTCTGAAAGATCTATCATTCTAAGCAATTCATGAACAACTGTAATAGGCACTCAGGAAACCAATTAAATGTCTAAACGACATAGGACTTAAAAAATTCACAAAATAAAAGAAAAGCATCATTAGCTAAATGCTCTCTAAAACAAACAGCAGAGCCCACTCTAAAAACAAACAGAACCTTTAAAATTATTTTCTGAGGTGTTTTTAGAAAATTTATCTTTCACATCAAGCGTTAGAAAGTCCTGTATTTCAGTGTAAGTCTTCAGTTTCAAGCAAATATTTTCAATATTTCATTACTGCTTGAGAATTAGCAATATATTGTTATAGGTATCCTCTGGTTTCACAACAGTTTCAAGCCCCCATTATAGTTCTTTTGACTGAAATCTTATCTCTTTTTAAAAGTGTCATGTCTTCATGTATGACATCAAACCCACCTGTGAAGAAATTAGATCACATAAGAATCACAAGACTGATTCTTTCTTGTGGACAAAACCACAAAATGCAAACTTTCAGTTCTAGTGGATGCTACTATACTGAAACACCTTATCTATATAATCTGACATCCATGATTAAATAAGCACTATCTCGGCACGTCTATGATACATACATACGGCAGTTACTAGCATATATAAAAGTAGGGAACATGTTTTAGGCAAAAACTAGTAATTAAAGAATTTTTAGCTTTAATCACTATAGTCACTAAGGCATACTTCAGTCAGTTAATGAAGCATTATAACTCATCAGAATGAAGTATACTTTTTTAGGAAGAATTTCAAATCCTTCCATAGGCAATTATTTAAAGATTTTAAACCATATAAACATGGTAAGTAAAGACATAGAACATGTAACAAATAATCCCTTAACCGTCCAGTGCTACACACTAGCAGTTAAAATGGAGATCAAAAAAAAAAAAAAGAATCTCCATTAGTCAAAATTAGTTTAAAAATACTTTTTTATTCCAGAGTCATTGCTAAATACTCCGCTGCATTCTTTGAAACAGGAAATAGTTTGAAATAGGAAATTATCTTCTTCTAATCCTTACTCGGAAATTCTGAAGCGAGGGCCAAACAAATTTTAGAAAAACCTAAAATTTTTAAAAGCAGATTGTTCAAGAGTCATGTAACCAGCCCTGCTTGAGACAACACACGGCAGGAAAAACTAGATGGCCCTTCAGAATTATTCCTTAAATCTGCAGTTTCACCAGTTGCATATTTCTATTTATCTTAGTGATCAACTTTCATATTACAAATAATTACAAAACATTTGTTCGGTGAAAAGCAAAGATGATGAGAAATTTTTGGCTTTAATAACAGTGCCAAACAAAATGGATATTGAAAAAAATACTTTGTTTTCCCTCCTAAACACCTCTTGCCCTACCAACTTACATTTCAAACACTATTTCTACCATCACAAAGGAGTCCTGCATGATGGTACAGCAAGAAGAAAGCAGCAGTGCAGGCAGAAGGTCACTACTACCACTTTGTGACAACTTAAGAGAAAAAAGGATTCTGAAAACTTTCTCTGACATAGCAATGCTCTGTGAATCCCTCCCCTACACAGCTTTGGCTGCATAGCAGAAAGCCTGTCTGTAGCTAGCACCTTATTACAGTCCCTGAATTTACTCTCATCAAATGAAACAGAGCTTTAAGAACAAAAATAATACTAAAAAAATCCAAATTTACTAAATACTTCACCATACTTCACTAATTATCAAAACTAAACTTCCACAGCTCATCAGAAGCAGTGGTAATCCAAACTGGATAAAGTTGCAGCTATTCATAGGAATTATCTGAAGTGAGTTTTATATTAATTATTTTTTTAAAAAAAAGTAATAGGGAAAATAAGATTTAAGGAAATATTTTTCAGAGAATTATGAACAAAGAATTAAAACAAAAGAAACTCCTTCTTCCATGCAGGATTAATGTTCAGTTTTTAGGCTTAATTATGAGGATGGTTTACAAGCGAATCTGTTGGGTTTTGGCATGTACTAGACTTATTTTTGGCCCTTCTAAATTACTACTAAAATCTTTTCATGTAGTAAACAAGGCATAACACCAATTTTCTATCATTATTTTTTAATTGCAGCTTAAATATACAGCTCTTCATGGCATTTTCTCATCTTATCCTTTATGTCCTCCAATGTGGTATTTAACACTTCTAGAAAAAGCCTCAAGAAGAAAACTAATTCAGTGCCTTTTCCATAGTAAAGCACAGTATATGTTTTACCCAGGGTTCCTTCCCACAACAAAATGGTCTTCCTGCACCTTTTATTTCTCGCAAAAAATAGGGCTGAAGAAAGTACGCCTTATAACTGTCATGGGCAGTTACAAACCTGCTACCACTAGTTCTCATCACTGTAATTGCAAGAGCAACCACTGTAACATCCCAGCTCTATTTCACAGTCTGTGACTGAACAGGATCTAGGATTACCTCACAGTATTAGCTTGTCTGTGTATGAGAGTCACACAGTTACTCATGAGCTTGCACAGGCACTCTGCCTCCAATTTGAAAATACAACTACAGTCTGGCACACAACCTCAAAATTGTAACCATTTCTGTGGTAAATCATATGCTGTAATTGGTATTAAACCCAGCTATTCTGAGCAAGGCATCTGTACCTGCGACTCTAAAGCTATGTGTTGCGTGCCTGTATCAGTGACTCTGACTTTTCTCATAACTCTGATTACTAGAAATAAATTAAAATACTTGTTTTGGAATAATCCTTCAGTTAAAACCAGTTAAAACCATATCTCACCTAAAGAGAAGAATTTGTCTAGAGAAATCTAGTTGAAGCATACAGGACCTAAATATAACGTGCTTTTTTTAATCTGAACTTATTATGAGATCATTTTAATGAAAGCTAGATTCAATTAAAATCCACCTTCTGGTTGCTAAGTTTCATGATTCTTCTTTCAAGAATTGTGAGTAGTCTCTATAGCTTTGCAAAGAGGCCACAATGCCAGCTATAAAGCCAAAATCTGCAGAATTTGTGGTCAACAGTGGCTATTTAAGAGCAGCTATTCTACACTTTAATTAGACTTCTGCATCTACTAAAACACTGTTCAACTGTCTTTTCTTTTTCACTTCTGTTTCAGATAAGAAACATGATTTTCAAACCCTTTCATGATCTGCATTAATGGAGGTAGCATTAATACATTTTTAAAAACATGAATTCCTCACAATCCACATTTCAGCTCATAAAATTGTTAATTATTTTAATTTAATTACTTTTAGAATGCACCTGTAGCTTTAAGATCATTAAAACGCTGGTTAGTTTATCTTTCTGACCTGCTCTAAAACATTGACAATTCACCCTTACAAGAGCAAATTAATTCTCCTCTTTTAGAAAAACAGATTAACTTGGTTATTTACAATGTAAATGTTTTTGCCAGGTCAATAGGTGAATCAAGTCAGTATTTCTGATTTTTCCCCTAAATAAGGGAAGGAAATTGATTGTGTTCTTAAACAGTACATTTTCTTCATTATAATCATGATGACAAAGTGATGTAGATGGAACCTTAACTCCTCAAAAGGTCAGAGTATCAAACTTACCTGACTAGATTTTCATTGTCTCCAGTCCCTTTGCAGGTAGCACACTCAGTCCTTAAATCCTCTGACTTGGGTTTCTTTTGCAGAACAGACTGGCGTTGTCTTCTTTCTCTGGGAATCCGTTCCTGTCATAGCAGAAGGCAAAAGAAAGGAATGGGGGCAGGGAGGGGGGGAGAGGAGAAGAGAGAAGGAAAGCAAATATTTTCAATTATCGCACTGAAAGTAACACTTCAGCCCAAAGTTTAATTTTTTGAGAAACTGTTAAAAAAACAAACAAACAAAACATTATATTCCAACCTCAGGTTTTTCTTCTTCAGGCACAAAGCTTCGTTTTCGTCCTCTAGTTCTCTAAAAGAGAATATATTTAAAATTCAACATTAGGTAACAGAATGTTTTTGCTATTCATCTATCATTCCTAACAATAACAAAAACATACAGCAGGAAGTAATTTAAAGCATTAATTACAAAACCACTACCAGACAACTACATTAACCAGTATTAGAACAACAGCTTCACATTCGGGATATAAATCTATAGAACTAGGCAAAAAGTAAATATAAACACCTCAGCATGTTCAGTCTTATTCTAAAAAAGACTAGACTGCCACCAGAACTACGAATCTCTTACAGACTTTGCATAAACGTTCAAACTTAATAATTTGAAATTTGATATGAGCAGTGTATTAAAATAAATTCCTGAGCACTGAAAAGTGCTCTACTTGTAAGCCAAACGATAAAATTTAAAAAAAAAAAAATCAAAATTAAAGAACTTTATCAAAACAGAAACAGAAAATAACTCTTACAGCTTTTGAGGAGTAACAAGATTTATACACTTTCAAAGTAACACAATTTTACTTTTTTTTTCAAACTGAAGTTTAGTATAATGGGTATATGGCAAATGCTCATAGAGCTGTAGCTCTTAGTAATATATGACTGGTACACAACAGATGGAATGGGTGATACAAAAAGCAGATATTATTTCAGTATTCCACTTAGCCAAATCAATAAAAATACCAACAATGTGGAGGACAAGATGTTCCCATGGACTATAACAGTAAGCACCAAAGTTTTACAAGCTCTAAGTTAACACACACAACTTGCATGAGTTCAGATTCAATCACTACATTTCATGTCTGAAACAGCAGCATTATGACCTTCCTGCATTAAAGAACTGCCACAAATGGACAATGTCACACTCTTTCCTTCTTGTTTAACAAGGAAAGAATATTAGAAGGGATGTGGAAGAAATAAGAAACATGAGAGACTATTCAAGCAACCCAAAATGTCTCATACACTGACACTAATTAAACAAACAAACAAACTTTAAAATGTTTGTTTTTCTGGGAGAAAATCATCACCTTAGGAAGTAATTTGTCATATGATAAAGAAAAGCACTGACTACTTCATGATTTCTTAAAACCTTTTTTGAAACAGCTGGTGTTCATTTTAGAAAAAGTAAAAAACATCTTACAGCAGTTTAGATGCACAAGCAGTCAAAAATCCAATTTCAAAGAAGCTAGTAATATCAAGCTTCTCCTTTTAGGATCCTCTCTGAAGATGATTTCCACTATCTTCAAATTAAGAATGTTCACTATTTTAAACTGTAAATAAACCTGTCACTCCACCACATCTATATCTTTCTACTTATGCAGACTTTAATCTGTATATGTTAATAACATACTGTTTGGGAAGGTTTTCTTTTCTTAGACAGCAGTTAACTGTAGTAGCAACGAATGTAGCAGAATAAAAAATACTATTTTGTGCTTCTTTAAAATTCTTTAATTACCATTAAGATTCTCTTTCACATTTCCCTAAGGATGATTTATTAAAAAATGTAAAACCTTATCTATTTAATACATATCAATATTTACTGTACAATTAATAATACAGTCATAATTGAGGTGTTCTACCTTCCACAGGCCACACAGTACACAAGAGTTCAAATTTGGAAGAAGCAATTTATTACAGGTAACTGAATTCATCAGTGTAGTATTAGAGGCATTAATGTAACATTGGCTACATGTCAATTATATGTTACACAACCCAAGGTCACTGCAAATTAAAACTAGACCAAAAAAAAATTTGATCAGACACCAGCACATTAACTGCCAATTTTATACTTTCAGCCTCTGGCATTAGTCCTAAGAACAATTTCAAATTTTGGCAATTTTAAGCCATGTAGGCCCCGCAAAGTGGGTGTAAGGGTGCATGCTGCTCAGATCATTATAGTATTGCCACTATTCACTGTGGAAAATAACATCAAATTCACAACTGAAAACTGAATATTCTGTGATTTTCAAAAACAGCCTTCCAGTAATTTGGCATTTGTAATTTTACATATGTTTTCACTATAGTTACCTTACACGTTGACAGAAAATAATTAGATAAACGTGGGTTGCTTTGTTCAGTATTATTCACTGCTGTTTGCCTCCAAGCACTGTATTTGCATTTTAAATTGCTTTGAATAATTTCTGTCATCAGTAGGTTCAGAATCAAAACACCAGAGACAATAAACATCAAATACTAGAGCTATATGTATTTGCCATAAACTATTTAAAATTTAAGATTTCTTATTAAAAAGAAAAAGCTTAAGGAACCTTGTTATTATATGATATATATAACAACTGTGTTAAAGTTGTTCATATTCAAAACTTGTGATCTTTATCCAGTAAAAGATGCAAATAAAGACAGTATTTTTAATCAAAACACTTGGCAATTCAATACTACGGAGATACATCAATTTAGGATTTCCCTGTATCATAAAATGGAGCAAGTCAGTTTTGTGAAATATGCCCCTGCATTTCCAAAAGTGTTGATACAGTAAGTCAGGAAAGCAAAAACTTATGTTATCAGTACTCAAACAAAATCCCCATTAAAGCCAGTATTATCCCATCAGGTTTTCTGTTTCACTCCGAAAGGTAGATATGCTGTAAAACATCTATCATTTGTAATGGACAACTCAGTCCAGATCAAAACACAGGAGGTGTGGATTAGACAGATGTGACACATACATGACAACTGTGACAAGATAATACCTTAGGACAGGAATTAAAAAAAAAAAAAAAAAAAAAAGGACTGAAAAATGGGAAATAGTTCAAAATATGTACCAATATAATTTTCTACATGTAGAAATAAAAGGTTTCTGTACAAAATATTTCAAATATTTTCAACAGTTTTCAAAAATTCTTTCTATTATAGACATTTACTGACAGCTGATTGGCAAGTCCACAGCTTTGGTAAACATTCAGTGGGCACTCAAGAGCTAACTCTGCCATGTGCTCAGACACTTCCCTACTATTCACAGTAAAATTCCAGCCACTGAGCATTAGAGCCTACTACATCAATGCAATCACCATGCAAGGACAGACGTTCTGGTTACTATACAGGCAACTTATGATTTAGAATTATATGCCTATAGCTAGAGGCTGATTCTGTATAACCTCAACTGCCCCAGAAACTCAGACAAACATGCCAAGGTCATAACCATGACAAAAGTGCAGATTCTATTTTTTGTTTCGTATCCTTTCACTATGGCAGTTAACTAATACAAATAAATTAACATTGATGCTAAAACCAGCCAAATTAATAAAATTTAACCTCCTGATACTACACCATAATTTTCCTATTCCTCCCCTTTTCCAATGATTTCTTAACCTCTCCTTCTCTACTTCATCCAAACCACATCTCCCAACATATCCCAAAGTTCTCTCTGTGTCCCTCACAAATAAAGTGAGAACGCCTTCCTTATACAGGCCTCATCCGTCTCATCCAGTAGCTCTAAAAAATACTCCAGTACTTAATGACCTTAGGCCTAGACAGTTCTCAAACAAATCTTGTAAAAATGGGTCTACAGGTTACTAAGCATAATGCTTCTATAATGGTAGGCAACTGCAAAAGTTATTTTTGTTAGAAAATCGAGTTACAAGCTATTCTTTTTTGAAATAAGCAGTCAAAAGATCTAGCTGCTGCATCGCAGAGGACATACCTTACATGGAACTGAAAGAGAAAAGTAGTGCCTCATTTCATTAGCAATACATCTTAAAATAATCTAAGCAGACAAAGAAAGGTCAACGAATTAAAACTAAGATGCAAGAATAAAATGGAAATATTTTTAAACAAGAGCAAAAGAAAAACTTTGATGACAAAAATGATAAAAGATAAAACAGATTAAATTCTTCTTATGAGTCTTCTTTAGCCTAACATTTTGAGGGGAAAACCACATGCCGATACATAATCAAATGGACTTCTAGATAAACTCTTTAAAATCCCCAAAGATTATGTTCCTTGGGTAAAGAGACTGAGCTATTTGATTCAGTGAAATCACCAAGGTGAAAGCAAGCCATCTTTCCAAAAATAAGGCTTAGCCTTCACATCAGTTTTAATGACTTTACTGTGAAGAGAGTAATGCTCTGAGTAAATGAAACCTGAAGATTAACAATGTCCCTTTTTGTCTTTCACTTCAAAGCTTACCATCTGTGGAGGTTGGAGAACCATCCCACAGCAGTAAGACATCCACCATGTCACATAGTTATTTCATTAACTTCTGACTTTGCATTTAATATTCGGAAAAAAGAAAATCCTTCCTCTTTCTCTCCAACATTCTAAAAATTCATACAGTCATTACAAGAGTACCTACAGAGAGACAGTGATGGGCATCACACACAAGTATCTATCAAACCTGGAAAGAAAGAGAAGTAGGAAAAAAACCAACATTGGTTTGTTTCTGTCTAATCTAGTTTGTAATGATCTAAATTTACAGTTACTAAAATATTCCACAAAATACATATCATTTTATAATATATAATGCAAGCAATAAAACACAATTAAGAATGTTAGAAAAAGCCTCTGAAAAAAAATAAAAGGAAAAAAATTAGAAAACTAAGGCATACGCTTCCATAGCCAAGGGAAAGATAAATAAAAAATTTATTTCCTTCAGACATCATGTTTTGTGTCACGAAAGTATCCATCTGTGCAGCATTCTGCTGTTACAGAGTGGAAACTTTCATATTGGCTTAGGGAATTAAATGAATTAGGATATAAATGCCTGAAATACAGAATACTGACATAAGAAACTAATAATGAATTATGAGGTCATAAATAATACAATATGATGTAGACCAAATGTATGAGGGATAAGGGGTGACTGTGAAAAGAACTCGAGACACTTTTAAAAAAAAAAAATCAGACAATTAAAAAAAAAGAACTGTCCAAAATGGAATGAAAAGTGCTGTGGGAAAATGTGATCAACAACAGGTTCAAACCCAGCAGTATGAGAAGAAGACTGAAGTGGGAGTCTCCATTCTGAACTTGCAAAAGCTAGAAGTGAACACTTAAATTTCATATTTTTGTTTATAAGCAACTTGGTAACAACTGGACAACAACATGAAACACATAAAATTAATAAGATTAGATAATGCATTGACCGTAAGACTTTGAATGACCCCAAGCCACCCTGGCCCCATTATGTCTCTGGAAGACACATGCATTAAACCAGTTTATTCAAAGAGAGCAATAAACGGCAGAATCTTCTCTTGGAGAAGTTTTGTTTTGCCAGCTGGAAAAACCCCACCACCATGACTGATCCAGAACTGGTCAACTGATACCACTAACAGTGGTGGCACTGTGAAGCAAGCATTACTCTTCTTCACAAAGTTGAGCACAGGAAATATAGTCAGTACTCCAAGTGATCCTGGAGTCTGATGGCACATGACATCATTAGCAAAGAGCACATTTTCATTTGAGAATTTCATACACACAGCTCAAAACTAGTCTCAGAGTTAACAATAAAAAAAAATGATGAAATTGCTAAAGACACCTGACTCTCAAAACTATCGGTACTATGGTTATTTCTTTCCTCTGTAAAAAGTCTGTAGCTGTTGCTTCGTGTTGCAATTGTAAGAGAGAAAAATGTGAAGAACTTCAGATGCTTCAATTTCTGTGGATCTGTAAATCTCACATTTCTTCTCTGAAATAGCACATATTTGATTTCTGTTTCCCTGACAGACCTGTAGCTACAATGACTGCTTGAAAAAAACCTGTAGCTACATGAAATACACAGTGAAGAGGGCCAGTATAAGATTACAGCCATGTTTTAATTCCGGTTCCTATGTAAGTTCTTCAGGCATTTTTACTTTTATCTTATGTCAACTTATAACTAACATACTAAAGATATACTTCCACAGTTTTACTTTTTACCAAATTATGGTTCACTGATACATATCATACATATGAAAAACTTTTGAATGCCAGCTCTCTCACTTCTACAGCCTTTATCATATACTGTTAAGGAGACTCTAAAAATCAGTCAACATCAGAATGCTATAGAATCATTCCAAACAAAGAGGTCAAGGCAAGGTGTCGTTTCATTACTACAGAGCAGAGGACAACTCTGATAGGAAACACAAACAGAACCGAACACTCACAGAAAACAGAAGTGGGAAAACCTTCACTCTACCAAAAAAAGTGACTTAATAAAATCACTCTGGTAACTATCAATGGCATGCATAAAGCAAACCACAGATTTCCAAAAAAACACACAGGTTGAAACTGCACAGATATGTGCATATCATGCTGCACATCAACTGCGACCATTTTGTCAAGATAGCAATTTTCAATCCATGATGTCACCCATTCCTTATGAAGAGTTCCATATTACAAACTTCCTTTGCAAAGGCAAAAGTTACTATGAAGCCAGTGGCAGAAAAAAATCCCTTTGACTCCCTTTGCTTTGTTAAAAGGCAGAAAAAAAGTTCAACTGATGGCACCACATAGGCATAAAATTACTTTAAATAAAGGTAAGGACAGCTATGTAGACACCAGATGGCACACTCGTTCAATACAGATCAAAGTGAACAACATAAATGGAACATATCACTACTACTCAAAACCTCTCTCTGAAATAATTATTTAATTTTCCAGAAAGATGACAGTAATAAAAAGGGAACTGTCAGAGAAGAAGAAACAGCAGTAAATCAAAATATGATTACAAGAAGAAACAAGTCAACCATGAAGCCTAATTACATAGAATCACATTTTCTCTACTTTTTTTAGTTTCCATTCTCTTGAGAACTTTTATTTTCTAGAAAAGCAAACCCTGCAACATTCCTGCTGTCAAGCTACACTATCGCTGAATCTTCCAATTAATTTGAAACTGCTGTTTCAGGCTTAAATATAAAACAGAATTGGAGAACTAGCAGGATTGCTTTCTACCCTTTTTAACAATAATTTCCTCCAAAGCACACATTTGGAGAACTAAAACAGGACGTGGACAAAAGAACCAGGAAAAACTCAGTTTGCAGGGTGTTGCTAAAACAAGTGATTCTTTCCTGGAAAACTGAACTTAACTGTACCTATTTACAGAAGTGTATGTGCTATATAATATGCTAGTTACCTTTATTTACAGTCATACCAATATTTACAACACTGGAATATCATTTGGAAAATATGCCCATCCCTTCATGCCTTTCCCCCATTGAAAACAAGTGATCTTTCATCTACAGGTTTTTTCCTTGTTTTTTTTTAAAAAACAAACCAAGCAACCAAAATAATCTCCAAACCTCAAACAAAACAAAACAACCAATAAAACTAATCAACCAACCAAAAAAACCGAAACCAAAACCCCAACCAAAAAAACCAAACAAAAATATAACAACACAACAATCCACACAAAAACAAACAAATCTATCCCAAAACTAAAACAAACAAACACACAAACAAAAAACCCAAACCCACAAAACTCAGATATATTCAGTTCACTTCAAGCATTGTGGAAAAGCTGCATCTTACTTCTCTCATTTTTAGAATTGATCTCAAGCCAAAAGAGTCCTATACTATCACATCTCCATGTATTTCGCAAGCTAAATGAATTAGCTTTGATGTTTGTATTGACATGTCATAGACTCAGTTGAGTTTTTATATTCAGTGATGAAGAAAACAAAGTATTTTACAATGTCCTTGATAATGAAAGTTTCAGAAAGCTGAGTGACTCCTGAATATTTTTTTCCTAGAGCAATAATGTTCAGTCCATCGCAATTAATCGTTTAATTTCACTATGTCAAAACCATACGAATAGCTGCTTTTAAAGGTCTTCCAGGAACTTATTTAGAAGTCATATCTAAATGAGCTGACCAATCACTGACAATGCTAATTAAAATTATGATTGATGAGTATGGATAAGTGGTTTAAAATTATTTGATGTTTCTATGAAGCACTGATACTTACACTCAAATTGGAACTGATGTCCTGTTTTCCCCCTGTAGGCAACTTTTATTCAAAACTTGCTGTGACATCACATAATTAAGCTACACAACAGAAGTTTGGAAACCACTTTGGTAGAAGTGCTTCAGTTAAATACAAGATAATAATCCTGTTTTATCTCTAATATACTTGGTAACAAAAAAACAAAATCACTCTTCTGCTATATTTTGCTATTTGAAAAAACCAACAAGAAATACTAAACTGTTCTAAATATCAGCATTCATTCATAAAACAAAAGCAGTATACAAAACAACCCCCTGTGCTAAGAACAGTTTGCAGGTGCTTTGTCAGGTTTGCAGGGGTTTTGTTTCTGGTTTAGATTTTGTGAGGTTTTGTTTGTTTTTGGGGGTTTGAGGTTGGTTGGTTGTTGGGTTTTTTAAACTTTTTTTAACTTAAATTACAGTCCCTTAGGTTCTTCCATGTTCTGAAGAATGAACAGCATAGTGTTGGCTACTAATTCTTTCCCCAAAATGCAGACTTTTTACAGTTAAACAGAAGAATCACTGTCTGTTCATCTGGATTTTACACAATACACTTACAGAAAAAAAGATTTTCAGGTTTTAAATAAGAAAAACATGTTTGATATCAGAATATCAAAAGCCTTTATTTACAGGCCTCAACTATTAAGTTTCCAAAATGCCTTCACAAAAAGGATTTCACCTTTATAACACTGGGTAGATAATTCCATCTCAATAAAAAGGAGAATGGAGTTTCCACTAAACAAAACCCAAAACAACAACACAAAAGAAAAAAAAACCACAAAAAACAAACAAACAAACAAACCCAAATCGCTCCCTCCCAAAAAAACCCCAAAAAACAAAAACTGAAAAAAACAAATCAACCAACCAACCAAAAAAACCCAAAACCAGAAAACAGTGTCTAATATGCTCATTAAGAGTACCAAGATCTGACAGTATTATTGAAAGATGGAATACACAAACACTACTTAACTTCAAAGGATACAGCAGAATCACAGGAAAAAGCTTTCCTTACCACCTCTTAGAGCACACAGCTAGCTTCAACTGCACAAAATTGCTTTAGAAGATGTCTATGTATCCATGTGACACTTCTTACAGAAACTCCGTTACACTTTCAGACAACAGCATATCCCGTAGGCAAAGCACAGTTTATGAAATTTTTAAAAATTCACTGAAATACACTTAATTTTTTTCAAAGGACAGGATAATCCTTATTTTGCAAAAATATGGCACCAGACTAACAACGTTATTTTAGCAATGACATGCTTGATAAAAAAAATAACCCGTGTATTCTTTTATAATTCAAGGATAGCAAATGAAGTTGACATTTATTAAAAGATGACTTTTTATAATATGGATCACCTCAAAAAGACTCTGAAAACCTGAACATACATACCTGAGCAGAGCAGAAGCATTAATCTCTCAGTTTACTGCTGCAAAACACTATTTGCATCTCTTTAAAGTATTTTCTAAAAAAGCAATTATTGTGTACTTACAATCTTTACAATAAAAAACATCTACTAATAAAAAATATTGCACAATTTTGAAAAGCCAATGTTAAAAAACGTATTCAGATTTATAAGAAATTAAAAAAAGGTGTTTACAGAATTCTGGTTTATGTAATTAGCTATTGATTGCTATTAGCTAATCTTCAGCTATTAATTTCTCTGAAATCAACTAGCAGCAGAAATAATAATTTGTGATGCTTATACAAGTGTGAAATTGGAATTACAGAGATTACAGATTTTAAAAAAAATCCTAGCTTAAAGAGTTATGCACTGAAATGCAAAAAAAGTCTAAAAGGTCACTATTTAGGGCTTGAAATACAAAAGCATAAATAATTAATTCAATTCTGTCCGCAAATACAGCCATAATACAACAGAACTAAGTATACAACAGAACTAAGTATAAAGACCTAATGTCTTGTTCATTTACATTCACTTGTAATTTGTACAGACCCTAGCTCAGAGTAAAATTATGATGTATTTAAATTTACCCTTGTATGTACGGTCTTTCTTAGGAAGCGTAAATTCAGAAAGGTCTCCTTGTAAACTTAAGTTACATTTTAATGTACAATATGATAGTTGCTCTCTCCACAACAATGCAGTCCAAACAGCTGGACCTTCTCTCTCTCCTCTGATTTCTTTGAAATAGCAGCTGTACAGTGCAGAAATAACATCAGCCCATTACAGGACGAGGACGGTCACCTCACAAACAGGGACAGAGACAGGGCAGAGATTTTATCGCTTTCTTTGCCCTCTCTTCCATACCAATGACAGGACAAGGGAGTCCCAGTGCCCTGAGCTGGAAGACCTTAGCTGTGAAAATTATCAACTCCCACTCGACCCTGAACTTGTGCAGGATCTGCTGCTCCAGCTGGATACCTCTCAGTCTATTTGAGCTGACAGGATTCATTACAGAATACTCAAAGAGCTGGCTGATGTCATCACAAGGCCCCTCTCAATTGTGTTTGAATGGTTCTGGGAATCTGGAGAGGTCCCAGCTGACTGGACACTGGCTAACATTGTCCCAATTTTCAAGAAGGGCAAGAAGGGTGACTGTGACTACAGGCCTGTCATTCTCACTTTGATGACTGGTAAAATTATAAAGAAGGTTGTTCTGGGAGATACTGAAAAACACGTGAAGGACAACAAAGTCATGAGTCACAGCCAGCATGGCTTCATGAGGGGAGGTCTTGTCAAACTTCATTTCCGTAGGTCATAGGAAATGGGGTATTATCAGACTGACAACTGGTAACTAGTGGGGTTCTGCAAGGCCCAATTCTCTTCAATATCTTCATAAACCACTTGGACACAGGACTCTAAGGTATACTAAGTAAGTTTTGCCAATGTCAAATCTATGTCAAAAAAGTTTACTCCCTTAATGGCAGAGAGGCCCTGCAGAGGGACCTAGACAAATGAAAGGGCTGCATAATCACCAACTGTATTAAATTTAACAAAGGCAAGTGGCAGATTATGCACCTTGGATGAGGCAACCCCGGGTGTACAGACAGACTGGGAAATAAGAAGCTGGAGAGCCACAGAAAGCGACCTGGGTCGATGGCAAGCTGAATATGAGACAGTCCTGGCAGCGAGAAGACCAACCATGTCCTGGGGGGCATCAGGCACAGCATCAGCAGTCAGTTGAAGGAGGTGATTGTCCTGCTCTGTTCTGCACTGGGGCGTCCTCACTGCAAGTGCTGTGAGCAGTTTTGGGTGCCACAATACAATAAAGGTATAAAGCTATTAGAGCTATTAAAGAACATCCAAAGGAGGGCAATGAAGGTAGTGAAGGGCCTGAAGGAGAAGACATTCAAGGAATGGCTTGTTCAGCCCGGAGAAGAGGAGACTGAGGGGACGCTTCATTGCAGTCTATAGCTTCCTCATGAGGGGAAGTGACGGGCAGGCACAGATCCTTTTTCTCTGGTGACCAGTGACAGAACCCATGGGAATGGCCTGAAGTTGTGCCAGGGAAGGCTTAGGCTGGATATTATGAAAAGGTTCTTCATGCAGAGGGTGAAGCACTGGAACAGGCTCCCCAGGGAAGTGGTCACAGCACTAAGCCTGACAGAGTTCAAGAAGCTTCTGGACAATGCTCAGGCACATGGTGTGACTCTTGGAGTTGTCCTGTGCAGGACCAGGAGTTGGACTTTGATGATCCTTGTGGGTTTCTTTCAACTCAGAACATTCTGTGATTCTATGACTCTATATAAATATATTTTGAAATATCTGAAAGCTAATAGATGGAAATACTACAGAGTACTCAGAAGGTTCTTTTAAATAGCTTATACAGCATTAGGATATAAAATACCGCACTGGCACACGATTAATGTAGAGAACTGTACAAGGGAGAAGCACTCTCCTGACTCTGAATAACCTGCTTCAGTTTTAGTTAGTCCAGTCTTAACTAAGACCAGTTCAGTCTTAGTTCTCTCACACTTCCAAATTACAGGAGGAAACTGAGCCTCCGATGTGATGCAGAAGCTGTGAACAGTAGCGTACTTCAGTTGTCACAGGTCTCTGGCCATCTGTCCTGATTTTGGCTGGGATAGAGTTCATTTTCTTCTTAGTGGCTGGTATAGTGCCGTGGTTTTGGGATTTCCTATGAGTATTCTGAATTAGAAGGCACCCACAGGGATCATGAAGTCCAGTGAATGGCCCATATGGGAACTGAACCCATGACCTTGGCGTTTTTAGCACCCTGCTCTAACCAAGTGAGCTAATCTGGCCTCAACAATGCTGATAACACACCCATGTTTTGCATGGCCAAGGGCTTTTCAGTGTTTTATGCTCTGCTAGGGAGGGATTGCACAAAAAGCTGGAAAGGAGCATAGCCAGGAGACTCAAACTGGCCAAAGGGATTTTCCATCACAGAACACCATGACAGTATATAAACTGGGGGAATTACCCACACGGGGCTCAATCACTGGAGGGGGGAACAGGCTGGTCAGTGGTTGCTGCTCCTGTCAAAGGACAGAGTAGCTCTGTCAGCAGGGCAGCAAAGATGTTATCTTGCAAATCTGTATGTTGCAGAAAGTAGAGAACTGGAGAGAACTGAAAGAGAGACTAAACATTTAAGCAAAGGAACAAAATCTTTGTCAGGCTGGTAGCAGTAATTTTTCCACAGTGCAATGCCATACAGTGTCAACACACTAGTCCACTCAAAGTCAGTTAATCTATACATTAGATACCATAATATGTGCATATATACTGTGTTAACACGTGAGGTGCCAAATCACCAGTGTAGCACCTGTGTAGCTCATAACAGTGTCACAACACAAGAGAAACACTTCAGAGCAATCAGACTTCTTTCCATTTAGCACAGAAGCTTGGCAGTTGTTACACAGGCCTTAGAACAAACCAATCTTGTCTTCCAAAGGATTTCTGAACAATGCCTTATATCACTCCTTTGTTCATTACTACTATGACTGTCTTTCCTGCAATATTTTTAGTTCTCTTTAATCCTTCCAGAATCATGAATCCTCACACCACAGTACCACTACATTAAGTATAAAAAGAGAGAAGAGGGAGAGAGAGGAGAAAAAGAGTAGACGAGATGCAAAGGGTTCAGTAAGCAAGAACACCAGATAAGTAAGTCTTCTTTCTGGGTGAACAACAGCATGGCAACAGTCAGTTCAACTGACCCAGGCAGCTCCAAGATTCCACGTATTCTTATACATAAGAAAGAAGGGTACTTTCCCTCAATGGGAAGAAGAAAGAAAAAAAAGGTTCTCAAACTTTAAATTTGGATTACTCACAATCCTAATAATTTAAACTAAATTAATCAGTTTGGCTTCATTCATTTTTAAAGCTGTTCTTAGTCATAGACCAGAAAAGGGAAGCCATTAGGGAAATCAAAGCTGTGGCCCAAAATTAAAGCAAACATTTAAGGTTAGATCAGGAAAACACTTGCTTAATCCTATGGGTGTATGCTCAGAAGTTAAGTATGGTATCTTCTAGTATAAGTCTGGAAACTTCTGTGAAGAAAATAAAGTTTTGCTGCATGACAGTTGAAGTTTGTATAACCCTAGCATGGGAGGATCTAAACAATCCCTGATATTAAGAAATTTATTGAAAGATGAACCAAATATATTAGAAGATGTCCAAAGAGTCATAGGAACACTACTCATGCCCTAAACTGGCCCTAAATGCCCTTTGATATTTTGTACTTTTTACAGGTGATGTGACACACCACACACGAAAAACCTTGTTTTACAAGCAAGAAGAACAAAATTTTACAGAAAAGAGCACAGCAACTAATAAAAAAGTTCTGTTTTCAAACTAAAGATGCTAAATATTTCACCAGCACAGAAAGCAAGAGCTTTTGCTTTTCTTCTCAAAAAAACTATCCACCATGAAAGTTTAAGAAAACATACAAAACAACGGGCAATCTGATGTATTTAAATCTAGCCTAGTCTGTGTCCTTAGTACCATAGTGAAGAAGAGCTGTAAAGGCTAAGTTTAAGTGCAAGTTGAATTTTTTCTTATGCTCGTAGAGCTCTTCAGTTCAGTAGTGTGTTTCCCAGCTTTTTACTTTAGCAAAACTATGTATTTCACACCACTAATAAGGCATTAAACAGAGGAAATGGAATATATAACAAAAAAAGAACATCAATCAAACTGAAATCCTGCAATTCAGAATGTCCACAACATAAGTCATCTGAAACAATGTCATTATTATGAACATGAGCCTCTTAACAACAACTCCACCATCATTTACCGTATTTCTGATTGGAATTTTCTTCGGTTCTGTTGGCACATCCTGAGGAACAAATTTCACTGGTTCCTTAATCTGTCTCCTTGATCTTTTGGTCCCATCTGGTAAGGTTTCCATGGCAATATCAGCCTCCATGTCACTGCTACCTGCCTGGTCACACTCTGAGCATTGCCTGCAAAGTGCAAGATTTTCTTTTTAAGACTGTAGTCACAAAAGCAGAAAAAGAAATATATTGAAGTGTTTGGGTTTAAGATAAATTCAAAAATCAATAAATCAAATGGACAACTTGAGAAGTCCCTCAAACGTACATTTTATGCAACCAAGCAAAAAACAAGTAAGACGTTCTTATATTCTTGACAGTATTTAACTTTGAAAACCAAGATTTTGAAAGTAGGAATTAATCTTCAAGAAAGATGCACCCTATTTCACCATTTTCTTTCTACCACATCTGTAATCTAGTCATTACTGCAACTGCTGCCACAGTTTAATCACAGAATTATACAGTGGTTTGGATTGGAAGGGATGTTACAGACCATCTAGTTCCCATCTCCCTGCCATGGGCAGGAACACTTCCACTAGACCACACTGTTAATCTTTACAACGACATGGTGCTGAATTCATTCTGATGACAGCATGCTTTAGTGGCAGCGATTTAGAAAACATGTTTATTATGAAAATAAATTTTAATATGTATTTTCTTAGGGAGCAGCTTTTAAAGCCGAAAAGAAATAGTTAAGAGACAATTAAAGATACAGAAGATGGAGACATAAATTAACAAACTTTGAACGCTGAACTGAAAAAATTGCCTATTTTCAAAAAGCACAATTGGAACTTCAAAAATTAATAGATGTGAAAGTAATGCTATTAACAAGCTCCATAACAGAATTAACAAGATCGGAATTCATCAAGATTCATTCTTATTTGCAGAAAATCATCTTGTGCAAAGTCATACATGTGGATGTTCACTGAAAATATTTTAATGAAAACTTAAAAATTACACTCACTGATCGGAGCCAATTTTGTAATTACTTCTCACATTATACTTCAAATTCAGAAAAACTTTAAATCTCTTCAAATGAATCCCAAGTCATTCGAACCATTGTTCTCATATTACAACGTTTTTTTAATAATATACCAACCAAACAAAATATTAACATTATGTTCTGCTACTGAGTGGCTTTAACAGGGATAAGCACATTAAAGGTATCTAAATGAAGAAGCAAATTTGCTTTGGAAGTAGGTAAACAGAAACCATGTACTCAATTATTTGAAGTTAAATGTTAATACACACTTGTGACAAGAAGGCATATCCATCCTGCATAAACAAAAGCACAAAGTCAGATATGTCTGGTGTGTCTGAGTCAATTTCTTCCAATGTACGTGTTCAACAGCAATAGCTCTCCCGTGAACTTTAGTAAGATCTAACACAATATCAACTCCATCAACTTTCCATGTTTTCTAATTCTTTCAAACTAATCCAAGCAGTAGAATCTCAGATGTCTCCTGGCTATACCAGAAGACCATAGTAGTCACCACAGTCCACCAGACAGACTGGTGGCTATCAAGACAAAATAGAGGGGATCTAATCCTGGATTGGGTAACATATCAGCATAACCTGACTAACTCAAGACCTTTCTCCTTCATTTTTTCCATATGTGAAATTTAGATAATTGTGGCTACATTGTAATGTTATGAAGATTCTTACCTCACCTCTTACCTCAAAAGCACTTAAGTCAGCAGTAAATAGGACACAAGCAAGTGCTAATAATACTTGCTGGTCTAGAAAAGCAGAAGTACTGGAGGGTAGAATGCAAGAGAGATAACAATTTCTCCCCCCTCTCATACAGTATGGAGGCTTTATGAGTAGTCAAAACACAAGGAAGTCAATTTATATACTTTTCAAACAGTTTTGGGCCAGCATACAAGTGTATAGTACTCTATTCTTCCTCCTCTTTACAAGCCTCAGTTCACACACAGTACCTGTTAATACTTCTAGATCTCTTCAGGACACTAGAATATAAAAGCAATATAAAAATATAAGGTTGAAGATGCTACTTTTTTGAGTTATATGTTTATATAAATTTGTGTGAATATACACACACAAATACGTACTCACACGCGCTTGATAAGTAAATAAAGGCACACAGACCAACCTGCGACTATTTTAAGATTTTATGGAGAAGAGCTCTCCAGTGATGTAACAGGAGAGAGAAGCTTTGAATAGCAACATTCCCTCAAAATGTTCAGTCTGCTTAACTAAAGGTTACTTTGATTTCTTTACTTTTAGAAGATGCATTGTCTTCAAGCTGTCCAACTCAAAGCTTTAAGGTGATTTTCTGTTTGGTAAGCACCAGAGAGCACAGCCCTCCGTAACACTGCAGCATCAGTCACGTGAGTAATTTATGTGATGGAAAGCACAACTGAAAGGATCTACTATGATCTGCTTATGTAGATGCAATACCTATAAATATCAATAAAATCTATATCTATAAAATATGCTCAATATATAAAAAAATGCTCAAAAATACTGTGATGAGCAGTTCTTACAAAATATACATTTTCCCCATTATTATGGTGGAAATATGTGCTATGTGTAAATTAAAAAATAAGCACTTCACAACTAAAGAGCTGCATTAAAAATCAAGTTTTTATAAGACAAAAAATCCCAGTAATATGGTTATACAACCATATTTCGAGTTGGGAACCCCATCTCTTGGATCTACCAGCCTGCATGTAGGATTTAAATAATTCCTGTTCTTTAGTTCTCTGCTATTAAAAGGAAATTACTCAGGTTTTCGTCTCCATATGTTCAGACAGCTGTACAGAAAATAACCATGCAGATCAGTAAAGTTCTGTAGTTTCTTTAGTATCCTATTTAAATATAAATAAGTGAAGTATTTTAACTTCGATGCTCCTGAGGAAGACAAGAAACATCTCAACCAAAAGATGAGGTACTGCATACAAGTTTCTAAATTCCATTTTTATGAACAAGAAACAGGTGTCACCTGCTCTGAAACAGATGGTGCAAGTGTCACAGCAATCAAAATTAGGAAAAAGCTAGGTCTAGAAAAGAAAAGCAAAATCACAGTATGACGGGGGTGGAGGTGCTTGTTGTGTGAGTCACAGAACAAAACTTCATGAATACACCAAAGCTAAGGGGAAAAAGAAAAGTTATAAACATGAACTTACAGTGAACCTCTTGATTTACTGGAATAGCCTCTACTATCATATCATAGTCAACCACATCTCATCAACCCTATTATAAAGTTTCAACTACAAAGCAGTTTGGTTGGTGTCTCCCACAGGACCACAGAAAAGCTATTACAGACACACACTCCTCTGACTTGGAAACAATCTCCTTTCACCTCCTATTATAGTTTATTTCAAGGTGGTTCTTGAATTTAAAGAACTTTTTTCCCATTCTGCTGTTTAATCCCAATATACTGATAGAAAGCAGCCATATGACTTCTTTTTGGCTTTGCTACAGTTATGCTCACTTAATTTCACCTCTTCAATCTTCAACTACCTCTAAATTATCAAGCACTGCCATGCACCATAAACAAATTAACAGAAGAAACTGTGCGAAAGATTCAATTTTTTCTACACAGGTTTTGTTTTGCTTTGAGTCTGGATTTACCTAATCTAGACTCACAGAGAAAACCAGCAGTAAGCAATAGTGTGCCTACTGCTAAAACTACTGGAAGTGTTTGTTCCATCAAGAAATTTCACTACTGATTTGACACCTTTTAATCATACAGAAGTCTTTGAATAAGCACTAACAACCCACAAAAGAAGTGTGATTTTGTTGTCATTTCAATCTAACTTGGTACAAGACGAATGGTACCAGAGACAACTTCCCATCTCACAAACATCAACTCACTAGCAATGAGTTGGGAAAAGAGTAAATTTAAATCTTCTGTGATTAGTGAATACACTACAATGCTTCCAGAAAACAGTTCTGTCCACGGTGTTTAGAAAGGAAAACTGTACAGTTAGTTAGAGTGCGGCTTGTTTTTAATTAGGAAGAAACAGACATATTCTGTGACAAATCATTTCTTGCCATGTATACAAAGAATTGAACCACTCTGAATCCCAGAAACATGGACCACAGCTTTAAGATGACACCTATACTCTCTAAATTACACGTGCTGAATGACGTACTGGAGGTGGTAGGGGCTGCTTTTATCTGGAGATAAAAGACAGTATATATGAACCAAATATAGTTTGCCAAAGAGCTTCAAAGAGCATCTTACAGACAGTAAAGGTACTGAAAATTTGCCATTTGCAATGACCCAAACATCCTTCAATTCGGAAAAGTGACAAATACACAGAAATGTGTATGTGTTAGATGCAACGTCACATTGCTCATGCTTACAAAAGTTAACAATTATATATTATTTTCTAATGACTAAGATGAAAAAACATATAAGATATGCTGGATCAGTACTAAATGAGTGAGATCACAAATATAAATGAATGTCCAGATACTGAATGCATGTTCATGGGAGTACTGGTCAAGAACTCTACAGCTCATTCTGTACTGTGGCCAATACTCCCCACAGCAGTCAATGCTAAAATAGCTTGGCCTTTCAACAAAAATAAAAGCCATGAAGCTTAATATAATTGTTAGCCCTTCATCTCAGTCTCTAGCATTTCATATGGTACCATAAGTTATCACTGTTTTTCAGCAATCTCATTTCAATAGAAAGAGCTAATCTCTGTTGGTAGCTGCCAAGTATTTTCTTAATGAAAATGTCAGTATTTTCCAATTAGATTTTGATTCATTGTATTGTCTGTCAACACTTATGCATTGCTTTCGTACCCATTAAGATCATTCTCTACCAGGAAAAACACACAATTCCCAATCCAGAATGGCCAGGACCATAAAAACACAAGTTGTCAACAAGAATGCTAAGGCTTAGCATGATGATTACATGTGAATCAAAATAATATTCTAGTGTTTAATCAACACTTTTCTAGGATTTCTATGAAACTGAAAATTCCCGATTTTTACATAAAATTATACCACAGTATTGGTAAAGTATACGACTCTAATCATCAAAACTTTTGCAAGGGCTCAAGTTAGCAATTATGTGTAAATTATTAGCAGTGATAACGGAACAGGAAAAAAAAAGAAACAATTAATTTTAACTTTTTCCTGCTTATTTTAAAAGAGAACTAAACTCAGTGTTTTTAACCACTCTTAAATAAAGTCTTTCAACCTGCCTAAAGTTTTAAGGCATTTCCTACTACACCAATTTTTTTTTAATATTTTTGCTAAGTTCCCATTATATCCCATACAAATATGTAAAAAGTACATGGCCCCCATATAAAAAAAAATTGCACTTTTCTTCATATCTTAATCAAAAGAGAAAAATTATATTCAAAACAGTGGGGGGGGGAGAGAACCTACTGAACTCAGATTAAGGGTCTGTTCTATATGCTCTCTACTGATCCTGAAAAGAATACATAAAGGCATGTTCAATGATGAAAGGAATGCAATCAATGCAGCTCAATTTTTCTGCTATCATCTCACACTCCAGAATATGCCTTAGCTAATTAGAAGTAAAAGCCAAGTTTGTGATCTGAGATATAATTGAAGCATGAAATTCACAACAAAGATAAGTTAGAGCTTTGAAATGAAAGCGCTTTACTGCCTAACCTGACCTATGCTGCCTTTAACACCTACTGAGAATTATAGTCTTACATCTTTTGGACTGATAGCTTTAAGTGAGCCTTTTCAGCTTTGTTAAAAAGCAGAACAAAAATCAAACCTCCTGTGCAAATGTAGAAGCTATCTAAAAAATTTTTTAAAAAAAAGAAGCTTCCATGTAAAATAACTACTTGACAAATTTGACCAAAGAGATGGAAAGTCCAACATCACACACTACATTAAATAATTAAAGGAAAAATAACTTCAGAAAAATATTAATGATGGTAAAAATCTTTCTGAGATTTTCATCTTTGAAATGAAATCTCTATTAATTTACTAAGCAAATTTACTTAGGTACATCCAGGTTTTGTCACACTAAGATATAAAAAAAGAGAAGCCTCCCATTACATGTACTGACCCATCTTGTTCTGCACACAATCTTCAAAACTAACCAGACATCTTAAGTAAATGTTTTATGCAAGTTTTTAAAAAATAATTTAAAAAAACTTAAGAGATACATGAAGAAAAACAGAAACCAAGGTTTTTTCTATTAAAATAGTTTTACTGTATTTTTAGCAGGAATTCTTATACTATTCTGATTTGGTACCTTAATGTTCAAACAAGGTGATGAATGACTCCTGGAGATGCTGTATACTAACTTCTTGCCAGCTAAAAAACTGCTTCTGAATAACTGCTTCTAACACATTTCACAGAGCAGTTTCAAGATGCAGAATGCTAACACTACACAGCAGCAAGCTAATTTTACGACAGTTTTGAAATCAACCCTTTTGCCACCTTATCGTTCCTCCATTGTACCACTCAGATTTTGTTCTGCTCCACTGGCACAGAAAGAACTTTAATTCATGGAAACGTAACTGCAACAAGTACAGTTATACATGTGCTTCTGCCATTGCACATTTGAATCACAGAGACAGCAGTAAACCCAACATTTCCCATATTGCAATAAACAGATCTACTACTTACAAGTTTATTTTAAAATATTTACAAATATTTTCCTGAAGATCTGGACAGAGTTGCATATCTGGGTCCTAAGATAAACAGAAAACCAAGTCTTTCATTTACTGAAAGTAGTCTGTATTTTCCTACCGCTATTATATTGCAGCATTAAAAATCACAAACAAACTCAAAAGCTAAGAAAATTACAGCTACAGCCTATTTCTACATAGTGGCCAATAATGAGAGAATGTTTACTCTTTTACACTTTTTTTATCCTTTTTTTAATAACCTGAAAATAATTCAGTTCAGACTGCATTAAAGCAATGTCTAAACCACACAGAATTTACAAGTCTGTTCACATTTACATCCTACTTTAAGTACAGAGATAGCACAAGACAACAAACATATCAGCTGCATTCTTACCAGTAACTGTTCTTGGTCTTCCTTGGCATCCTTGTAAGAGGTGGATCCAGGCAACCAAGATGATAATGGAGTTTACAAGTGTCACACAGTAGCAACAGGTGCTGATCATGGTTCTTCTTGCAAATTCCACAACTTTTAATGTAGATAGCACAAAAGCATTACAATTACATTTGAAATCATGAAGAATAAATGATGCACCCCAGCACATTCCTCAGTTTCAATACAAATAGGTGGCAACTTCAATTTGAATGCATCTTTTAAGTGCATAATTACGTTTTGGAGTAATTACAGAGTAATTTTTGAGAGTTTTTTAAGGAGCTTCTACATTTATGCAGTAAAGCATAAAAGACACCTAACAGAGTTAACAAAACAAATGGCTTTCAGTTTAAATTCTTGAGGACTTCTAAAAAGTAAGTAATCACTCAGTACTTCAACAAAACATACCAGTGGCAAATGGAAAAAACTTCACCAAAAACTTAAGCATCAAATGCTTAAATATAAAATTATGCTGCTATTATCAGTTGTAACAATCATGAGCTTATTTAGGTAACCACCCTGACACAGGTCTGTGCTGCTGTTATGCTGGGCAATGTAACAACTCACAGCAAATTACATTTCCTTTCTATTGCTATTTTACTGGAACTGAAATTTTACTTACTTTGAAAATATCAGGTGTTCACTGATTGCACTATAACATGGCAGAAACTAAATGACTGGATTTGAACGAAACAGAACTAGCAAGGCATGACTCCTATGATTTGTGTACATATCTAAATTGCCAAATCCTCAGCCCACTGCCATGTTCCTAAGATTTGTACCTCTCACAGCACTAATATTAACTGTTGCTTATGTAAATCATCTTCATTTAGCCTTCTAGCTGGACAAGACACCACTTCCTGTGGTTGCAGGCCTGGCTGCTGCTCTCTAGACAAGGATAGAACATGTCGCTTCTCAGCTGTGGTGAGAGACAACGTGTACTTTGCAGTCATGCTCTGGAATCCTAGTACACACTATTAGGCTTAATTAAAAACCCAGTCAGTAGCTTCACAGCTTATGGAGAAGGGGAAAAGTTGGAACAATGACAGAGTAAGTGAATACATTTCATATTCTTGGGAATTAATAAAAATAGAAGTAGGGCAATTTAGTATGAGCAAAAAGTACAAATTCTTACAAGTGTTTTATGCAGCCAGCCATTGTGACTAAACAGCATGATCACTATCCACAAAATCATCCACTTAGATGATTGCATGCAAAAAATGAGATAACCTGTTAATTTTCACATCACATTAAAAAAGGATCTTTTTATTTCAGATGAAAGAGTTACCTTTGTCATTAAAGCACTAGCACAAAATTAGCAAAAACATCCAAGTCTTACTCGTGTGTGCTAGGGTAAAGTACTGACCCTTACTCAACTTAGCATTCAGAAGTAAGAAAAACACATAGACAACTTTAAAGCGTTTTGTTAATTAAAAACTGAAGCATACAATTTTCTCTGAACCCTTTCTGAAACTATAACTTACTATTCTGTCAAGATTTAATTACTTGCCTATAAAGTACGGCCGGAAGTGTAGATGTCTTCTGTGCTCCTCCTTCCTTTTTACTTGGTTTCCTTTCCTTAGGAGCCCGTAAAATTGCTGGTATGTTCAATTTCTATTGGATTTGAAGAAATGCAGTACACATGAATCTTGACACTTTTAAAGAACACCACTCCAATCTCAATGTATGAAGGACACATAATAATGAGTGGGAGATTGCTTAGGTAGCTATTTTACAGACAAGAGCAACCACACATTTATCCCAATGTGATTTTGTAACATAATCTTATACTAATTTTTTCAGTTCAATAAAAAACACACAGAAAGACTAGCTTTTAGAATTTTTCCTCAAGCTTCCAATAGAGGGTTGGGCAAGGATTCATTTGTCTAAGCAGCTGAAACAAGCAAAGGCAAATTCATGAATCTGACAGAATACTGAGGCAGTTTATTTTCCGCAGCACTGCAGCTACGCTGGTGCTCGATAGGTTAATTAGAAAAATTATCTTATTGGACCAAGCCCTCCACAAAGCAGACGAGACTCTCTTCGGATTTCTACTAATCTGCAGTATGCTGGCTTCTCAGACAGCAACCATCTATCAAAGTCATTTCTCAGCAGTCCCGTGGGTCTGCATCTGTTCAACCAACTGGAAAAAAAATGTCATGCAAGCTGTGTAAATGAATTCTGCTCAACTCTTCTTTTTTTCTTTTTTTTTTTTAATTTAGTAACATTTGCATTAGGAAATACATTTCTAAATACTTACTCAAAGGAGAGAAAAATATCCTTGGTTCAAAAGATACATTATGTGAGAATCCTTCTATGCATGTAGGAGAGATGGGCAGACAAACAGAACTAGAAAAAGCTTGCATATCTTTGGAACTACTACAGCATAAATAAAATGTAACGTTCATTTTCTGAACAGCAGCACAAACTCAGCAGAACCAAAGGGCACAACAAAATTATGACCTAATTGTATGACTGCATTTTCACAATAAGGAGTTTCTTCAATCTTGAATCATAATTGGAAATTATTTCAATCTCCCTCTCACACGCAAAATGACACTGCCTTTTAATACCTCTGACATAAAACATATCTGAAAACACTGCAAGAATCTACACTTCTCTTTTTTCCTGCATCAGTGAGAACAAAGATAAGCACTGGCAACAGGAAGTAATCCAAATCTTCTACTCTCCTAGATATTTATATTCATTTCATCAAAATATTCTGCTCTGTCCAGTTGCACACCATCACTGCATTTAAAAGGACCTATCTCTTACAAAAGCCATAAAGAGTTAACATTATTTGAAGACTACAGTAGCTAAAGACAACATGGATACAAAACCAGCAGGATTAACTCAACACTTTATGTTAAGGTTCATCACAAATGACAGGTCAATCACTTACACCAAATGAAAGAATTTTACAAACAAGAACACTATTACAAAAACAAAATTAAGCTACAGGTTCCCCGTAGGTGGTTTGCAGGAGGCTAGGAACTTCAATCAGAAAGCATTATCCCCAGAGTAAAGCCTGGGTCTGATCAAATCAAATCAATTTATTTGGCCATAGAAATGACAAACAGAAACAAAAAGGGCTATTCTTAGAAAACTAGTTCTGCCTTCTTCTGTAAAGTGGGGGGAGGAGAACCAACCAACCTGTCCAATGATTCTACCCAAAAGAGCCCAAATGCTTTGCCCTTCATTTCGTAGTTTTCCATTCATATTTTGTAGCTCTTCCAAGGACTCACACAGCTGAAAAGTTATAGGAAAAAAAACAGGAATAAAAATTAATTAAGAGTTGTTTAATAAAATTTATTCAACCTCTTACTTATCTAGGGTGCATTAATTTATTGTGGGATTAAAAAAAAAATGAAACTCATATCAATACAGGTGAAATCAGTGCAACCATTCAGTAATACAAGTGAAGTAAATAAAAAACCAGGACAGCCACTTGTTTTGTAAAGATCTGAAGCATTTCAGCATGAAAATAAGGTTTCATAAAGTTAAGTACAGAGCAAAACTAAAATACAGCAACATCTTGTATATATTGTCCACACTACTTAAGCAGTAAGATTATAACAAGCAAACATATAAATTGATTAAAACTCTCTTTTGCCATACTAAAGAATACCCACTCACACTCACAGAAAGAGATAAAATGTATTAAAGGACACAAGCAAAAAAAAAGTTTTTTCCTTCTGTAAGTAACTCTTAGTTCCCACCCAGAAGCCCCATGCACAATGTTAAAAGCCCCATATACAATTTCCTTTGCCTTTATCATCTCTGGGTAGTTCACATGGATCTGCTGCTACATTTTCCATATGTTCTCATTTAAAACACAGACAGTTTAAGAATTAGAAGCTACACCACTTTTTGTCACCATTAACCATTACTTGATAGATTTGGCAAGAAATTGCAGCATGTCATCTGTCATAAAAAGTACAGTATTTCTAAATTTCAAAATATTTAAAAAATTATTATTATTTAGTAAAAATGCACAAAATTATTTTTTAACCACGATGATGAATTAAAAAATTATATTTGCAACATTTTGGAGGAGCAATTCAATAATTTATGGACCACAAAGTGGTTATACTCAAAAAACACCATGCGGAGGGCACTATGGGTCTGTGAATACTGATTATTTCCACCCGAAAAATTAGTCAAGTCATTAAATCTAGGATGAACACAACTGAAATTGGAGTTGTATTCATAAATAACACTCAAAGTATCCTAGATTGCCAGGTATCAAATAGGGCTCCAAGTAATGAACTAAGCAGGTTCAAAAAACAACCTTGAATTAGACACAAGCAAAACAGAGAGAGAGAGAGAGAGAGAGAGAGAAGAGTCAAACTCTATTGCCTCGAAGTCTCAAATGATATACATACAAAGAGGAAAAAAGAACAACCTTATGACACAGGTTGACTCCTGAGAGGGACCTGACTGTCCATGTACTGGAGCTCTCAGTGGGGTCACTTAAAGAGTCTTTGTCCAGTCAACGTACAATATTTCAGAAGTTGATTCTACTTGTATGGGGGAAGACAGACTACTGATTATTTTTAAAAGAAGAAATATGTTTTAAAGTATTACTTTAAAAGAAGCAATAGTTTGCATCTTTCATTCTAAGACATTTTCTTTCATGGAAAGAAAAATGCTATCAAAGTTAACAGCAATACTAAAACAACACAATGGTTTATCATCCCTTTTACTTCACCTTGTTATACTCCACATGAAGCTTTTCTTGCTCATTTTCTAATTTATCCTTGATATTCTTCTGTTCGGCCATATTCTCCTGGATTTGAATCATGCGCATATTTCTCTCTATTTAAAAGAAAATGGCATTCTTATTCTTGAATATATATTTTTAAGTTTTATGCACCACAAAAAAAGCAATAGGAAGTATAAAACCATAACAATACAAAGACATAAAACTATGGCCTACTGGTTTATTATAGAGACTGAGTAGAATGAACAGTCGTAACATTTACATTTTGCTGCATAAATATTGTTGTTGTTTAAATTATGAACTTTGATCAGTCATCTAGCAAACAGTTAGAAAGTTGTGCTATTCCATATAGAAATGGAGGAGGATTTAAAGGAAAAAAATTATACCAAAAGGTACCTGAGCTTCTATTCCCTCCTTAAAGACAGTTTAGTTTCCTATTTATATTTGAAACATTCTTTTCTGAAATGTCTTTTAAAAAAATTAACTTTCTGTGTAAATAGAGATACTAAGCAGTAATATACCTGACATAAAACAAAGTAATAATTCACATTTATCTATTAGTAACAATTAAATACAAGTAAAATAAAAAAGCCAATGAATTAGCACAGCTCAATGTAGCAAAGTGGTATTTTTTTCATTGAGGAAAATAAGCCATTTTCATGCTTACCAAGGTAATAATTCACAAAGTCAGCAGTGAGAGCTGGTTGTTTATGTTTTCTTCTTCCATCAACACTGGAACTAGTATCTGAAGTATCCACTGGGAAAATGTCTGTACTAATTCCCATTAACTCGGCCTTGCGCATGAGCTTGCGAATGGCTGAAGCGCTGCTGGTGAGCGGTCGCGGCAGCTTCTCCCTGGGAACCCAGGCCTGTGGCCTGGTGGTGCGGGCCAGCTCTGCCTTGGCACGGTACTGCTGGAGCCTGGCATTGATTCGAGCCTGCAATGAAGAATTCCACAAATTAAAAACGTAAAAGGAACAATCCGAAATTAGTTTTAAGTTATAATTTGGAATGCATCCACGTTTTATTTTCATTTCAAAAGCCGCACAATCTAATCAATGCCATTTTCACTCCAGAACTCTACAACTCAAGAAACTGCCATTCATAACGGACATTTCATTTTACTTCAAAATGCATACATAAGTGTCATTATGCTTTCACTAGGCTCTGGAGCTATGCACACATTTCTTGACGAGATCTCCCCACCAATGAAAGCAGCACAGATGACTGCTGGCTTTCAGACAACCCTTTCTAATGATAATTTGATGGGACTGAAAACTCAACTACTGGAAAAAGCCTTGGCTGACCTATCATAAATACATTTAGATAGATTTTAAATTGTTATCTATGTGAGCAATAAAAGTTGATGAGAAGCATTTTTGCTTCTTATTTGAAATAATTTCATAAGAATTCCTTTCTCAATGCCACTTCTCCTTATAAATGTTAAACATGCTAATTATAATTTGTCAAAAGCACAACCCAAACAGAAGTAAAGTAGACAAGAGAAGCTCACAACATATATTGTTGATGACATTTGCATATTTGGGAACATCTGGGAGATCAAGCTGTTACTGACAGTTGGAAAACACTGTCTTGAGGGAACTCTATGCAGTGGCAATTCTGGCAGAAAATGACTTCAACATACAAACCTTCAGAGGAAAAATTCCAGCTGACTATCAGCTAGAAGTTGTTTACTTGCCTGCACAAAGAAGAAACTAAACTAATGTGACTGCCCCACCATATGGTGTGAGATACTCCTGAGACAAAAGCAAAAAAGAGTGCATATACATACACACTATGGTTAAGGAACATCTCTGATTACAAACAGAATCCTTGAAGGTAATACTACAGACAGTTTAACACATTACTTTGCTAGGTCTTAAACACGAATGACCAAGAAACATGGCAAAAGTGATGTATAGTTCAGCTCTGACCCCAATGGCTTTTCTCTTGGACCCACAGCAGCAGGCACCAGCCACCACTTCACTTTATTCTCCAGTGGAAGGATCAAGGATTGTTCACACCTTCCTCGGCTAAGACGTTTCTTTACTGATTACATGCTCAGTTCTGAAACCTTTGAGGTCATTTAAGATGTCATACAACTGTATACCCTGAGCCTTACTGCAGGAATAGATAACAGACTAAAATGACTAATGTCTAAATGGAATCCTCAAGTTATTTGGATTTAAGCAATTTTCAAGTATATTCTTTGCTCAAGGAATGTACATTGCTGTTATTAATATTTTAATAAAGTATTTCAATGTAAAACATCTTTCAACAATCAGTAATGGTCCTAGACTGTTTTGTTATTATAGTCTTCAGAGGGATTTACTTTCTTGGGTCACACTATTGTCTCAGTTCTTCCTGCCTGGACCACATGGCATCAAATATCCTTTGTTGTACAACTGTATACTTATTTATGTTAGGTCAATGTTTGTAAATCTTACTTAAGCCAAAAAAATCCCCTGGCAATGAGCTTTTGTTATGTCCATATATATATGCACACACTACAGATATATATAAACATGTATATACATATATAAATATATATAAATTTACTTCATAATCCTTTTTTTCCCCAGACTAAGCTGTCTCAAGATTCTTATTTCTCAGATAAAATCCTTATTTAACAAAAAATGGTTGAATTTACTGATGGGATTTTAACTTCCTCATGCAGACAACATATGGTAAGGTAAGGGGGTGAATTTAGACACACTTTGTCAACTCTCCAGTCAGACATTTCTGGTGTGTATTAAGTATCCCTTACAGTTCTGCACTTTAATGACACAGAAACCACTCAAAGACAAACACTTCATAAAATCCCAGTACATACAACTGGACATGGATATGTATTTTTCAAGTTTCCAATCTTGTTTTCACCCACATAAACTCAGACATACACACGATAATAACGAAAATTCATACAATACTAAGGCCATCAATAGTGAAAACAAGTGGTTGTACAAAATGTATGCAAGTTACCATGTTTGTAGCAGGTTGCCTATGACACCATGTCAAGTAACTCTACTTGCAGTTTTCACCACTCATTCTTTCCATTTCAAAACATTTAATCCAAATAATTAGATTAAAAAACTGCAGGGTCTTGGTTTGGGGGAAAGAAAAGGAAGAGAGAGAAATGCTAGGACCTTATCAGCATTATCATCAGTGAATAATATGTGCCTGAAAGCAGAGCTAATAAGCCCTGTTGTACCCAAACTAATTCTGCACAACAAGCACTTACCATTATGTTGAGTAGTAATCATATTGTAATGTCTCCCCTACACAGGTGCATTTTGATGTAAGTGAGAGCTAAGTGTATTCCGCAAGAATTATGAAACCAGTTTTAAATCCAGCTACATGAAGCTCAATACTCCACAGAAATACTTTATTCAAAATGCTTCTACAATAAGTTTGCTCACACTCAAAATCATTTTCAACAGCACAGGTCATTTTAAAATAATACTCTCTTCTTCTATTCAAAGATCTTTGAAGAACTAGAAAGGTATGATTTTTTTTAAATAAAAAGTTTGATATTAGGAAAATTTATTTTCCAATCATCGCACTACAATTCTGAGGTCAGAAAAGAAGCAGTTACTTCTCTCCCATAAATGACTTCCATTATTTACAGCACCTGCTAATTGCTACAACAGAGTAGACAGGATTCGTTCAGATAACAAGATGCTTTTCTACACAGGTATATTTTTTACATGGAATGCAGTTCAGTCTAAGCAGTGAAGCAAACTATGCTATAAATTCTTCAGAATCAGAAAATTAATAAAGAACACAAAACATATGAAAGTACACAGATTCCCTCAGAGGGACTGAAATCTTGATATCAACAGGATATTTATCACTTCAGGCAATACTTTAGGCAAGCTAAACTCTTCTGCCAAGTTCAAGATATTAAAGGAAAAATGTAATACCGAACTTAGACACAGAAATATGCTTAATTTTTTGTCTGGCTTTTTTTCCTAAGAACCTTGAAGAAAATGTTAAGCAAAATCTATGAATTACAATGAAAAAGTAATTACCAACTTTTTGCCTCAAAATCAAAGTAATATTTTTCAATTCAGACAAGCATAGATACCCACATATGATATTTATTGAAATATATATGATACACATATATATTTTAGAATTGTTCTTAGAGACTAAAACCTGCAAACAGTTAACTGCATTGTTAAATAACTATGAACTATCAATATATTCACATTTAATTTCCTAATATAATAACATTTTTCCATTGTCTTTCTTTCTGTCTTGTTTAGCATGGATGATTAAACAGAGGTACTTGTGTCATGAATACAATACCTGAGCTTCTGGCGAAAGCTGCTTTTCTCTTTCCTGCAAGGACATTTTACAGTAAGACTGTAATGCCAAGTAGTTCTTCCGCTTCCATTTTCTGTCTAACCTGTCCGCATGCTGTTTACAATAAGCAAAAAAAGGGTCAGCTATATCCTGTTTCAGAGAAAACAAAGGGGAAGGAACAAAAATAAAGTAAGACATACGAGGCCAAACGGCTCTGAACAGCACAAACATTCTGACAATCAGTTCACATGTTCAAATGGACAAGTTTTTAAAATAATTATTTTTCTAAATCAATTTTTTCATCTTGATGCAATTTACAATATGAGCTGGTTTTACACTGTTTTTATCGCATGACCCTAAATGTTTTTAAAGGCATTAACTATTTAACTCTCTACTATTCAATAACTGTACTATTTTTGCATTTTCAGGAAAAAAAACAACCAACAAAAAAACCAGAAAAATAAATCTCTAAGTACAAATCCCTTTAACATATAACATATATTGCCAATTTCCTGTTGCTTCACTGTGTCCTTTACACTATATCCTATGAGTACTTAACAATTCTGAATAATATCAAAGGCAACATATTTCGTTTCTCAAATGTTCTTCCAACTGTTTTGGTGGCTATACCCTCACATAATTTATCATCTCTCAGATGATCGTGAGGTTTTTTCTATTTTTCACTGTTCATTCCATCAGATATACAGATCATCATGGATGTAAGTTTATAGCAACTTTTAGCACCTGCAGAACTTGCAAGCAGACTAGAAATATCTGAGCATCAAGGAAATATGGTTTAAGAAGTACATTTCCTTCCCAGCATATTTTCACAAGTGTAGAAACAGTCATAAATCTATAGACTAAGAAGAAAAACTTAAAGCAGTCTACCTTCATAAGTAATACAAATATTAATAAATTATTTGCCTACCAATTTTTCCTTCACTCAACCTATATAACACAGATCAATAAAATCTACACACTTTCCTTACAAGCATATTTTATTTTGATTTAGATTTTCACAGTATGTGACAGCTTATTTCCAAAAATTAGCAGTCTCTAAAATTAGATTGTGTGAGGCCTTGATTAAAAATGTTTTGATTACAGAGAACACAGAACATCTTAAGGTGGAAAGGCAAGTAAATTAGTATGTCTAGAAGAAATTGACACCAAGTGCTTGAAGAATCAACATTACATGTAATTTATGAAGCACAACAGTGAGGCAATGTGCTATCTTCCTATTTATCAGCTTAACTGAAGAAAGTATTTTGTGATTTCTTTATGAATCCCTTAGTGGTCCACTGTTTTCAGAAACTAAAGTGTCAAGATCAACAGTGCAAGTAATGCTTGTATTTGTGTTACCTGTGGTACTTCCTAAGGCAGTAAGTTAAATTGAGCAGCTATGAACATGACAGGCTTAATCCAAATGATACATATCAGGATGAAATTGGGCAATCTAAAAGTACTTATACCGTAAAAATGAACTGGGAAGTAGGAGCTTCAAATCTAAATTGCTTTGGATCATATTACAGGGAAGAGCTGCTAAGAACAGATATTAAGAAATTATCAGCAAGTTAGAAATATTTCCTTTTCATTCTGATTCCCAAGATAATGTTACCACAAGGAAAGTCATATATCTGCATTGCAATTTGAAGAAAACACTGGAAACACATGCATGAAAAAACCTGACATTAGAAATGCAGTTTATTTCTCAAAACTCCTATTCGGCATGAAACAGAGATTACTACATTACACATTACACAAACGGCTAGGTAAGTATGTCACCCTAGGTGAAGTTCAAGAAATAGAGGTAGAATTCATTGACTGATAGTCTCTTAAGCCAACTGCTGTGTTAACTTTCCCTATCCTTTTTTCCAGTCAATTTCATAAGGCTGGACAATTTGGTGAACAAAGAGCTCTCCCTGTACAGTCTCCTTGTTACCTATTTACAAAAAATGTGTTCAGGGTCCATGAACAAAAAAGCCAGAATTTCAGATTGCCTTCATAAGCTTTCAATAGAGCTCTTTTATTCTATCCTTTCCATGGCTACCTCTTCCGCTGCTGCTTCGGAGAGGAGGCCTTCCTTCTGAGCACAGGTCACATGGAAATAAGCTCTGCACATCCCAGCATCACAACTAATGCAGACACCAGTTCTGGCAAAACGAGGATCTTCACAAAAACTGCATTCCTTTATAAAGAAGAATGGAAAATGCCACAGTAAATATTTCAGGTGTATTTTGATAATTTACATCTTACATATGAAAACCAAACTGGGTAGGTTAGTCCTGTGTGGTAGAGAAACCAAGTATGTTCCCAACAGTTGACACTACTTACTTACAGCTTCATGTTTTCTCAACCCCCACTACTGATTTAATTTTCAACAAGCAATGGTAAAGTGCTTAAACAACCTAAATGGCATGTTGGATGAATTTTTATATGACCCTCCACATATTGCGTTCCCCTTCACAGAAACAACTAAATACCACTGAAGCAATTCAAGCACAATTAATTATATAAGGTATATATATATATATATACATATTATATAAGGTTTGATATTATGGTATCATAAAAAACACTACTTCTCAGCAAAAGTTCAATTGTTCGACAAGTTCAGAGGGCAAACAACGAAAAAAAAGAGCAGTGCTCTGGATTGAAAAACGTAGATAATTATGTGGCTGTTCTTTTGATAAACAATGACTGAGTAAACGTGTGAAAATGCAAGAAAAAATACGCAAAAATCATAAATATAAGTAAAGAAGGTCGCAATTCACTTAATTAAGGCACTATGGCGTCAGGTATGTGCATTCTAGGCACAGTCATTTGCAACGCAGCAAACTGACATCCCCTAATGTGACCTGGAAAAAAACAACAAACTTATTTTTGTCAGATCCATTCCTCGTCACAATTTCATACCAAACAGCCGTGTCAGCAAACTAGAGTGATGAGCATATAAGCAGGAAACGGAAACATGGGCTGTCTAAGCAGTGCTGCTATCCAGTGCATAAAGATGATCTAAAATTATACAGGCATACATTTCTTAAGTCTCCTACTCGTTGAATAGAAAGCAAAAGTGTATATCACCTACAGAGAAGATCTCCATGGAGGAAGTTAAACAACAGAAAGCAATGGCAAGGAAAGCTCTGTGACTGAAGAACCTCAAAACACCCACACTAGAAGGGCACCCTTTATCTGTGCAGCTGCATCATGCAACAGATAAGGAATGAAGTAAAAAAGACTATTATATTAAGCTGGTTTTGCAGGGGGAAATTTAGCTAAGTAAGCTGTAACTTCCACACTTGAGACAGTAAATGGCATTTATAGCTTTGCAAGAGTAATGAGTCCTCACCCATATAGTTCATTTTCACCTTACTCACAGAAAGAAAAGATACCCAAATTCTTTGTCCTGCTCCTATAGATCACTCAGGTTATTAAAGAGCATGATTCATTGAAAGAACAAGTTGCAGGGTCTCAGAAGCTTGCTCCTAACTTTTTTTAATACAAATATTTCTAAAAAATGCTAAATGCCTCAGTAGGCCCAGGCTCCTGATACAGGTATGTTGTACATGGGCAATCCAAAGTGCTTTAATTTATTTTATATATTGTACATATTTTTAAAAATGCACTCTGTATTTTCATTTAGCATTCAACTTAGCAAATTGACATCCCAGAAAATGAAACTGACTTCGCAGAAATGAAGCATTAGAGCTGCAGACATACAACCACCTTCCCTCACCTTAGCCTGATAGATGTGTCTTCTCCACATTCTCTACGTTAGCCATAGAAACAGTATTTAGCAAATTACTGAGTGCTGTCCCCTCTGCCCATTGCAATGGTTTTCTGTATCATTTGTTCATGATCACTTTTGATCTGGATTGAAAACATTTACATGTAACACCATTTTCATTTTCATGACATTTTTTGATTCATATTGAGGGGTTCATGTTACTTTGTATTTTTGTAAATACTGCTTTGCAACAACCTTTTTGTATGCATTCTAGCTTGTATTCATTCTAGCTCATATATAGACTCTAAAGAAATTTTTACTGAATGTACATCTGCCCCTTTCTTAATCAATTTAATCTCCCATTTCTCATCTCATAAATTCTCTTCACTTTCCACTTATGTTGTCAACCTGCCTTTAAAAGAAATTAGTATCTGTTTAAAAAATAGGGAAATTGGGGGAAAACAGTGACAGAAACTACAGAAAACAGTAGTAAGGAAATAGAGCGAGGGAAGAGAGATGGTATAAAAACAATGAACAAACTTTATCTCATTTTTAGACATGAACCTCGATGAAATTGCTATAAAAAATTAAAATAAAGTTGGGAAGATACATGCTATTCTATTATATGTAAAAACATACAACACAGCTACTTGTTGGCACTGCACCTCTTCTAAACTTACCTTTGCACCATACTTTGAATAATTCATTTCAGTTAGTGTTACTGGCCGTAGCTTGTCAATATCTCCAAATGCCACTCCTGGAACATAGAGGGCACAAACAATATGGACCCACCTAAAACAGCAGATAAAATTAGGTTACTGTTATCAACATTTTGATTCTGTATTATACTCACCATCTGCAGATTTCAAAGTGCCTTGTAAATGTTGCAGATGCTAGAAGAAACACGTTTGAAGAAAAGTACATTAGAAGAAAGGACGGAGTGCCTATTTGGAATTCAGCAGCTCAGACACTGAGCCACAAAGTAAGGCCTTTCAAAGCCACTGGGATTGCTCTGCCTGTCTGGATCAAGGGTACCATCACCTTTCTGTTCTGGTGGCTTTCACATGGGGCTCCCCACACTTCTCATGCAACATGAAAGGTATATGAAGATTTTGATCAGCTAAGGCAGACAGACCTTTTCATGATGGGGCAGGGCATAAGAAGGGGAAGAACAAAATTACACAGGTAGTCACAGCAACTCTGAGCTCCAGGCATACAGCTATAAAGTACTTAAAACACAGCATCAGTTAGGCTTTGCACTGTTAGTTACACCTGTTGGTACCACCAAAACTAACTAGTTTTAAGCAACATGGATAAGACCTGAATTCAGTAATAAACACATCTGGGTAGTATTACAGAAAGGCCTGTCTGAAACTCAGATGAACAGACTGTCACTTAGTTGTACTCTTCTTCACTGGCCACAAACTGCAGAGTAGTAAGTCTACATCTGCAACCCAAAAGGGCAGAAAATCGGATAGCATGAATACGCACCTCAATGTCTAGCCACTAAATACCACACAATGGTAAAGGCTTCAGCCTGAAATCTGCCTTTGACAGACATCTTTCTAATCTCCTGAAACTCTCAGCTATCAAAACTGAGCCTTGCAGCAGAAGACAAATTTTCTTATTCATGTCATGAACACTTTCTAGAAGATGCAGCTCTCATTCTCACAAACCATCAGTCAGGGACAAACTCAAAATCTGTCCTGCACAGACAGCATGCATGACTCAAATTAACTAAGACAAACTACTTCAAATAATCTTTCAGTTTTATCATAATTCTGCAACTATTTGCTACTCCTTGCTAAGACACCAGGTGGAAGCAAACTGTGATAGACAGAAGGTCAAGACTGCTATTTTTGTTACCTTAAAATATTCAAGAAAATAGCCTTACAATTGCAGAGATCTGTAGCTATCACCTTGAACCTATGAGCTCCTCAGTGCTCATGTCAGTCATGACATGGGATACAACTAGGGACTTCAGACATAACTGAGCTGAAATATCCTGTGTTTGACCTTTAGCAAGTATGTTAATTCAGCACTTTATGATCTTACCAGTCATTAATGTTTAACCGCAAATATATCACCAGTGAAGACTAAAATTCTTTTCTGTTCTATTCTAATCAAATAATAAAATCTAGGCCCTGTATTCAAGAAGACTCCTGATAACATGAGAAACACTTCTTCTCTTGGCTCTTTCACCAGGTGTTCAGTACAGACCTGTTACCACCTACTAAAATCCATATCCATGCTGCTGTGCTCTTTTTTTCCAATCTTCTACCACTGTTTAGCCTACCTCTTCTCCCTCCTCTTTCCTTTGTATGTCAATCTAAAAATTCAATTCAAATCTAAAAAATTCAATTAGACCAGAGCAATAACATCCTGAGTTCAGGTGTACTTAAAACAGCATGTTTATTAATCTGTTATTAACTAGCTGTCTACAAATGAGAGAAATACTGAAGCTGATGATTATACTATTTGGGAGCTACATGTAACCCTTGATTTCTCATGTTTCCCAAAGCAGCACACTTCTCATCAATGGTCCTTAGACCTACAATGCTGGAATTGATGACATTCTGATTTATTAAGTTTTGCGCAAATTATCTATGACTCATATTTCCAAACAAATGCAAAAAAAGCAAAATATGAAAGGTTCAGTAGCAAGCTCAAAAATACATATATATTCCAGTCTTTACAAAAGAAATCAATGATCTTGTAATGCACAAGATTGGTGGACTGACTTAGAAGCCATTAAGTCGCATCACTCCATAAGAAATTTCTCAGTAAACCTAAAATAAACCACAACATAGACTGATCCACAGCACCATACCTGACAAGACCCTTTTCACCTGTGTATTTGAAAACAAGTTTTTACTCTACAGTTACATTACTCAGGTTTGAGACACCAAGTGGTAAATTCCCTTTAAAACACAAAAACTTAAAACAATGAGAATAATGTATATCCCAAATACACATTAACATGCAAGAACTGCATTGCTTTGTCTTCACAGATTTTACTACTATTCTTCATATCCACAAAATGATTTGGTCACAGCACTGCAACAACTGGAAGATGCAAGGAAAATTTCAAGTTTAAAGATGAGTTACAACCTTGTCTCTAAATAACAAAGTGCAAATATGACAGGCCTGCTAGCTTCCAGAGAACAAGCTGAGATACTCAAGTGTTCTGCCAAACTTCTTGCTGCTCAGAAAAGTAGAGCTCATTACGAGTTTTTATTACAAGATAAACACTCCAGCATGCCAACACAACCCCATAACTTAATACAATGTTATATGCAAAAAATAAGATTCCTCTCATTAGTATATGGAAAATACATTCCTGTCTGACACCTCACTTATGCAATGGAGGCACAAGATATTCCCATGGGCGAGTAATGGAGCAGTGGCTACCACCTTTGCCCTTCCATGCTGTATCCAGAAGAGGCAATAGAACAGCCTAAATCACTACTATACCTTAAAGAAATGCTCTTCTATAAGAAAAAGCCTGTGTATGTGCTTAAATGTGTACTTTGGTAAATATTATACATTTACTAAAATATATACCTCATTTAAATGAGCATATTCTACCTGTTTGCAAAAGAAAATAAAAATATTTTTTTAGAAGCAAAATACCACATGCAGAATGAGACCTGTAATCTTGAGCTAAAGAGACTTCTTGTTTGTAATTTAAAAAATCTGAATTCTGTAGGGTTTCTTTTCTATACTCTTCCTTCAATTTAAAATGTGTAATATAGAACAAATCTTTATAAACTGAAGGTACATATCTCCACAATTACTATCCTTAACAAAAATCCAAGGTTCTGCTTGGAGATTTTTGATAGTAACTTCTAATACAGACTCCTAAATGTACCCTCCAAAGTTCAGTATGAAGATACACATCTTCTACAAGCAGCTGCTTTCTCAATTTAATTTGCACAGTCTTTTCATGCTCCACTGGTGTATTGAATGCTGCTGCACTCCGTAGGAGTTTATCTATGATAAACCCAACAGCTGGCTGCTTGCTTCATACTGACCTTCTCAAAATGTTTTAGTACATGTCACCCAAGTATTGCAGCATTACAGATTTAAACTGCCATTTCAGTGTGATTGGCACGCAAGTGCCTCATTTCTTTAACCACCTATATGTGAACTCAGACCTGAATCTTTATTGAAAAACATATATGAGTCAGTCAAGTTCACAGCTGAAGGAGTTTCAGCTGCTTTTAATACCAGTTCTAAATATTTTCTTGCTCATTTATTTAGCTGCACATGTTTTAGAAGCTTGTAATTAAGACAAATTGGGTAATCAAAGAAGAATAATCTTCCTTGTTACTTTACCATCCATTTAGCTTGGAGCAATGATGACAGATGTTGATTAGGGAAGAAAAAAAAACTCCATACCGAAACAAGGACAGAATTTCTATTTTTGCATAATAGCATTTTGAGAAGTAAAATTTCATAAATTCATATTCATACTTGTGATACTGTGAGGTTAATGTGAAAAGGCTTCTGCTGAGAAATTAAGCACCTCATTATTCTAATGATTCACCTTTCATGTACAGAGAGAAGTTATTCTAACTTGATTATGAAGAGAAATTGAATAGGTTTGGTTTGTGTAATTTCCAGCACTGATGCATATGAAGAATTTATTTTAAAAAGGTGGTAAGTGGATGAAGAGCAACGGTGAGTAAAGGAATCTCTGTTCGGTAGTCTCTTCCTGTGAGTATTTCAAGAAAAGCACTGAACTGGATTGCAGTTTACTGAGTACAATGAAAACATCATGGATACTGCCCCAAGACACTACCCTTCATCTACAGTGTCCCCCTACCCTTGAGAATTCAAATGTGTAAAAGAATAATGATGGAGAGCACAGGAATTTTTACATATTAGTAATATGAATTAGGATTTAGCAATTAGTATTTATTTTTTCTAGTACGTAAGCTCTATTCATCTGATAAGCAGTATCACATTATCTAGCAGATAAAGATATAATAACAATAAAAAATTACTGTGATAATGTCCACAATCACCAAGGCAGGCAGGTGCTTCTGCACACACAACCAATTTCACAAAGAAAATACCTCCAGGTTAACCAAAAGCATAACACCATTTTACAAGAAGAAATTTAAGCAATTTTTAAAATGCTGACTCTAGATTCTATTAGGGTTATATGGGAAATCACATATACAGTACTTAAATTGCTTACAGAACACAGGAATAAAAAGGTTAAAATAAAATTTGCCAGGTGATATCAAATCTCACATCTCCTGTTACATAGTTGACTTTTAGTCTTTAAAAACTTTTTTTTTTTGCTTATAGAACTATTATTATTAAAACAACTGGAAAAAGCACAATTTGCTTAATTGTATAAAAGCCTTACAAGGGAGATGCACAGACACTCTTGAGCCTAACACAGACCAGAAAACAAGGATATGAACCCCGTAAGTATAACCAAGAAGCACTACTGCATCTGTGGGGTCAAAATTTTTAACTATATACCCTGACTCACTTGTGCAACGTTTGTTTGTAAAAGCTTATGACAGCCTCAGTATCTGAAATATCTTGTTTATTACCACACATCTGCAATTTAGACAACCATAAAATGTATGGGAAAAAAACTTACTTGTCATAGTCCGTAAAGAAAAAAAAAAAGAAGCAAACAAAACCATGCAGCAAAAAATAGTAACATTACCCATAAATCAGACATCACTGATAATCTAGTACCCTCCTTTATTATAGAGAATTAGTTACCATTAATATTTATACCTTAATTTATGTGACAGGACTGGCATATGTGACAGGAATGGAAGACATCACAGGAGAATTAATCAGCTTATTCTCAAATTAGACCTGACTTCCATCCTAAAAATGCCCACCTCTAGTTGGAAGTTATCAGAAGTAAAGCATATTCTCAAAAATCAATAATATAACTTTTATAATCCAAAATAACCATAATATATTGGGTCTGTCTGAATAGCTTTAGCACAATATATTTAATATAAATTTTGTCATGCTACTTTTTACTATTACCTGGCATTACTGACCCAGACCTCAGCTCTCCTAAAAAAAAGGCATGTAGTTCTCCTCCCACTTACATCATACTTGAAAGTCAGTAGAATTGAGCAGAGTCTGTACAAGGTTTAAGTTATGTCTCCTATAGGAACAGACTAAGGAACTGTCTCCTATAGGAACTGTTTCCTACAGGAACAATCCCAATCTTTTAAATGTAAGATGACACCAAATTCAAAACATCACTTATTCAGTCTTACCTGCCTGCATCAGTCTCCTTGAAGATCCCATCCTGGTTTGGACACAATTCACAACTAGGTGTGACACCACATTTGCATGCATCACAAAACCAAGGCTCTGTGGAATTTTCTGAAGCTGAACTCATGATAGAATCACTTTCTCCATCAACACCGTAGCAACCTACATACAGGATAAAGGGAAGATCAGTATAACAGAAGACAACTGTACAAATAGACACGTGCCAGTTATGACTTCAGGAGGAAGCACACACATATAGATTCAGGGGAATGATGCTCAGAAAAATACTGAAATACCCAAGAAAACTCTCAATATCAAAATTTACATTTTAAAGAGACTTTAATTCTAAGAAGTAATCTATTTTATGTGACTGTTTTAAAATACAAGTGAAAAACAAGAAGAAAAAGACTGTTCTACTTTATTCTTCTAGCAACACTTGGTATTCTTCCAGACAGTAAGAAAATAAGACTTAAAGCAAACAACAAAGACTGAGAAAAACTCATTGCCTTTTTCAAATAAAGAAATATATTTCAATTTAAATGCAACAAGCTCTTCTCCCTAAAAATTACCATTTTTTGGAGGGGGGGTGCTTAGTTTCTTTCTTTCTCTAGAGGTTCATTATGTCAGTAGAATCCAGTCAACAAATATGCACTCCACTTTTCCACTTCACATTCAGCATCCAAATCAAAGACAAGAGAATACACACATGAAATAAAAACCACTATTTGACTACTTTTAGTTGTAGGTCTGAGCTTAAAAACAATTCCTGAAACTTCAAAACCGACATATACTTTGTGGAGCACAGACTGACAATTCTGAGACATCACACTGGTGATTGATAAAGAATTTCTTTTTCTTTAAAGCACTGTCATTTGTTCCTGGTTTTAAACTATGCCTAGATTCAATCATTCCGTTTCTCCATTTCTCTTCAGTATATCCACTGTATTCTTTATGATTGTTGAGGTGCTTACGTGTGCTTAATTACCACAAATTTAGGAAAACAGTATTTTTAAAATTATTTAGAAGCCTGTTATTTAAATTTTGCAGAAGAGTAAGAGCTACTGCAAACGACAAAAGGAGAATCTTAAAGCTAATCACCAGAAAAATGCATTTTTCTGTATCCCACACTTTGAACATTTAGATGCTACTCAATAAGAGAAAAAAATATTTGTCAACACTTAAAACACAGCAGTGACTTTACTAAAAGATTAAATTCAGCTATTTGTCAAATACAGTGATCAACATTTGTGCTTTCAGAGCAGTTAAATTACTGAATTCTGCAATTAAATATCAACATGATTTGTTCCTGTGTTTCACTACCTGCAGGCTGTAATAAAATAGCAACAATGCTCTAGCTCCCCTTCCGACAGAAACAGAGGCCTGAGTGAATGAAACTACATTCAGGAAATAAGCAACACTATAGGAATCATTTAAGAAATATAGTCTTTCATTAAGAATGAGGCTCATCAATAAGAATTAAATAAGAAGACAGAATGTTTCTTTTCATTATAAAAAGTATTCCAGAATGAAAAGACAAGTAATGTGCAGAAGAGCATTCACAGACCAATTTCATTAGAGATATACAAGATCGTACAGCTCACACATAAGGTAACTCCATCTTCTAATTTATAATGTGATATCAGCTTTAAGCAGCTTTCCAGAAAGTAATTTTTTAAGTGCTAATAACACAGTCTTTAATACATGCCAGTAAATCTCCTTTTCAGCAATAACACTAATGTACAAACACACAGTCTATTGACATCACAGAGCTGATGAATCATTAACCTTTTCATAATTCCTTCAGACTTCCAAACATTACTAAAAATTTCTTTACATTACAGAACCAGTAATACTGTCCTTGATCCACACGGCAAAATGTAATCAGATTCTTTCAAACACTGATGCTTCTTCAGCAACCAAAAGTAGTTAGATTTGCTTTTCTAACCTAAGTGCCATCAGACTGCTAAAATTAGAATGACTTCCCCAAACTGTCTTACTTCATTCTGAAATAGCTGCCTTATTATACTTATCAGTCACTTATACTTGATTATTTTTTATCCTTTTTCCTAGAAAATGACACAAATGTGCTGCAATTATTTCCGTCCTTATCGCATGTGTTGACATTAAACATGATGTCTCTGTAATACAAATTTAGGTCCTTTTTTACAATAAGAAGTGAAAGAAAAGAAATTGTCCATAATTTCAACCCTTTTTTTTCGTCCCAGTTTGTATATAAAACTTAGTGACAGCTTTAAAGAGTTTAAGATCTCTGACAGACAAGGAGACATTTACTCTTTTCCTTAATTGCAAAAGCTGAGCACAATATCATTACAACCAGCAAAACAGGTGGTCGTTAGCTGGAGAAAACAGACTAGATTACCATTAATCACTGCTGATAAATACATATCTGGAGTTTACCTTCTAGGAGGAGTTAGGACTAATGTATATAAACACTGAAACAAAACTCAGTTTTATGAACAATACTTTCAAATAGGTAATAATACTTTTAAAAAAATAAAAATAAATAATTTCTACTCAAGTTTTGAGACCCAACAGCTGACACTTAAATTTGATTTAATAATACTTATCAAAAGGGAGCCCCTGGTGGTGTAGTGGTTACAATGCGGCGCTTTCACCGCTGAGGCCTGGGTTCGATTCCCAGCCAGGGACACTCCCCGGGCAGGTGGAGCTCGTTAGCCCTGTAAGGC